>OX101823.2:45854671-46454671 GCA_944452925.2 Chrysolina oricalcia | reverse complement strand
AGAACACATGGTCACAAACAAATGCACGAACCCACACACACTCGAATACGTGAACTCACGAATTGAACCCGTTTCAAGTTCCTCGTACTTGTCGAGACTTGTCTGTAACGTGACATCAACAAATTCCAGGTAATTTGATATCTGAAACGTGCATTTATAAACCTTGAAATAGGTCATTCAACCCGTATTGATTTTCGCTGATCGGAACTATTGCGTCATCGAATTCCAGGTAATCTGATACCTAACACGTGCACTTAATGACCTTGAAATAGGTCATTGAACCTTTATTGAATTTCTCCTACTTGTCAAGATTTGTTTGTAATTAGGACTATGACGTCAGCTATCCAGGTAATATGACCTATCTGTAAACGAACTATGTCATCAGAGAATTTCTGGTAATTCGATATCTGACACGTATACTTATTTACCTTGAAATAGGTGATTGAACCCGTATCCAATTTCAATGAACTATCTGTAACCGGAACTATGGCGTCAGCAAATTCCAGGTAATTTGTTATCTTTCATGTCTGTTCATCAACCTTGAAATAGGCCATTCAACCTGTATTGAATTTTGCTGACCTTTCTGTAACCGAAACCATGGTGTCAGCAAACCCCAGGTACTTTGATGTCTGACACGTGCACTTCATGATATGGAAAGAGGTCATTGTACCCATCTTGGATTGCTCCTACTTGTCGAAACTTGACTATAACCGGAAACGTGGCGTCAGAAAATTTCAGGTAATCTGATACCTGACACGTGCACTTATTGACCTTGAAAGAGGTCATTGAACTCGCATTGAATTACGTTGACCTCTCTGTAACCAGGTAATTTGAAATCTGACCCGTGCACATCATGAACTTGCACTTCATGACCTTGAAAGAGGTCAATGAACCCGTTTCAAGTTCCTCTACTTGTCGAGACTTGTCTGTAACGTGACGTCAGCAAATTCCAGGTAATCTGATATCTGACACGTGCATTCATAAACCTTGATTAAACCCATATCAAATTTCGTTGACCAGAACTATTGCGTCAGCGAATTCCTAGTAATTTGATATCCAGTGCATTCATTAACCTTGAAATAGGTCATTGAACTTGACTCCCATTGCTCTCTCATGGGTTTTTGCTGACTGGTCATAATTGTTATTATTTGCCGTGGCGCTCCTCCCAGGTCTCTCTCATTAGTTATCTACTTATACGAGCATTAGTTACTGCTTCAGTCTTCTCAGGGGTCTTCTCCAATCTTCGAGCTGATATAGTATGATATGTATTCCGACTTCTTGTAATGTTTTAAGAACCATTCTCAATCTCTGTAAGTTTTCGTCAAAACAGGAACCTTATATTTTGATGTCGTCCAGGAATACACAAACACCAGATATGTTTGATAACGTTCTTGTGATATAACGTAGCTGGTGCTACTTTAGTACCAAACATGAGTCTGTTAACTAGATAGTCTCCCTTCGAAGTTGTGATTGCTTTATATTTATATAAATATATTCAGAAACTATTCGTACAATACTTTTCACTGGCGACGAGAAAGTTGATTCAAATAAAAGAACCAAATAACACTGTTACTGATTGCGTTAATGCTACACTATCAATGGAGGCAGTTTATAAAGACTCTAAAGAAATTCAGTCCTTGCAAGCTACAACATCTCCATGTCAAAATCAGCTGAAACAGTATCAAAATAGAGTTAACTATAGAAGACCAACAGATACTTGGGAGGATAGACGTAGGTCTTACCGATGTAGCGATAAATCCCATTTGGCGTACGTTTGTAAACTTATACTAACCAAATGTCTTAAATGCGGTCGAAATGGCCATTTATCTGAAGTTTGCAAAATGGTAGCACTAGAAATGTAGCTTCTTCATAAAGAACTAAATTCAAAACCCAAAATCAGCTAGAGTCAGTTACAATATCTCCAGAGACAATTCCTGAAGAACATATCGAAGAAAGTAGCCATCAAGATAACGAATTATACTATATAAACAATGTGATAGAACATACATTTCCAGAATCTGAGAAGAAACCAAAAAAAATTATGGTTGAACTTCAATAATTAGATGACAAAGTTGTGAATATGACACCAGGGCAGCTGTTTCTTCAATATGTTATAACTTCATGAAGGCTCTTTTCCCGAACAAACCCATACATCAAACTTGTTTACCTTTGGAAACACATACGGGAGAAATAATTTATTCTGATGGTTATTCTACTTTAGGAGTAGGATACAATTTAAAAAAAATTATAGCCAATCTGTAAATATTGAATGGTAAAGTAGAATCTATTTTGGGCAGAGATATCAAAATTACATTACCTGAAATACATCACATACAGAATGCTGAAAGTATCTTAGAAAATGGTAAGAAACGGCTACTACAACAGTTACAAGAAGAATTTAGGCAAGTATTCGAAAGGGAGATTGGTAAAATAAATAATTATTAGGCAAAGTTATACCTGAAAGATAATACTTAACCAATTTATCATGCTGCTCGAAAAGTTCCCTAAGCTCTCTAAGAGAAGGTAGAAAAGGAATTAGATAGATTGCAACAAATTGGAATAATCACCAAGATTGAATACAGTGAATGGGGTACACCAGTGATTCCAATAGTAACGAAAGATGGGACCATTCATCTTTGCGCGGATTACAAAGTTACTTTGAACAAAGTTCTTAAAGATGATCGATATCCAATGCCGAACTTAGAAGATATTTTTGCTACCACCATGACAGGACAATTTTTTTTTCACAACGTTGGATATCCAGGAAGACTACTTACATATGCCAATAGATTCAGAAAGTACCAGAATTCAAGCAATCACAACTTCGAAGGGAGACTATCTAGTTAACAGACTCATGTTCGGTACTAAAGTAGCACCAGCTATTTGGCTACGTTATATCACAAGAACGATATCAAACATATCTGGTGTTTGTGTATTACTGGACGACATCAAAATATAAGGTTCCTGTTTTGACGAACACTTACAGAGATTGAGTATGGTTCTTAAAACATTATAAGAAGTCGGAATACATATCATACTATATCAGCTCGAAGATTGGAGGAGACCCCTGAGAAGACTAAAGCAGTAACTAATACTGGTATACCTACAAATGTTGCAAAATTGAAAAGTTGGTTGGGCCTTATTAACTACTATGGCTTGGGCGGATACTAGCAGCGTCGGCAGGTGACGGATAGCCGGACGATCTGCGGGGTGCACCGTGTGACCCACAGGAACACCGTAGGTTACCACCTTAATGGTGGCGCTGAGCAACATTCCAATCCAAGGTGTTATGCGACCCGTGCCAATGGATGCATGGCGGTGGGTGTAGTAATTTACATTAAAGAGTTTATAAATAATGGACTGTAGCTTCGTGGGTTGACTTTATTTACACTATTTACAAGTTTACACGCTAGTAAACGAATTGTTTCGCGTTAGGAACCGTAGAAACGGAGCACTTGATAATTGAACTAGATTACAATGGTTGCAGGTGCAAGGCGAATTGCAGTATATGTAGCATTAAAATTAAACATTCTCCCAAAGGCATTCAACATGAACTCTCTTTGAACAAACTGGAAAACTTGTCGAAATCGACTCACTTCACTCTTTTTTATATGACATGAAAAACACACTGCCTTGCCCCTCGCAGGCGGACCCGGCAGTGTTGCCATTGTTGCCAAATATGAAATCTAGAAAATACAAAAACCAGTGTTGGATATCGGTTCCAACAGTGGGAGTGCACCACCTCTAACGGAGCCTGTGGGTTACCAGTAATACTACAGATACTACAGTAACTAGCCTTACACCTTTCCATGGACACCAGGTGTAGACTTCCTTTCCCCCACACTCGTGGGAACCAAAAGGAAAACCAAACAAAAAAATCCTCTAGGTAACTTCCAGCTGAAGAAAACCCAACCACATCGATGGACATGATCACGAAGAATATTCCAGTTGAATCACACTCGGTATCAGAAACCGTCACTGCGACCAGGGAGGAGCCAAGTGTGGGTCAAACCACTCTTGACAAACCCCTGGAACCCGAGAGTAGTAGGCGTTCTGGAGACGGTAGCAATACCAAACATCCTATACCTCCTACTCTACTGAACGTGGCTTGAGATGTGAACCGTTTACATCTAAGCGACAGGAAATAGCCCTTCGGGGCACAGAAAAGGAAAATGAAGATTGCGCAAGCTAAGGCAGCTGGGAAAGAAATTAAACCCAGGAAAGGACGATCTAACCGGCGCAATCCGAAAACACCTGGGCAACAGCAAACCTCCACCACAACTGGAAGCAGCTATCAAACTCACAAAAAAAGGGAGCAAGCCCAGCTTAGCAACCCCTCCTCCTCAGAGAGTGCCTCGCGGGTGAAAAAACCTAGATGCGGCGATCTCGTGGCTGCCTCTGTATCAGTAGACCAAACTGAGCGGGGCAGCTACGAGGAGGCCACAAGAGGTCTGAAGATGGCTGTTGCTCTGGATAACTATCCAGATCAAAACCTGTCAGAGGACCAACAGACTCTCCTGCAGGGCGCTCTCACGGAAGAGATCTTCGCATGCGAGCCGGGTAATGGTCCAAACTTCCGGAACAGCTACGGCCACAAGGGTGTGCTGGTCCTAACGTGTTTGGACGAAAACAAGAAATCCTGGCTCCTTGATTGCGTTGCCAGAATAACCCCTTAGGAGGGGGCAGTCCTTAAAGCTGGATTGGCTAAGAACATCCTCCAAACAACAAAAGTGGTTCTGTGGATCCCAAAATCATACAACAAGATGGAATCGGAAAAAATTCTCCAGCTAGTTACAACTCAGAATCTGGGACTCGACTCTGGAGATTGGTACGTCATTAAGAGACAAGAGGAGACATCTAGCCAAACTCTTGTTCACTCAATAGACCAGAAATTTTTGAAGAACCTGCAAACCAGAGGAATGCACAGTAAGGCTGCAACAGCAACCCTGTGCAGAATATTTGCACAGGGCAATATCGAAGTAGCCCTGATTCAAGAACCCTGGCTAGCAAAAGGGCACATATCGGGTCTCGGACCTGCTGAACCTGCTGAAACGCCAGAATTTACATACTTGTTAAAACTGACATGAACGTATTGAATCTGTCTGAATTCTGTTACAGGGACACCACAGCGATCAAGACAACCTTCACAAGAAATGAAGTAAAGAGGGACATCGTCCTAGCTTCTGTCTATATGCCTTATGACTCTCCAAGTCCTCCACCATCAGAGCATGTGAAGGAACTGGTTCAACACTGCGAGACACACAAACTCCAGGTAATTATCGAGGCCGATGCAAACGCACACAATACAGTGTGGGGCACCACCGACACGAACATAAGTGGTGAGTCATTGCTTGAATTTATTGTCTCCAGTAACCTGGAAGTACTGAATAGGGGTAATGAACCAACCTTTGCTACCCAAAGAAGACGGGAAATCATTGAAATTACCCTAGGCTCCTCCCAGGTGAGTCAGCATGTTGAGAAGTGGTCAGTCTCAGACGAACCATCAAACTCGGACCACCGACACATTTACCTGGAGATTGGCAACACCAGTGAACCGGCCAAAATGTGTCGGAACCCGAGAAAAACCAACTGGCTGAAATACCACGACGAGCTTGGGGAGTACCTGAAAATTTCTAGGAATGTCAAAGCGAATACACACAGCGCTCATGATATAGAGGAAACCTCATAAAAAATTCAAGAGTCCATAATAACCTCGTATCAGAACAACTGTCCCCTAAAATGCAGACATTCTAAAGGAAAGGTGAGCTGGTGGACCACCGAACTCACTAAAATCCGGAAAAAGACACGCAAACTATTCAATAGAGCGAAAAAAACTGGTGCGTGGGAGGAATATCCCAAAACCCTACAGGAATACAACAAAACAATCAGATGGGAGTGTTGGAACCGATATCCAACACTGGTTTTTGTATTTTCTAGATTTTATATTTGGCAACAATGGCAACACTGCCGGGTTCGCCTGCGAGCGGCAAGGCAGTGTGTTTTTCATGTCATATAAAAAAGAGTGAAGTGAGTCGATTTCGACAAGTTTTCCAGTTTAAAAAAGACAGTTCATGTTGAATGCCTTTGGCAGAATGTTTAATTTTAGTGCTACATAGAATGCAATTCGCCTTGCACCTGCAACCATTGTAATCTAGTTTTAATCTAGTTTAATTATCAAGTGCTCCGTTTCTACGGTTCCTAACGCGAAACAATTCGTTTGCTAGCGTGTAAATTTGTAAATAGTGTAAATAAAGTCAACCCACGAAGCTACAGTCCATTATTTATAAACTCTTTAATGTAAATTCCTACATTAAATTTGGTCCTTCGAGCCGGATTAGACAATCGACGAATATCTACGGGGTAGTGCTAACAGAAGGGGTGAAACGGACATCATTCCCGTGAACACGTGCAATAAGCTAGACGTGTTTGTAGTGCTTACATGTTTCACCAATTTAACTCAAGTGATTAAGAAACTTCAAATTGGTGCTATGTGTAATACCTGTTTAGCCAAGTACCGAAATATGTGGATTATCAGTGAAAAGCTCGAAAATGCCCTTTTTCGGTAGTCGGATTGCATATAGGGCAGAGGTTAGTGGTTCTTGCTACAGTGACCAGTAGTCAGTCAGTTCAAATTTCTACGTGCTACGTTGGCGTTACGACTGCTACGTGAGTGATAGCGAAATCTGTAAACAATCCTACACAACAGATCACATCTTCAAGAACAACTCCCTGGCGAAGCAGCTTATGTATGCTGTTGATAGAGGGCGTTCAAGGAGCTGATTCCAGCTGATTCCACGATGACAAATGGTCATTAGGCAATGAAATGATTTAATTTGTCACATTCCAAGGTTCCAGCATTCCAGTTTCGAACTACAACGTGAGATGGCATTCATCAACAAAAGTGTCAGGTTTTTATGTAAATAATAGAAATAGACCCATATTTGACTTCGTTCTTTACAGTGAAGTTGTTAAAAGTTTTTCATTTACATTTTTTACGGTTTGAGCTGAAATTGAACAATTCCTATTCCGTAAATATCAAAATATGATAACTGGTTAACTGCATTGTTTTTTAGGTTTAGTAGCTGATTCATCAGTAATTTATCTATTGTTTTCTTTATTTTAGTGGTAATCCTATTGGTGATTTTCACATCGATTTTTTTTAGGTTAAGTAACTTAAGTATTATTTAGCATTGTTTTCTTTTGTTTGAGTAGTCAATTCATTAGTGACATTTCCTTTTCAGTCTGTCCTAGCTGTATTTAGGTTTCAAACCTGTGACACTAAAATGGCGTGCAAAAAGGATATAACAAAACTCAAAGAAAAAATTAAGCAATGTGTATCAATCATGAGCAGAATTAAAAAATTTATCTCTGAACACCAATCTGATGCTGTATCAGAAACTTTAACCGAACAAATTACAGTTAGGAAAAATAACTTGATAGATAACTTTCGAAAGTTTCAAGATTTGCAAGTTGAACTTTTATGCTTGGATCCTGAAGAAACGGTGGAAGCATCCGAATTTGAGGATGAATATTACGACGTTCTAGTCAGTTCAAACAACATTCTTGGTAAATGCATTGTGCCAAAAACAGAAGTACTTCCTAGTACCTCTAGTAGCCATACTGTTGAGACTAGAAGCGGCGTTTCAATTACAAAACTACCACATATTGACATTCCTTATTTCGACGGAAAAAATTTGAATGACTTCAAGCCATTTATTGATATGTTTCAAGCGGTCATTGATAAAAATCATGGCCTAAAAAACGTTCAAAAGTTGTTCTATTTGAGAAACTACTTGAAGGGTGAAGCTCTCGCCTTGGTTTACAACTAAGCGATCACCAACGATTCTTACAAAGAAGCACTAAAAATATTGAAAGAAAGGTATGATAATGAAAGTATGATAATATGTTCTCATATTTATTCGCTTTTAGACATTCCTAACATTCAAAAGGGAACTACTGCAGCACTTCGGGAATTTGTGAGCATAGTTAAGCAACACGTAGGAGAACTGATCAACCTAAAACAACCAACTGATAGCTGGGACATGATTTTGATTTGTATTCTCTCAAAAAAGTTAGATCATTATACAAACAGATCCTATCAAATAGATAAGGATAACTCAAAGTTGCCAACCTTAAAGGATTTTTTGCATTCTTTAGAGTCACGATCAACAGCTTTAGAAGCTGTAGCACAACCAGAAAGTAGAAAATTCAAGGATAAGTCACAAGTTCACCTTTCAGTAAGAAATAAAACAGAAAATAAATGCCAATTTTGTTCCATTCCTGGTCACAAAGTTTAAAGCTGTAAAAAATTCAAATCAGTGCCAACAAATGAAAGAATGTCATTCGATGACAAGCAAAAGCTCTGCAGACTGTGTTTGAACAGTAATAATGGAAAATGTAAATTTTCTTTTAAATGCCAAACTTGCTACAGAGAGCACAATACATTGTTGCACTTGGAAAAACCGTCAGAGTCAGGTTCCTCAGTACAATTATTTAATCAGCATTAAAGTCACAATTTTAGTGATGGTATCCTGCCTACTGTTAAGGTTAGGGTTAAGGTAAAAAATGGTGAATTTTTGCATTTCTATGGCCTTATTGATAGTGGCTCACAAACCTCCTTTGTAACCAAGGCATTATGTCAAAAATTAAATTTAAAAACATTTAAAAATACCCTGAACATTGTAGGAATAGCAGAAAACAAAACTAAACTTCAGCAGGGTGCAAATATTCATATTGAATCATGTGTGTCCAATTATAAAATAAGTTTAAGCTGTTCCGTTGTTGATAAAATAACCAGTAAACTTCCTCCATTGAGACTTAGTATGTCAAAATCTAATTTTCCAACAAATATTCGATTGGCTGATGAAGATTTTAACGCTCCAAAAAATATTGACATTTTGCTGGATGCGAATGTATTTTTGGAAACTCTGCTTCCTGAAAAAATAACTTTAAATGGAAGTTTAATATTACAAAACACCCTTTTTGGGTATGTTGTAAGTGGTTCATCTCCACACACTTCTCAGAGCAAAGTTTTTTTGTAACCTGGCAATCAATTCCATGCATTCCGCAAAAAATCCAAAAAAGAACATTTGATTTCACAATTTTGGGAAACTGAGAAAGTTCCCCAAGTATTTCCCGAATATTCAAACAAGCAAGAAGCTTGTGAAACAATCTTTCAAAACAATGTCAAAATAATCAACAACAAATTTCAAGTTGCCTTACCCTTGAAGCAATGCTTAGCTGATCTTGATTTGGGCGATTAATTTTCTATAGCCTACAAAAGATTTGAAAATCTTGAGAAGCGTTTCAAAATCAACACTGATATGTTGTACAATGGAGCAGTGGTTCAAAAAGATTTGTTCGATATTTTAATCCTTTTTAGGACATATGAGTATGTTCTTCTATCAGATGTAAAAAAAATGTATAGAATGGTTTTGGTTGATCCGATTCATATGCCATTGCAAAATATTCTATGGCGAGAAAGTCCCAACATGCCTATCCAATGCTTACAACTACAAACAGTTACGTATGGTTTGAAAAGTTCGGCTTTTTCAGCCACCAGATTGCTCATCTCCAAGAAAACAATTTTCCTTTAGCCTCAAAGGCTTTATTAAAAAACACCTATGTATATGACATTCTCACTGGTAGTGATACTATTGAGGAAACTGTGCACCTCAGAAATGAGTTGATTCAACTTCTGAAAATGGGCTCATTTGAACTACATAAGTGGTGTGCCAACGACCCATCAATTCTGGATAGCATCCCAATGCCAAGTCGGCATCACGATGAAATTGACATTGATAAGGACAATTCATTTGTAAAAACATCGGGTATATCATATGATACTAATTCTGATAATTTTAAAATATCTTCACCAAAACATGATTTTCAAGAATGTGTTACAAAAAGACAAGTTTTGAGCTACATTTGCAAATTTTATGACCCTTTGGGTCTTGTGGGTCCTGTTTTGGTGGCAGCAAAAATTATTATGCAAAGACTTTGGATAGAAAAGTTGGATTGGGATGAAATGCTTTCAAAAAAATTGCTTATGCAGTGGAAAGAATTTGCCAATGACTTGGCACAAATGCCAGCAATTTACGTTCCTAGAAATCTAAAGTTTCTTAGTTCAGGCAGCGTAGAACTGGTTGGCTATTGCGACCCGTCATCAATTGCTTATGGTGCCGTTCTTTATGCCAGAGTACTTTTTGAAGACTAAGCTTGTGTAACCCTACTCTGTTCAAAATCAAGGATAGCCCCAATAAATAAAAAATTGACTATTCCTAAACTGGAATTAAATAGTGCTTTGTTGCTCAGTAACTTGGTTGCAAAGGTGTATGATTTGCTGAAGTCAAAAATAATGAAAGTATATCTTTACTCAGATTCAAGCATAGTACTGGCATGGATTAAAACCAACCCCATAGAATTGAACCCCTATGTGGCTAACAGAATAAGAAAGATTCAAAATGCATGTACAAATTCTGTATGGATATATGTGAAATCGAAAGAAAATCCTGCTGATTGCATTTCAAGAGGTTTAGCGCCTCAAGAAATAATAGATAATCAGCTTTGGTATCAAGGCCGGAGTGTACTCAACTCTGTTGAATTTTCACATGATGAAAATTCGCAAATCCAATTTCCAATCCCGTTACCTGAAAGAAAATCTTTAACGGCTACCCATGAGGTAATTGAACAGTTTTCGCTTTCTGAAAGATTTTCCAGCTTTTCAAAATATCAAAATGTAGTAGCCTATATCATGAGGTTCATTCATAATTTAAAAAATAAAAATAACAGAATGACTGGAAATTTAACTTTAATAGAATTGAAAGATTCGATGAAACTCATTATTAAGGTAGAACAAAAATACCATTTTTTGAAAGAATTGAAAACCCTTAGGGACAAAGAGCCTATCAAAACCAATTTGAGATCTTTGTCGCCATTCATTGACAGTGAAGGAATTCTACGAGTGGGGGGTAGGCTGAAAAATTCAAATGTGTCCTTCAATCAGAAGCACCCTATAATATTGCCGAAAAATAACCACGTCACAGATTTGATCATCATCAGAGAGCACTTGCGTCTTTTACATGCTGATCAACACCAACTGTTGAGTAGTTTAAATCTGAATTACTGGCTAATTAACGGCATCGGGGAAATCAAAAAAAACATTCATAAGTGTGTTACTTGTTTTAAACACAAGGCACAATGCTCACAGCAGCTTATGGGTTCACTACCTGAAAACAGAGTGTGTGCGGCCAGGCCGTTTCAGAATGTGGGCACAGACTTCTGTGGAACTTTTACATAAAACAGTCCAGAATACGCGAATCACTTGTCACTAAGGCATACATTGCGTTATTCGTGTGTTTTTCGGTGAAGGCCATTCACATGGAACTGCTGTCGGACATGACTACTGATAATTTTCTGGCCGCATTCAAGAGATTTATTTCTAGAAGGGGGAAGCCTTCACAAGTTTATTGTGATAACGGTTCTACGTTCAAAGGAGCGAACAACCAACTTAGCGCATTTCAAAACTCTGAGAACCGCAATGAAGTAGTTAATTTCTCATTAAATGAAAAAATTAACTTTAACTTTTTTCCGAGTTATTCCCCTGTATTTGGTGGTCTGTGGGAGGTAGGCGAGTTACGTCCCTGGTAAATGCAACTAGTTACGTCCCTGGTAAATGTGACTCCAGCATCCTCGCCGCAGTTCCGCTGACGAGGCTTTCTTCCCAACGCCCAGTAGAATAACCTTTGGAGAGGCAGTCTGACTTTATATTTCATACCATATAGTTGTGTTACAATATTTTACTTTGAACTTATAAAATAAATATATTCAACCTGATCTACAAATTCTTGAAATCATAACCTCCTGACTTACTAGAACTAGACGATGTCAACACCGTCCATACTAGTAAAGTAAACCCCGTCCTGACTATACCTATTTCGGAAAATCCGCTAAACAACTATGACAACCAACTCCAAATAGAAACTGTATTCCATTCTCCAGCCTTACCAAAAATTGTACAAATCTTTCCTGGAAGAAGGAGAATTATTGCTCAGATATATTTGGACAATCTAGAACAAAATATTATTACATTAATCAAAGAATATTTAGACCCAAAATTCCGATATGCCCTGTATATAGAAAACGCGAATATCATGCCAAAATTCTGCGAAGTAGTACAAAAAACATTTAAAACTTCTTCATATAAATTTATTCGCTGTACAAAAATTCTAGAAGACGTAACCAACAGAGACGACCAAAAACAAATTTTTACACAATACCACGAAGGTAAAAGAAACCACCGTGGTATTGTAGAAACAGAAAGACGTGTTAGAGAAATCTATTTTTGGCCCAAATTAGGAATCGATCTCAGATCATATATAAACAATTGTGGGATATGCCACACAAATAAATATGACAGAAAACCCCCAAATCAAAAATTTTCTATCACACCAACTACCAGTAAACCATTTGAAATCATTCTTATAAATATCTATCAGATGAAAAATCAAAAGTTTTTGACTATTGTAGATGCTTTTTCGAAATACGCGCAGGCTTATGCTCTTACTCATAACAGCGGTATCGAAATAGCAAACAAACTGATTATATTTTTCAGTCAGGTATTCCCGAAACGATAGTTTCGGATAGCGGTTCGGAACTTGAAAATGAAACCATACGGCAACTGACAAAACTTCACAAAATTAAAATACATTTCGGAACACCTGACCATCATGAATCTAATTCGATAGTTGAACGATTTCATTCGACAATTGCTGAACACATCCGATTGCTGCAAGGCATTCATGAAGAAAAAGACATAACAAAGCTAATGATCCATGCAATTTTGGGTTA
Organism: Chrysolina oricalcia; assembly: GCA_944452925.2. Classification (NCBI taxonomy): domain Eukaryota; kingdom Metazoa; phylum Arthropoda; class Insecta; order Coleoptera; family Chrysomelidae; genus Chrysolina; species Chrysolina oricalcia. Next base: position 46,441,822 of record OX101823.2, on the reverse strand, counting down.
TAATAACTATATCCACTCAGCTACAAAAATGAGTCCTATCGATGTTACTACAGGTCACATTTCAAACTCAGATCCTTTCAATATCGACTTAGAGTATCGAATTCAATGCTCATATGTAGCGAATCACAAAGAGAAAATCAACAAAATGTACAAGGCACTTAATGAAAGACTTGCAAAACAAAAAGAGAAAAACATTGGAAATCGAAATAAAAACCGTGAAGAACCAATAGAGTATCAAACTGGTGATATTGTCTATAAGGGAACAGCTCCGCGCAATAAATGTATTCCCAAATTCAAAATCGTCAGAATAAGATCTGATGAAAATAATACAGCAGACGATAAGAAGATTCGTAAATCAAACTTAAAACGTCCCTTGTTTCAGATCCTTCCTGTCGATGACACTCAAAATAAATAAGGTATCTTCTAATCTATCATCATTTGTATACAACTGTGATCATCTCTGGAAAACGAAATTACCTCTTCATCAAATCAGCTCATAATTACTTATTATATCGCAGTTACTAGTAGATTTGAAGAATGCCATTACATTCTTGAAAATGAACCTAGCTTACCCAAGCATAATAAATTTCCACGAATCAGAAATTGTAGTTAAAATTCTGAAAGAACGCTACCTTTCTGAAAATTTAGTATTTGGCACTGAATCTAATAACGTCCATAAATACTATGATTTTTTAGAAGTGGGTACCTAAAAAGAAAGCAAAATAGCATTTGTTATAAAGTTTCTGTTAGTATTTTCAAATCAATATACCCATCACCATCTATACTCTATCCCAACTTCTGAACAAACTACCTTTATTCCACTGGCACCCTACCTGACTATGAATGAGGTGTATTTTCAATATTTTTCTATGCCATGTATGGATGTCTACGAGACCTATTACTGTCAATCTAACGACCTTCTCCTTGGAGCCACCAAGATGGAATGAGTATTCCAAATACTTAATATTGGCACCACCCTTTCAGGTGCCAAAGTTGACGAAATCGAGCCGATGTCAACAATAAAAATCCGAGACATCTCATTGGACAAGTTGCATGAACATCCCAGAAGGCCGTAAATACACCTATGGACCATGCATGGACGATCCCCCTGTACGTTATCGTCGTATTGTTCATATGTGTGTTTGTAATGTTCAAATATAAACACTCAATATGGAACAAGCATTCATTGCCGCAACCTGAACCAGCCACCACAGCCATACCTACGGAAAGAAAAACGATTTTTCACAAATGAAAAATATTTTTCCATCTTAGAGGGGAGGAGTTACGTCCCTGGTAAATGCAACTAGTTACGTCCCTGGTAAATGTGACTCCAGCATCCTCGCCGCAGTTCCGCTGACGAGGCTTTCTTCCCAAAGCCCGGTAGAATAACCTTTGGAGAGGCAGTCTGACTTTATTATTTCATACCATATAGTTGTTTTACAATATTTTACTTTGAACTTATAAAATAAATATATTCAACCTGATCTACAAATTCTTGAAATCATAACTGGCGTTAAAGGCGCCAAGTACCATATTAAGAGGGTAGTAGGAAACCGTCAATTCTCTTACGAAGAATTCAACACAATAATCGTTCAAGTTGAAGGAATTCTAAATTCTCGGCCTCTAACCCAAATGTCAAATGATCCCACAGATCTCAGTTTTCTAACGCCAGGGCACTTTCTTAAAGGCGCTCCTATATCGAGTTTTCCTGAACCTGACTTGACGAAAATACCGGAATATCGTCTTAAGTTCTGGAAACAGTGCACCCAAGTGCAGTAGCACTTCTGGCAAAGATGGCATAAAGATTATTTGGCGTAATTACAGAGTAGGCCCAAATGGAAGCGTGACCTTCCAAGTTTGAGGGAGGGTATGTTAGTCCTATTAAAAGAGGATAAAACCCCTTCCTTAAAATGGCCAATGGCTAAAATTGAAGAGGTTATTCCTTATCATTGTCATTTTTTTTCTTTTTCTTTTCCCATTTTTTATTTTTTGACTTTCGCAGTCACACAGACTTTAGCAGTCACACAGACTTTCGCAGTCACAAAGACTTTCACAGTCACACAAACTTTCGCAGTCACAAAGACTTTCGCAGTCATGAAGACATTCACAGTCACAAAGACTTTCACAGTCACAGACTTTCACATGCACAAAGACTTTTGCAGCAACCAAAATTTTTGTAGTCATAAAAAAAGTTTTAATGGTTGAAAAAATTTAATGTGTTTTTACAAAAAGAGACTTGCATTTCTTGAAATATTGAAACTAAATGATTTAATTGTTAGTTCATTGGTGTGTCTGTGATTTTGTATCTTGCTATGAGTTTCTTCGAAACCGTAAGGCCCCCAGCATGTTGGAACCGATATCCAACACTGGTTTTTGTATTTTCTAGATTTTATATTTGGCAACAATGGCAACACTGCCGGGTTCGCCTGCGAGCGGCAAGGCAGTGTGTTTTTCATGTCATATAAAAAAAGAGTGAAGTGAGTCGATTTCGACAAGTTTTCCAGTTTAAAAAAGACAGTTCATGTTGAATGCCTTTGGCAGAATGTATAATTTTAGTGCTATATATAATGCAATTCGCCTTGCACCTGCAACCATTGTAATCTAGTTTTAATCTAGTTTAATTATCAAGTGCTCCGTTTCTACGGTTCCTTACGCGAAACAATTCGTTTGCTAGCATGTAAATTTGTAAATAGTGTAAATAAAGTCAACCCACGAAGCTACAGTCCATTATTTATAAACTCTTTAATGTAAATTCCTACAAAGTAATATGGGCAATAAACTCTTTCAGCCCATATAAATCGCCTGGACTAGATGGAATTTTCCCTGTCCTACTACAGCAGGGAATTGAAGATCTAGCACCAGAACTATGCAGACTGTACAGGATGAGTCTAGCACTTGGCTGGATACCACAAATCTGGAAATCTGTGAACATGGTCTTCATTCCGAAACCTGGCCGAAACTCATACGACCAGGCCAAGGATTACAGACCAATAAGCCTATCTTCCTTTCTCCTGGAAGGACTAGAAAAACTGATAGACAGGGACATACGGAAGGCAGCTCTCATAGACCGGCCACTACATATGAACCAGCATGCCTATCTAACAGGAAAATCGTGCGAGACGGCCTTGCACCAATTGGTGTCAAGGCTGGAGGACACTATGGCGAAAAAAGAAATTGCACTAGGCACTTTTCTAGACATCGAAGGAGCCTTCCAAAGTATGGTCTCAGCGGCCAGGAGGAGAAGCTTTGACAAAACCACCTGCAGGTGGATAAAGTCAATGCTCCAAAATCGGCAGGCCCATACCAACATGTTTGAAGACTCCGCGAAGCTGGAAATTGCCAGAGGTATCCCACAGGAAGGGATACTATTCCCCCTACTGTGGGACATGGTAGTAGACAAACTTCTGGAATCTGGAATCTTTAAGCAAGCAGGTGCGTTTACTCATTGCTGTTGGTGTTCTCGATTCTTTCTATGGCTCTCCTTGAGTCCGTGTGGATGAAGTTTTGTTGTGTTGTTTCCATCCAATATGTTCCCGCTCTTATGCCTTCTCAGCTCTATGGCGTGTATGTCTGTTTCGTCCTCGGCCCTATGTCCTTGTTCTATCCATAATATGTGGTCCGTGGTTTTTGTGAGACCGTAAGCCCTGTGTCCCTGTTCCTTCCCGGTAGCGTCCGTGTATATGTGGACTGCGTTGTTTGTGTGGTGGTTTTTTTTCGGTGTATTTTTGCAGAGTGTGCTTTATGTTTCTGTTTTGTTTTGTTTTGCTCTAGGTAGTGTCTGTTGGACTTGTTATGACGGTGTTCCACTTCTGCGTCGATCATGGTCATGTTTCACGATTCTCGTGTCTCTTGCTCTCCCCCCTCCCCCAAATAGTTGCCCCGTATAATACAATTGGTTTTATTGCCTTTCCGTATATTGTCCTCAGTATCTCTTTGTCCGTCCCCCACTCTCTGTCCGCTATCACGAAGAGCTTGTTGGCAATTTCCTGTGTCTTTGCTCTGATGTACTTGACGTGCTCCCGCAGCATATTTTTGTCTTTAACAAGTACGAGATACTTTATTGTATCCTGGGTTGTTGGATTGTAGGTGTAAAGTTGAATGTTATGTTGGTGATGTGCATAGTTTCTGTTTTTCCAAGGTTATATTCGAGTTTGTTACGCTCGGCCCAGACCTTGCATGTCTTCCATCCCTTTTTCCATCTCGCCTCTATCTGTTTGGGCATTCTCCCTGCGATCAGTACTACCTGGTTGTCGGCGAATGCCTGGGCCGTGACGTACTCGTCCTTATTTGTTGACATGTCAATGGTCTGGAACCAGTCCTCCATGACCAGGGTCCAGAGGATTGGTCCCAGGCTTGAGCCTTGTGGGCGTCCTCTCTCTGTTTGCCTGGTTGTCTGTCCTGATGTGATTGTTCTGTCTTGTAGGAAGCTATTGCACGTGTCGGTGATGTTGATGAGTGTGTTTTTCTCCTGCATGATCCTCTTCATGTTGGGAGCCCATGTCGAGTTGAAGGCATTGGAGATGTTATTTGTATTATATTTTTTATGTGCTCACTGATGAGGATTCCTGTTTGTTTGATTGTTTCCGTGTATGTAAAGAGTGTACGTGTTGGTTGATGTGGTGAGTTTGCTGATTTACTGAATAATGGCTATGTCCATTTTCTCCTTGTCTAGCTTTTGGAGTAATAGGTCCGGACTTTCTCTTTCCGATGATTATTTGTAGCACCATTAGCTCTTTGTTGTTGTGCCTTTGCTTCGCGGCATCAAGTTCCGTAGTCAATATAGTTCCTCTGTAGTTCCGTTTTCTTCCTGTATATCGAGCATCTCATGTCCCTTGTCATGTGTTGTCTTGGCTTGATGTCTATCTTCTTGCAGTTTGTGCTTTCTAGGAGTATACTTCCACAGGTTTGTCCGTCATGGTTTTCGGCGCATCTGTAGCAGTTGTGTTCGGTTTTCCTACAGTGTTTGACCACGTGCCCAAAGCCGCAGCATATGAAGCACATGGCGACTCTGAGGTATTCTTTCACGTATACCTCTGTGAGTTCAAAGTTGATCATCGTCTCCCTCAGCATCCATTTGAATATTGGTAACTTTTGTAATTAGTTCCAACACATATGACAAAAACAAGAAGTATATCTAATACTCTTAGTTATTTAAAGCATTTAAAATTGTTCTGGCACTGGGTAAATTTTCATCCATATCTTCTCTTTGGAAGAATAATGTTAAAGAATAGCATTGTTTCAAGATTCGTTCTACCACAGCCTAAAAATAATACCTTAATATCACAATTCACAGGATAAACCAATACCTTCAATGAGAGCCACCTATTTCGGTTTGGGGCTTTTCATTTGTAAAAATCTGGCATTCTTGTAGATGAACTATTCTTTTGCTACAATGGGACAAGTAGGTGTATATGTCCCTAGCAAGCTGTTCAACTGTTTTGGGTAATTTTTCGGCAGCAGCTGAAGAACAGAGGTGTAATGAATGGCACATATATATTTGGACCTGATTCTCTCAATCTTGCTTGAACGCCTTGCCACACTCCCATCATAGCAGTGACGTTGTCTGCCGCAAAGCCGATAATTTTGTCTTCAGAAAAGCCATTTTTATCCAATATTAATTTTATTTTATTGAAAATGAATTTTCCCATGGCAGTGTCAACCTCTATCAAATCTCACAGTCTTTCAGTCACTCTTCCTTCTTTCCAGTAGCGGACTATCACTACCATATATTTTTTAGCTGCTATGTCGATGATTTCATCGATAATAATTGAAAAAACGTTTTCTTTGAAATCAGCAATGGTCTCTTCCATAAAATACGGTGCCAAGATCCACATAATTATTTTGGTAGCCTTTTGCCTCTTAAGACTCACACCTTTGGATATGTGACATGTGGCTCTGATAACGTTCCTGTTCGAATCGTCAAAAAATATATCGACTGCCTTCTTCGTCCCTTGTATATAATTTACAATTCAATTCTGAAGCATGAAACTTTTCCGGATATTTGGAAGATATCACGCATATGCCCAATTCACAAAAACGGCAGTGTATCGGACATAAAAAACTACAGACCGATAGCACTAATATCTGCTTTTTCCAAACTAATTGAGATAATTTTATCTGATATTATATATGAACATGTAAGAACATCACTGTCTGAACATCAATATGGATTTGTTAAAAAACGTGGAACGATTCCAAATTTATGCTTATTTACTCAATTCGTGTCCGGTGCCCTGGATAATAAAATGCAGGTAGACGTGGTATACACCGATTTCAGTAAGGCATTCGACAAAGTATCTCATCAACACCTCCTACATAAACTGCCAAATTTTTGGTTTTCTATAAGAATTCAAAATATTGTGAGGTCTTTCAAACAGGAAACTGCATGTAGAATATGAAGGAGAAAGAAGCTTTAACTTTTCGGCAACGTCTGGGGTTCCTCAAGGATCCAACCTAGGACCACTTTTGTTTTTATTATTCGTTAACGATATCTGTAATTCAATTAGTTCCAACAAACTACTCTTTGCCGATGACCTCAAAATATTTAGAACCATACAAGATGACTCCGACGTTGATACTCTTCAGAACGATCTCAACCACTTGACTGAATGGTGTAACTCCAATAATTTACCTCTCAATGTCAACAAATGCAAAGTTATGACCTATGCAAGAATATTGTCGCCAGTGAAACATGATTATACATTGAATGATATCAAAATTGACCGCGTAAACGAATGTAAGGATTTAGGTGTACTGTTTGATAATAAATTAACCTTCGCACCGCATATAGAAAACATCACTTCAAAGTCTTCTCGACTATTAGGCTTCGTTATCAGAAATAGTAAATAATTTTCATCTATCAAGGCAATAAAAGCAATCTATTTTTCTTTAGTACGTTCCAGGCTTGAATACTGCAGTACTGTTTGGAATCCATTCCAAAACAAATATATCGATTCTGTAGAAAAAATTCAACATAAATGTCTTAAATTTCTATATTTTAAAAAACATGGCACCTATCCAGTGAATCACTATAATCACCAACTTCTACTAGACGAATTCGAGCTTACTACCCTGAGGAAGCGTAGGGAAATGTCCGACCTTACATTCCTTTACAAAGTCATACATAATCTTATTGACTCACCACAATTATTAGCCTTAGTTAACTTCAATGTGCCGCGAATCACTTCGAGATCGAACATAACTTTTCACATAGATGTAACTAACTCTTACCACCATTTTCACAGTCCGTTGTTTCATATATGTAGACAATTTAATAGGTTGGAAAATGTAGATATCTTTTCCACTTCACTAACCCAGTTTAAAAAAAACCCTTTTTCAACATATCCCGAATTTGTTAATTATTAGTTAAGACTTGCACATCTTATAGAAATGTATTACAATAATTACTGTTATATACTCCAGCTAGTGGATTTATAATCTGTTTGGATGTATTACAAATAAATAAATAAATAAATAAATGTCTGAATGCGGATATATTAATCTGTTGAACGTTGTCAATGTATCTAATAACAACATCGGTAAACTATGTTTACAAATGTAACAACAAAATTTTTTTTTTGTTTTCTGGATCTAGGAAAATTGAATCAATTTGTGGTGTCTTCCTAGCTGCGTCTTCATGTCTTATGTACACCGGGTGAGTGAAATTCGAGTAGATGCATGGAGATCTCGGAAACGGTAAGAGTTACAGAGAGGGTTGAATGTAGGCAAAGTTGTGTATTATGGAGCTCATTACTATGATGTTGAAGAATATGAGCTAGCCTTTTCACTTTCAGAGATATACAGGAAAAAACGAAAAATTAGATTTTTAATAAATTGATGGATGATGCCGTTACTACGTGGTAAGAAATCATCACGAAAAATGAGAAATAAAACGTTCTATGTTTTTATACCACTTCTATTTGTAACCAACGTTACTGCAGTTTCGTCCTATATGGACATTGTATTCTTTGATAATGTCCATATAGGACGAAACTGCAGTAACGTTGGTTACAAATAGAAGTGGTATAAAAACATAGAAAGTTTTATTTCTCATTTTTCGTGAATTAGATTTTTGTTTTTCACTTATATCTGCTTTAATAAAATATATTTTCAGAAACCGTTCGCACCTTGTCAATGCAATTTTCAATGGGCTGTGAAAATATGTGAACGAAAGTTTTCTACAGTGTTGTTTTCCTTGGGCCACCCCTAACTATAAAATTTTAAATACGGACCTAGATTTTTTATCTCTTCTTTTTATGCTTCAATGGTCATATTGTCGTGAATTGGGGTTGATTCACGACTAACTAGGTAGATACTGATCATTCATAGATTTAAAACACTTCAGAAAAATATAAAAACATTAATTTTACTATGTACAAATATGAGATTACGACGATTGAATTAAATGAAGGAATTAATGAATTAAATAATTAATGAATCAAAGAATTAATGAATCAAAGAATTAATGAATCAAAGAATTAATGAATCAATGAATTAATGAATCTCTCCTAGACTGGTTACTTTTGTATAAATTATTTTAGAAAGATCTATACTTACAATACATTTTGGCTAAAACAGTTTATGAACATTTTCCATTTATTTAATATCGAATCTTCCAAACTCCCCCCATAGCTGTGGGCACGGCAGAACTCTAAACTCGACTACCAGATCGAACTATCAGTGGCCTTTTTGAAAACTCTTGTTTATGTTCTGTTGAGGACAAGTTGTGTCTCAAAAATAAAATATCTTCGCTCACGTACTGAATTGTAGAAGGTAAAAAGGTTACCCACGTATTGAATGATAATGAAATATTTTAATGTACAGGATGTTCCATATATTTTTGACAATACCCCCCCGTTCAAAATCGCGCGCCTCGAGCGATTATATTAAAACCAACTGACAATTCGATACAGGTTTACAAAAACTAAGAAATTAATACCATGTTAATATAAATATACAAATAAATAAGCGCAGAAGAAGTCTGCTTGCACCATCATGTCGTTTTCCTACGAACTCTTCTTTTTCTTCCAGTTCCAAATCACTCTGAAGAACTATTGTGTGCACACCTCTCTCATCATAGATATTCCTACAACATAAAATAAATCATCATAATACGCTCACTCAATACGACTTCCAATCGCGATTTCATTGTCAAATTTTCTGACAAAACCGTGTATTTAGAATACACCAAGGTTTCAACAAATTCCTTCCTCATGATTCTGACCAATGGTATTCTGCATCTATTGGGTAAACTCCAAAATAATATTTTCTCAAATCATCTGTCCATGCTTTCTCTGAAGCTCATCTCTTATGATTCTAAACTTCTCTCATTATAGGTATTCGGTATTCCTACAACATAAAATAAATCATCATAGTATCAATACGACTTTCAATCGCGATTTCATTGTCAAATTTTCTGACAAAACTGAGTATTTACAATACAACAAGGATTCAACGAATTCCTTTCTCATGAGCTTACGCAATACGACTTCCAATAGCGACTTAATTGTCAAATTCTCTGACAAAACCGTGTATAAAGGAAGGATTCAACAAATTCCTCTCTCATTATTCTGGCAACTCGTATACCTACTGCACCTATTGGGTAGGTAAACTCCAAAATAATAGTGCATCTCCATGCATTCTCTAAGCTCATCTCTTGTGATTCTTCAAAAAAAATCCATATGGTGCCACGACTTCTGCTTCTGCCATCGTACTGATCTCTGCTAGGGGCTAGGGGGAAGCTGAAGATTCAGTGTAAAGTAGTAATAAATTTGTAACTACACGTAATTACTCTCATAAACTCAAAATATAACAATTTAACAAAAATTATTCTTGTAAAAATCAATAGGGAAAACAACAAAATTCAAATAATTATACTGAAAATAAATCGTTAGAACTTAACATCAATAGCATTTTCATTTAATCTTCATAAAATTCTCTGGAGTTTATTGCGTACGAAATAGCGTCCTTTCGTCAAATTATATTTTTGTTTAGAAATGCTATTGTTGCACAATACTTGGAGAGATTCATTCAGAAACAAAACATATGGATCAGCAATTTCTACCTAGTTGTACCGGATCTAGGTCAAGTTCAAAGTCTATGAACTTCAAGCTAAACAACTATATTGAGTTGATTGTACCACTATTCAAATTTATAACAAAATAAAAATTGGTTCATTATGAAGAATGAATCCACAAACAAAACCACGGCAGCCTCCACCACTTGTCGTGAATTGGGGTTGATTCACGACTAACTAGGTAGATACTGATCATTCATAGATTTAAAACACTTCAGAAAAATATAAAAACATTTATTTTACTATGTACAAATATGAGATTACGACGATTGAATTAAATGAAGGAATTAATGAATTAAATAATTAATGAATCAAAGAATTAATGAATCAAAGAATTAATGATTCAAAGAATTAATGAATCAATGAATTAATGAATCTCTCCTAGACTGGTTACTTTTGTATAAATTATTTTAGAAAGATCTATACTTACAATACATATTGGCTAAAACAGTTTATGAACATTTTCCATTTATTTAATATCGAATCTTCCAAACTCCCCCCATAGCTGTGGGCAAGGCAGAACTCTAAACTCGACTACCAGATCGAACTATCAGTGGCCTTTTTGAAAACTCTTGTTTATGTTCTGTTGAGGACAAGTTGTGTCTAAAAAATAAAATATCTTCGCTCACGTACTGAATTGTAGAAGGTAAAAAGGTTACCCACGTATTGAATGATAATGAAATATTTTAATGTACAGGATGTTCCATATATTTTTGACAATATTTCATCATGATTGTGAATACCACTTGAAATTTTTAGTCGATTCGATCGTATCTGGTCATCATCGATTTATTGTATTGAGTGCATTATTTTCTCAAATAAAGAATTACTCTCAAGTGTTTGGAATATTTACATGAATATGTGTATCATTTTACGTTCAACATTTTCGTTTTATTAAAAAAATCGTAAAAATGTATAAATCTCTTTTTTTTATTGTGCCCTATGATGCTTGCAGTTGATCAAAACCTAATGCTCATTAGTTTGAGATAAAATTGAAAGATACAATTCTTGGTTGTCTTGGAAATCCATATCGATACTTCGATTACCGCTCTGATGATTTCTTCGGGCCGAGGTGGCCGTGCTGATAGAACGTTCGCCTTTGGAGCGAACGGTCGAGGGTTCAAAGCCTCGCATAGTCATCGTTCTCGTGCATGGCATCACACGTTAAAAGGTGAGGGCTGCGTCTTCCCTAGCTCACACAAGTTTTTCGAAGACTTCCGAGGGTTGCGCGTAGGAGTGCAATCGGTTGACGGAAATAACAATAACAATGTAGGCCATGACGAATGTTTAACTGACAACTGCCATAAATTCATCAATTATCGTTTCTGTTTCCGACTGAAAATGCCGTTCACTTGTTTTGAGGAACGTGATATGATCATGATTTATTACAAATCAAATAGAAATGGTGATTTGTCAAAAATTAAGTACTTCGAACTACATCCGGAAAGACAGCAGCCGTGCAGAAGCATGTTCAGAAAATAAGATAAAAATATATGTGAATTTGGCAGTTTCGAGAAACCTAGAAGAAAATACGGGAAAAGAATTTCCAATCAAATGAAAAAAAAATGTTCTGGGACTGGTATTATACAATTCTTCTTTTCATTGTTCTGATAAAATTATTGAATACTTTTTTAGATCAGAGATAATCCTTCCAAATCGACGCGGCAAATCGCTTCAGAACTAGAAATTCCGCAATCTGCATTAATTAGCGTATTCGAAGGTGATAGATAAACTGAAGTGTTTTCGGATATATTGTGCTCAGAAACTTCATCCTAATGATCCGTATCGACGGTTGGTATGGTGGCTGTGGTTATCAAACAACATCGAAGACGATTCAGATTTTTTAAATAGTATCATTTGGACAGATGAAAGCAACTTCACAAATTGCGGAAATTTCAACAGAAACAATTCTCATATTTGGAGCCACGAAAATCACAGAGCCATTAGGTTCAACCTCAGGTCTGATTTAGTTTCGATGTTTGGGCAGGCATGTATCGCAATCAATTATTAGACCCTTTCATCTAAAATTATGATTTGAATGGCCAACGTGACCTTAACTTTTTGGAAACCACCTTTATTTATTTATTTATTTATTTATTTATTTATTTATTTATTTATTTATTTATTTATTTATTTATTTATTTATTTATTTATTTATTTATTTATTTATTTATTTATTTATTTATTTATTTATTTATTTATTTATTTATTTATTTATTTATTTATTTATTTATTTATTTATTTATTTATTTATTTATTTATTTATTTATTTATTTATTTATTTATTTATTTATTTATTTATTTATTTATTTATTTATTTATTTATTTATTTATTTATTTATTTATTTATTTATTTATTTATTTATTTATTTATTTATTTATTTATTTATTTATTTATTTATTTATTTATTTATTTATTTATTTATTTATTTATTTATTTATTTATTTATTTATTTATTTATTTATTTATTTATTTATTTATTTATTTATTTATTTATTTATTTATTTATTTATTTATTTATTTATTTATTTATTTATTTATTTATTTATTTATTTATTTATTTATTTATTTATTTATTTATTTATTTATTTATTTATTTATTTATTTATTTATTTATTTATTTATTTATTTATTTATTTATTTATTTATTTATTTATTTATTTATTTATTTATTTATTTATTTATTTATTTATTTATTTATTTATTTATTTATTTATTTATTTATTTATTTATTTATTTATTTATTTATTTATTTATTTATTTATTTATTTATTTATTTATTTATTTATTTATTTATTTATTTATTTATTTATTTATTTATTTATTTATTTATTTATTTATTTATTTATTTATTTATTTATTTATTTATTTATTTATTTATTTATTTATTTATTTATTTATTTATTTATTTATTTATTTATTTATTTATTTATTTATTTATTTATTTATTTATTTATTTATTTATTTATTTATTTATTTAGTACATCATTCTAAAGCCAGGGCCTTTTACAGAATGGGGCAAAAAAAATTTGAGGGCATTTTGCCATATTACACAATAAAAGAAAAGTAGAAAATCATATAGTAAAAAATATAACACATGCAGAAATTCTGTGGGTGAACTGAAAAAAACTCAGTGAGGAAAAAGTTCACACACGGCACTACAGCAGTGATAGAAAGAAATTGATATATAATAAAAAAGAAGAAAAATCATGTTAGAATAGCCCGCTTAATGTCGATTGGCTTACAATGAAAAATGTCCACATTACTCTGAATAGACAAGTGGTCTCGACATATAGTATACAGATGCGAGAAATGAAGTTAGTGGTGCGGGAAAGTAAAATGTAGAAATATTACGTACAGGTAGCCGAGGCACATGTAAATTTATTTTTGAGAGCAAAAATGCACAGTCAATTCGTGAGACAAGGATTTTATGCAAAAATATTATTCCTAAATATTCACGACGTTTATAAAGAGAGTTGACTTGATATCTTGAGAGCAGTTGATCATGTGGAACGCCACGATTTGTATAAACTCCATCACATCTAAAACTCGTGTACTTCAAAAATCGCCTCTGAATATTTTCTATATTATTTATAGAAGTGCTGTATCCCGGATTCCATACAACGCTGTCATATTCAAGTTTCGATCTCACAAGTGCATCGAAGAGGAGTAAGTGAGTTTCAGTTTCAATAAACCATTTGGAATTTTTGATAATGAAACCAAGTATTTTTTAACCGTTTTTAGCAATGGTACTTAAGTGATGTGAAAATGTTAACTTTGCATCGAAGACTACTCCTAGATCTTTGAACTCTGCCACTTTCTGCAGATGATGGCCATTTACGGTGTAGGTTTCAATTGGTGTTTTTTTACGAGTATAGGTGATGACATTACACTTTTTATATTCAGAGGTAAGGAATTGACTTCGCACCATTCGTTCAATGTATTTATGTCGTTCTGAAGACAGCAACTATCACCCAGAGAGGTGATTTGACGAAACAGTTTACAGTCATCTGCATATAGGAGGATTTTCGAGTCAATGCCCATACAAATGTCATTTATAAAAATTATGAATAATAATGGACCAAGTACAGATCCTTGAGGGTCACCAGAAGATGACTTTATTTCTACATAGCTGAAGCCATGGTACTGAACTCTCAAACGCCTTCCGCTCAGATAAGACTCAAGAAAAAGAAGTTGCTGATCAAGCCAAATGATGAGAGTTTTCTAAGAAGTATACCGTGATCAAGCCTGTTAAAGGCCTTGGAAAAATCTGTGTAAATGTCATCGACTTGAAAGGACTTGTCCAAGGCATCTGCAATGAATTAAGTGATACATGTTAAATTACTTGTAGTTGATCGACCCTTAATGAAACCATGCTGATTTTCTACGATCTGACATCTGACATGCGCAAATAAAACATGATATAAGACCATTTCAAACAATTTACTGAAGTTACATAGTATAACAATCGGTCTGTAATTCTCAACCATATATCTATTAACTACGAATATGGATAATAAAGACAGCCTATGTGATGCCAAAACAAATGAGCATCGACTTCGAATTGGACGCTGTTGAATTATTGCGCTTGCGCCAGAAGATTCCTATTCAAAGACATGATTTTGTTTTTTCATCTCTTTCTAGCGTGCAAGGTTCGGTAGCAATAAATATCGAAGGTATGAGAAGCATATCTCCTGTGGTGATGATTCGGCAAATTTCAAATATATAACCTCATTATTTCTAATCACAAAACGTTGAAATTTCATAAAAAAATATGTTTCACCCAATTAACAGATGGGTGAAGATCGACCTCTCTTCGGCTCTTGTACTAATACTAGTTTTGATTGGGTTCAGTAGAATTTATATATTTCTATCTCCTAAACATGAATCCGAAATGCAGCGCTTTCGAATACTCTTAAAGGTAGAAAAAGACCATAATAATCAAAAGTCTTTTTAATAAGCACATTACACACTTTGTATATTCTCTTATTGAGATGTGAAGAATTGTAGTTTCAAATGTTTATTTTTCTGAGACTAGGAGAGAAGTATTTAATTCGGGGAAAATGTATATTGAGTTACTCTTTAGAAGGATGAGTGTTTGTCAAAAATTCGTATAAAAACGACCTCTTTTTCAAGAGAGCGGCATTTCAACTATGGGTTTGTGTTTAGGAGGAAAAATATGTAGGAATCACTAAAATCATATTCTTTTGCATATTTGATAACTCTGTGAGTAAAATTGTTTCTTGAATGGTACTTTTCATAATTTGTCATTTTCAATGAACTTAACCTTTTGCGGTCCATTTATATTCTTGTACTGTCGGGGCTGCCCCGACAAAGGACCTCAAAGGGTTGAGGAGGAATAAATTTTTTCACCATATACCTATGAAACCCAAATATTTTCGAAAAATATCTCCAGGAGGAATCATCAGCAACATTTTTTTTCATTTTTCCACATGAATGCATTCAACTGAAGACTGTAGGTACCTATATTTGTATGGGAGATTTTTTGTTTTCTCGTTCCTGAGAAAAACAAGTGTATAATATTACTTATTTTAAATGGAGCAGAAACCATAACAAAAATAATTTTTGACTGGATATCTCTTTGCTTTTTGAAACTTATAACTTTTATTCATTGAATGATTTTTATCAGAGATTATCACTTCTCTATTATTCAGCCTTGCAAATTTCCAGTTACATTTCTTTTTCAACAGATAAATATAAATCAATGCAATAATCGAAATTGATCTAAAAATGAACCAGGAGCTATGTTTGTGAATCGACGATAAATATTTGAATAATTACTAATTTTTCCGTTTATGTCTCTCATAGATAACTGCCAGGTTTTGAAGAATCCTCCTAAAAGAAAAGAAACATGTGTTAGTAGTAGTGATCTACAAACAAAGAAATGGATGTGGAAGATGTTCTTTGTTAGTAATATAGATAATGGTATTGATAATTTGATTGAGAAATATTGGCAAACTAAATATTTGTTATTATTTCACATTATCCAGTGAAGGGTCCAGTTTCAATGAAAATTAGTTGCACTGTACAACACAAAAGTTTTCAGCACAGCAACAATCAAATTAAGTATGTAAAGTGAATTTTCTCATTTTCACATTAGTTGAAAACACAATTTGGTGGAAATAATAAAATTACCAAGAATTGCAAAAAAAATAAAATGCGCCCAGTTTGTATGTGTTCTAAACTCACATGGCTGTTGAGTACTTATCTTTATTCAGAAAACATAACTTTTCTAAACTTTTTGCAAAATATAGTATAATTTGTGATAAGTGATTGATTTTTCAGGTGAAACAAATTCATTATATTCCACACCGGATTATGGCACAGAAGAACAAGGAAATAGCAATCAGACAGTAATTATAAGGGAGAACACCAGTAAGTAACAAAAATGAATGGAATACATGTAGTGGGTGATCCAAGCATAATGTTCAAAGTTGAAAACTGAATAGAGGACATCTATCTACCTATTGTCTATTGTGGGGCTGTCAATGCACATAGCTCATTTCTTCTTGAAAACGTGAAAAAATTGTTTTAAATTTCTTTTATTGAAGAATATGTCTTGATTCTTCAGCAAAACAACCTTTTCTTGCTTCCAGAAAACAAGTCAGAATTTTCTGTGGTTTTAGAATTACTGGAGAAATATACAAGTTTATGAAAGGGGTAAATTTATAATTTGTTGAGTAATCAGGCCAGAAGGTGTAGCAAGATTTAATCAAAAGTTTTGAAGTTGATAATGATGTCATGAGTCAATATAACACTTTTCGTTTTATTCCTGAATAACATGTAGTAGATGTATTTTTTTTTTTTGTACATGAAGGGGCGATTTTTTTTTGGTATTTCATGCTAGTAGTCTGATTTTTTTTTACAGTGCAAGTTGAGGATGTATTTTTTTCTCACTTCTATTTACTGATCAATTATTATAACTGAAGTGTAAAAAAACAAATAGTGACTAACTCTCAAAAAAATTATTGAAGAATTGAAGCTGAAGAATTCTTCAAGAAGACAAAATCGTAAAAATCTCCAAAATATTTGAGTAGGTATTGATGTCCCCTAATTGATTTTCCATTGTGGACTACCCTATATGATATACCTGCTGTCCAATGCTAAACTTCCCCCTGCCATACGAACCTTGTTTTCAGAGATACCATAATTTGATTTGATGACTTCGATTATAGCATATAATTTTTTTTCCAGATATTTCACCTAACAGACAAATTCTGCAAAGGAGAGTAGAGAACCAGAAGAAACAAATTAGAATCCTCCAGCAGAAGAACAGACGACGAAAAAAGAAGATTGACAACCTCAAACAACTTCTGGGGCAACTGAAGTCCAGAAATTTAATATCAAGTGGTGCATATGATCATCTTACGGTAACGTATACTTTTCCAATCAACAAAGCTCTCTTACATTCAACAAACTTATATTTTATCAAATATACATTTATTTTGTATTTTTTGAATTGCAGTAGAATCGAAAGGGCCTCAATCATAAGCGTAATAATCAAATGGAAAAGTCGTACCGAAAAACAATTGAATCTTTAAAGTTGGGAGCTATATGAAATGTTTTACTAAGAGAGAAAGCCTTTTACGTCGTAATAAGAAGATCTTTGAGAAAAGGACAGGTCACCAATGTGACAGTACAAATTATTAATTTGCTAATACTTGATAGATATGCCTACTTGTTGAAAAAGCTATATTTCTCTCATTTTTCATTCCAAAATAAATAATCGGCATTAAATAATGGTAGTGGAAAAATCATGTGTACACTATGGTTGAGGAGACAATTATATTCCATGTGCCCTCTCAACCTTGGTGTACAATATACTATTATATAATACACAATAATTGGGGAAAATCAATTATATTTCAATCATCTTATTTTGTGAGATTACAAGAACATCATTATTGTGATGAGTGGTATCCTTAGTTTTCTCTATATTCTATGAACCCAAATTTCAAAATTTGAATGTATAATTTAACGAATGACATTAGTGAAAATATAATTATGTTTTCTTCATTTATTTATTCAAAGAAACATATATAATTCAATAAATATATGGGTGTTGCCGTTAGTATGTGGTAGGAGATCATCATGAAAAAATGAGAAATAAAACTTCCAATGTTTTTACACCAGTTTTATTTGTAACTAACGTTACTGCAGTTTCGTCCTACTTTTGACATTATCAAACGAATACTACAAACTTTTTATAGTTTATAGTAAATAATAGTGGTATAAACACATACATAATTCTTGTTTGATTATTTGAATGTGTTTTGCATTGACATTGAAGCAGTAAAACCCAAAACATTGGAAAATTTTAATGGATTTTAATATATTTGAAATTCTACTAAAATTTTTACTCGCTAATCTTCTTCTTAAAAATCTTTATGGCTCAACAATTTCATAAGCACAAATGCATTCAAATTAGAATCACAATTTACTGTGATGAAATCAACGATACATTTCATTGTTCATTTTCAAACAAAGTGAAAAAAAGGCTCAACGTTTTGTTGAGCCTTAGTGAAAAAAAGGCTCAACGTTTTGTTGAGCCTTTTTTTTCTACTAAATATAAATGTAACAGTTGACCGTTACATTTATATTTAGTTCAGTGAAAATATCTCTTAGACGGAAATTTTGATTTATACTTTTCACAACTATTATTAATAGCTACTATATTCATTGGGTATAGTCAGAATTGGAGAAATGATAGAAAAAGGCGTGTGAAAATGGATGATATCACAAAATCAACTTAAGGTCAATTTTATAATAAAAAAAAAAGTTGATGATTAATTTTTCACAGGAGAATGTTCCCGAAAATTTGAAATATATTTTTGAAAGACAGCGTGGCCGAAGTAATGTGAAGTATTCCCCAGAGTTACGGAAATTTGCAGTGACTTTGCAGTTTTACTCCACCAGGGCTTACAACTACGTGAGAAAAACTTTTGGACATTTATTGCCTCATACCAGTACCATCAGAAAATGGTATAGTGTGGTTGATGGTAACCCTGGATTTTCGAGTGAGGCATTGAATTCTCTTTTTGAGAAATAAAGATGGACAGGTCTTATTGAATATCATTATAGATGAAATGTCAATTCGGTCACAAATGATATATCATAATAACACACATGTTGGAGGTGTAGATATGGGCACAGGGTTTCAAAATGAAAATGAATGTGTTCAACATGCAACCAGTGCTCTTGTTTTTATGGTTGTTGCTATCAACAGTAATTGGAAGTTGATGATTGGGTACTGCTTGATAAACGGTTTAGATGCTGATGAGAGAGCTAATTTACTCATGCTATGTTTAAAACTAATTCACGAAACAGGGAGCATTGTAACATCTGTTAGGTTTTGAACATGCTGTATTTATATGAATGTTGAATGTATTTGGTAGCATTTGTTTTTAAAAAGAAAAAAAAGTTGTTGTAAAAATTGAAAAAATATAGACTTGACAAGTTGACATAGAGAATTTGAATTCGACAAATTTAGTAGGGATTTTAGTAATCCAAAACATTTTGGTCCTTTTGAGCTCGTTAAATAGTATCTGCAACTATGGACAAAGCATGCATGAGGACAAGAAGTATGACCGCACGAATAACCCAACCCGAACTAGACCAGGCGTGCGCAAATAGAATTTCTTCGCCTGATATTCACGTTCAAGTTTCGAAGACGATTCCTGAGAAGTCGAGAAATGGACATTCATCGAAGGCCACGACAGCAGCAAGACTGAAAATAGAAGCACAAGTGAAAGCAGACGAACAATTAGCTAGAATACTAGAACAGGAAAGAATAATGTTACAACAAGAAAGGACAATGATACAAAATAGACTAGCATTAGAAAAAGCGATGATAGATGAAGAGTATTCACAAGACAATGAAGATAAGAATTTGAAAGACTTTGATGATGAACAAAAGAGTGAAGAACAGTCATCGCATTCGAAAGTGAATATATGGTTGAAATCGAACAGAAATTATTATGAATATGAAGAATTCCAAGATAATACTGCAAAAACCCCAAAGGCTGTAGAGAATGATGATAAACCGATGCAAAGAAACATGGAAATGCTTTCAGCAAGACAGTGTGTAGACAAAGAACTACCAATATTTTCTGGTGAAGTGAAAGACTGGCCATTTTTCTATAAACAGTATGAGTCCACTACAAAAATGTTACAATTATCTCAAAAAGAAAATATGTGTAGACTGAGAAAATGTTTGGTAGGAGATGCAAAAAGAGCAGTGGAAGGTCTTCTCATATCCGCCACATCAGTTGGAAAAATCATGGAAATTCTGCAACAACGATTTGGACGAAGTGATTTGATAGTGAAGCATTTAGTGAATGAAGTAGAACAATTACCTTTCATCAAAAGCAATGACTTCAAAACATTTATTCACTTTGCTGAAAAAATTGCCAATCTTGTAGCAATGTTAGAGTTGATGGAGATAACGAACTACCTCGATTGTCCGCAAATGATGGATAAACTATTACGAAAATTACCATATATAACGTGAAATCTCCTTTGAACTTGAAATATTTCAGTGAGTGGATCTGGAAAAATATCCATTTTCCACCAAAGAAAGGTTCAAACCTACTTTAATCATGACCAAAGACAAGAATCAACCTAAATTCAATGTTTTCTGCCGATTTTGTAATGAAGAAGGCCATATCATAGAGAAATGTGAGAAATTTTCCGGACTTCAAGTGAACGATAAATGGAATTTCGTCACCAACAAGAAATTGTTTTTGTTGCCTAAAAGGTTCACATAGAATAGCATTGTGCACTAAAAAGAAGCCATGCAATATTGACGAATGTAAGAAATTCCATCATAAACTATTACATACCCTTCAACAATCCGAAGAAAATGAAGAGAATGAAAGTCAGAAAATTCAAATTGTTGCCCATACTTCTAACTATCCACAAAATGTTCTCCTTTTAAAAATTGCTCCAGTGACATTGAAAGCGAACGGAATGCAAATGTCAATCAATGCTCTTTTTGACGAAGCTGCCACTGTCACACTGATAGATGAGCAAATTGCAAACAAATTGAACATACAGGGTGAATCTTCTGATCTTGGGTTGAGATGGACAGATCGTGAGTCTCGAAAAACGTTTTCTTCAAGAAAAATCAATTTTGAAATCTGTGGACAAGATGGTCAAGACTATAGGATGGAGAATGTGTACACGATGCGAGACTTGGACTTACCTACTCAAAGTATCGATCTGAAATCACTGAAATCAAAGTGGCATCATTTGAATAAAGTAAATATTCGAGATATAGGTCTGATGAAACCAAAACTTCTCATTGGACAAGATAACTGGGATCTGATCGTATCCAGAGAAGTGATTGAGGGTCCAAAAAATACCCCAGCTCTCTCCAAAACGAAATTAGGGTGGATTCTACATGGGAACCTGAAAAATTACAGACATCGAGTTGATGAGACAGTCTTATTCCTGAAAGAACATAGCAATGAGAATTTGGAAAACATTCATGAACAAGTAGAAGCTTATTTCAGTTTGGAAACATTTGGAATGAAATCAGACAACAGAAACATATCAGAAGAAGACAAAAATGCTGAAACAATGATTGAAGAAATAACCAAAAAGGTGGGAGATAGATGGGAATGCGTAGAAAGAAAAATGGAAAAAGATAGAAAGTTTGCCGAACAGTATAAATATAAAATAGAAGAGTATTTAAGGAAGAATTATTGCCGTCCACTGAGTAAAGAAGAAGTCGACTCTCCGGCTACTGGAAATTGTTGGTACATTCCTCATTTTGGTGTAGTCAATGATAATAAGCCAAACAAACTCCGTTTTGTTTTCGATGCTGCAGCCAAAGCTGATGGAAAATGTTTGAACGACTTCCTGATGAAGGGCCCAGATCTCTATAATGCCCTAGTAGGAATATTATGGCGATTCAGAGAAAAAAACCTGGCATTCTGCTCAGATATCGAAGAAATGTTTCATCAAATCAAAATTCGTGAAGAGGATCAACATTTGCAGCGATTCCTTTGGATAAATGAAGGCACTAAAACTGAACCACAAGTTTATGCCATGCAAGTAATGATTTTTGGAGCTGTCTGTTCACCCTTCAGCGCACAATACGTCAAAAATAGAAATGCTCTTCAATATCAAAATGAATATCCAGAGGCAGTCAAAGCCATTTTATTTAGTCACTATATGGATGACTACTTAGATAGTGTCGATACAGAAGTTGAAGCCATAAAATTAGTAAATGAAGTCATATACGTCCATCAAAAGGAGGGTTCAAGATTCGAGGTTGGACAAGTAACTCGAAGGAACTGTTAGACAACATTCCAGAAGCGCTGAGAGGTAGTACAAATCTGACCAATCCACAAAGAATATTGGGTTTAAACTGGACACCAGGAGAGGACACTATACAATTTGCACTAAACTTGAATAAAATTGATAAGAGAATAATCAAAAAAGACAAAATTCCAACAAAGAGAGAGATCTTGAAAACCGTAATGTCCATTTTCGATCCTTTGGGACTACTCAGAAACTTCACAATACGTAGCAAAATTTTGATGCAAAAAGTATGGAAAAGTGGTATCCAATGGGATGAAAAGTTACCAGAAGATATATTGAAAAGGTGGTTCAAATGGTTAGATGTTTTAGAGAAACTGTACGCATTGAAAATTCCAAGATGCTATATGAAAAATCCAGAAGAATACATTTTGGAACAACACATCTTCTGTGACGCGAGTCAGCAAGCTTTAGCAACTGCTAGTTTCTTCCGGTTCAGTCGAGGAGTAGAGAAAATGGTTATACTGGTGACGTCCAGGACTCACGTTTCTCCAATTAAGGAAAAAACTAGTATTCCACGTCTAGAATTACAAGCTGCAGTCTTTGCAAGCAGAATCGCCAAAAAGGTCCAAGAGGAACATAGATTAGACATACTAAAAACCTACTTTTGGACAGACTCTAAAACAGTTTTATGTTGGATAAGAAATCAACCTGGAAAATTCAAAAGTTTTGTCTCCCACAGAATATCAGAAATACAAGAAAATTCCATGAAATCACAATGGCGGTGGGTACCATCAAAATTAAATGTAGCAGATGACGCAACTAGAGATGACAGGGATTTTCAAATAGATTCCAATAGTCGATGGTGTCGGGGTCCTGAATTTCTATATTCAGATGAAAATGACTGGCCACAGGAAAATATTGAAATAACATATGACAATTCTTTAGAAATGAAGATTTCTTTATTGATCGTCAAAACTGAAATCCATTTTCTTCCGGACATTACCAGATTTTCCAAATGGTTGCGACTCATTAGATCCACAGCTTATGTTTTCAAGTTTATTAGGCTGTGTCAAAAGAAAATAGACTGCAAGGCCATAAATGTGGAGGAAATGGAGGAAGCTGAGTACAGTTGGTGCAAAGAAGTACAACAGGAGCAATTTACCGAAGAGTATCACTTATTGGAGAATAAAAAAGCAATACCAAAATTCAGCAAGTTAGTAAATTTGTCGTGCAGATTGGAATACGGACTCATCAGAGTTTCAGGTCGAACCGATTATTCTCCAGAACTCATCCAGTCCACTAAACATCCCATTATACTTGACAGTAAACATCGATATACTCAACTTCTCATCCAATTTTATCACGTAAAAAACTGTCACAGAGGAAGAGAAATGCTGATTAACGAATTGCGTCAAAAATTTTGGATACTGCAAGCTAGAAAAGCTGTAAACAGGGTGATACACAATTGCAATTTTTGCCGTCTTCGTCGTGCCAAACCCAATACCCCAGAAATGGGACAGCTACCTGTATATAGACTGACGAGAACCGCTAGAGCCTTCACTTTCGTAGGCATGGACTACTTCGGGCCCATGACTATTTCAGTCGGTAGACGAACCGAAAAACGTTATGGTGTGTTGTTCACATGTTTATCTGTAAGAGCAATACACATCGAAATTGCAGAATCTTTGTCAACAGACTCATGCATCTTGGCAATAAGGAGATTCATCAGCAGACGTGGAGAACCTCAAATGATCATGAGTGATAACGGTACGAATATCAAATCAGCTGATAAGGAATTGAAAGAGAGTTTGAAAAATGTAGATGAAGACATGATGAAAAATGAAATGGTTGCACGAAAAATCACTTGGAAGTTCATCCCACCTGCAAGTCCACATATGGGTGGATCCTGGGAGAGAATGGTCAGATCCTTCAAAGAAGCTCTGAGAGTCATACTTAGAGGAAAAACAACAAAATTCGAAGTGCTAGCGACTTTCATGTGTGAAGCGGAAAACATCGTAAATAGCAGACACTTATGTCTCATCAAATCCTGAAGACCCAGAAAGTATTACTCCCAATAACTTTTTAATAGGCTCTTCCAGTGCTACTAAAGCACCTGGAAATTTCAATGATGACAAAATAGATATATCGAAGAGGTGGCGGTATTCACAAAAGTTGACAGATCTTTTTTGGAGCCGTTGGGTAAAAGAATACCTACCAACATTGACCAAACGGACTAAATGGTTCCAAGAAAAGATTCCACTCAAAATTGGAGAAATAGTTGTTATCATGGACAATCAATTGCCAAGAAACAATTGGCCATTGGGCAAGATCGAAGCTGTATACCCAGGCAAAGACAGTCAAGTACGTGTAGTCGACGTGAAAACCAAGACAGGGGTATATAGAAGACCAGTAGTAAAACTTTGCAAAGTTTCTTTACTGGAAGAATGCAATGGTTGATTTTACACTTTTGAGGTGGAAGAAATGTTAGGTTTTGAACATGCTGTATTTATATGAATGTTGAATGTATTTGGTAGCGTTTGTTTTTAAAAAGAAAAAAAAGTTGTTGTAAAAATTGAAAAAAATATAGACTTGACAAGTTGACATAGAGAATTTGAATTCGACAAATTTAATAGGGATTTTAGTAATCCAAAACAACATCCTTAACATTTGATGGTACATCAGTTAATTTAAAAATGTGTAAAGTGCTTGGTGCAAGTTTCACCATTGGTGAAAATTTCAAACCCTATTTCATTAATCCTAACACCAAAGAAAAAGTTTTCATTTTTTGGGACCCATGCCACATGATAAAGTTGGTAAGAAATACGATTGGAGTTGAAAAAATTCTCCTTGATGGGGATAACAATAAAATTGAATGGCGATACTTTCAAAAACTCCATGATCTTCAAGCAGATCAAGGGCTCCACCTTGCAAATAAGCTCACTAAAAAGTATATTATGTATGGGAACAGCAGAATGAATGTTCGCCTAGCTGTGCAAACTCTTAGTGAAAGTGTTTCTAATGCGTTCATTTATTTGAATAAATCAAAGAGAATTGGTTTCGAAAACGTCCAACCAACTGCAGATTTCTGTTATAATCTGAATCATATCTTTGACCTACTGAATTGTAGGAACCGATTTTCGAAAAAAAACAAATTCAATGTTCCCATTGACATATCTTCGATAGATTATCTTGAGAAGAATGCTATTGAGTTTGAGAAATATATTATTAATATCAAAGATGAATATGGAACTACAATTTTAGAAACAAAAAGATTCACGGGGTTTTTGGGAATAATAATTTGCCTTAGAAATGTGTTTCATTTATTCAGAACTTTTCATTCCCGTGGTCTATCATATTTATTAACCTTCAAAGTAACTCAAGATCCCATTGAAATGTTTTTTAGTGCAGTAAGAAATAGAGGGGGATTCAATAATAATCCTAATGTAATCCAGTTTAAGAGTGCTTTTAGACGGCTACTGATAAAAAATGGAATTAAGTTCTTTGATGGAAATAGTAATTGTATCAATGATTACTTAGATATATTGAGTGTTTCCTCAAGGAAAATCTGTAATGATCAAATTACTAGCGAGGAAAAAATTATAGATATTGATTCAGACGATGATTTATTCATCAGTTCAATTTGGACACTAAATTTATATGTGGAAGGAGTAATAGAGTATATGTCAGGCTATGTTGTCAGTAAAGTTATAAAACCAGATATGTGCAAAATATGCAGGGAACATTTGTTGGGCAAAACATGTCCTCTATTGATTATTATAAAGAATAGGGGAAAGTTACTAATTCCATCTAGAGATGTAATAAAACTTCGTGAAATGACTGAAAAAACAATTAGGCTACACAAAGATTCACTATTCACCAAAAAAATATCAAACGTTTAATAATAATAACTGTTATGAACAATGCAATGGAAATATTTGATACGGTTGAAATGACCAATCATATCAAAACTCAAGATATCTTGAACAACCATAGGGTCCAATTGATGAAATTAATAGTAGAATGTTTCATAGATGTCAGATTTCATTACGAGGCGAAATTGAAAACTCTACAGAAAGACGAATACATTAGACAGAAGTTGACAAAATTGATTCTCTTTAAAAATCAGTAGTATCATATTAACATTGAGAAGTTATCAATTTGAAGGCTGATACAACTGAAACAAAATGGTTTTTCTTGAAGATGCAACATGCTTTTTGACAGTTTTTTATTTCAGTTGATTGGTGGACGTATCCGATGGTTTTTTAATTCTTCTCAGAAATTAGGTTCTGAAATAACAACTGAAAGGACAATGACAATAAAAAGAGTAAGACCTTTTATTTCCTAGTATTTTGAAGAGAGTAATATTTTACATGAAGCAAATTCTTCGATGGGAAGTGTTGACTCAGGTTAGAAGTATATGGAAAATGGAGGAAATACTACACAACATTAGAAAGAACCCCGCACCATTCTTATGGAAAATGGGTCCTGGTGAAATTCGATGAATTTTTGATATGATGTAGTTCAAGTCAAGCTGATCAAAAGTGTCCATGGGCCCAACTCAATCATATGGCTAGTTTTCGAGATACAGGGCGTCAAAGTTGGTAAGTGGCCATTTCTTTAAAGTAGTATTGCTTTCAGGAAAACATATAAAATAAAATTGTATTTTGCGACAGATATTGCCTACCCATACAGCAATACTTCTAGACTGGTTTTTGATAAATTCAATATTTTGTACAGGGTGAGTTAAGATGTGACAGTTTTCATGGTGACATTTTGTGTATTTTTATTTTATATTTTGAGCTTTAGGGATACTTGACCACCAACCATTCAACATATTTCTTGAACAAAATTGATATACAGTATGAGACAAACACTAGGTGATGACAAAAATTGCTAAAAGGAGATATTTTTATAACTCATCCTGTAATTGATTTGCTGAATTTTTGATATGAAGTTCAAGTCAAGCTGATCAATAGTGTTCATGGGCCCAACCTTGAAAAATAAACAGTTTTTTCTCTACAAGGTGTTGAAGGGTACCGTTTCAAACACTTTGATCTATATTTGTCGATTCGTTTCATTTATATTAAAATATTTTTACATTTTTCATTTCCAGCTTCTCACAAAAGGAAAATTCCTGTTACGTCCAGGGAACATCGTGTGAATAAAAGAAAAATCTTATTGATTTTTAATTGTTGAACATTTCAATTCTCAGGGAACAAATATCTCGGTAAAGAATTCGAATGCTGGGTTGATCAGTTCAAAAACAAATAAAATATAAGAGAGAGCGAGAGCGAGAGGAAAAGAGAAGAGAAAGAGAGAGAGGGGGTTGAGAGGGTGGGGTGGTACTGTGGGTCTTCAGACTTCCAACAAAGTGGTGGGAAAAGTGTATTTTTCATGTTATCGCAACGAAACTATCGATAGACGACCACATACCTCGTTGGAAATCAAGTGTATTGTGAGTTGTCTAGATGCCATTTCCGTGTAGTGCTAGCTTGGAGTGCACACCGACCACCCGAGGTGGAGCTGTAGGTTTTCCGGGTTTTCCTTCAGTTGAAAAGTAAATAAGCCACCAAAAATCAGTAAGTTGTCCCGGAGCGCCACGGCTAAAATAATAAAAATAACCGATCTGCCCGGTCAGGGTACGCTCTACGAGTGTTCATGAGGGAGTATTATTATTAATAATAATATTAGCAACGTCCGGGAAAATACCCATAGAATAGTAATAATAGGAGGAAACCAACAATACGAGAATAACTTCTGACAAAATTTTTTCTTAAATATTCCTGAATTGAAATATCAGTATAAATGCTTGAAATATATCAGATTTTTTAATATTCTTTGTACAACTTTTTTTCAATTGGTAATGATCGAAGGGTCAGTCAGTAAGTATAATTATCACAGAATATTATTTTAGATGGATCAGTTCTATAATGGTGTCTGGTTTTCGTCGTTATTTCAATATTGGTCATTGAAAATGATTCACCCTGTATATAATGAACATCCTTTACCAAACTCTTGAAGTGAGAATTGAAAACAAAAAATATGATTATAAGCTCGGTGGATTATGTGGATAACTGAGTTAGTCTTATCTCTAAACCTTCAACACCTGGTAGAGAAAAAACTGTTTATTTTTCAAGGTTGGGCCCATGTACACTATTGATCAGCTTGACTTGAACTTCATCATATCAAAAATTCAGCAAATCAAATACAGGATGAGCTATAAAAAAAATCTCCTTTTCGCAATTTTTGTCATCACCTAGTGTTTGTCTCATACTGTATATCAATTTTGTTCAAGAAATATGTTGAATGGTTGGCGGTCAAGTATCCCTAAAGCTCAAAATATAAAATAAAAATATACAAGATGTCACCATAAAAACTATCACATCTTGACTCACCCTGTACAAAATGTTGAATTTATCAATTTTGACATATTCAAATGATGAGCATATCAGTGTGATACTTGGTACTTGGTTTGGTCACATCTTCACTTCGTAGGGTTGGTTGATTGAGAATTTCATTTAGAATACTGCTGGACTCACCCTGTATCCAACAATATTTTTTATCAAAAAACCAGTCTAGAAGTATTGCTGTATGGGTAAGCAATATATGTCGCAAAATATATTTTTATTTTATATGTTTTCCTGAAAGCAATACTACTTTAAAGAAATGGCCACTTACCAACTCGAAAACTAGCCATAGGATTGAGTTGGGCCCATGGACACTTTTGATCAGCTTGACTTGAACTACATCATATCAAAAATTCATCGAATTTCACCGGGACCCATTTTCCATTAGAATGGTGCGGGGTTCTTTCTGCAGTATTAACTTCTGTATATCGAAGTAAATAAAACAAAGTATAAAGTATTTTGTGGAGTAAATGCTTTAATTTTTTAAAGTGAAAACTACAACACGGAGCGTTAACTTGAAGTACAAGCAAATACTCTTTTTAATCAAACCGCCCAATGTGTCTCGCTTATC
This sequence comes from Chrysolina oricalcia, assembly GCA_944452925.2. Classification (NCBI taxonomy): domain Eukaryota; kingdom Metazoa; phylum Arthropoda; class Insecta; order Coleoptera; family Chrysomelidae; genus Chrysolina; species Chrysolina oricalcia. Next base: position 46,412,480 of record OX101823.2, on the reverse strand, counting down.
AATATACTGGAATATTCAAGTTAGTGTTAGTATGACTTGCACCCTTCCAGAAAGACAGTTGAGAAAAATAGATTAGAAGCATTTGATATTCGTGAAAAATTCATAACTGAAACATGCATAACCAAAAAAAAAATTGAAGAAAAATTACATGTACCATTTTTCGAGTTTCTTGAGGCTCAAACAACTCGTTTATGACTTTTCCAAAATACAATCAGATGTGGAATCATCTGATACTTCTAATAATATTCTGTGTTATCTAATTTTTCCCAATGAAAACTGGATTTTATAAAATTGAAAAATCGACTATCTGAATAAAAATACTAATATTCTCTTTCAGAATTTGTTTCAAGTTAGGGCCTTTTCACAATATCTATCAGATATAGTTAAACGTCCAGCGTGGCTTTTGCGGAGGAAGAAGTTGTTTTCTGATAACAATAGCTTCTTTTTATCGTAGATTTTCTCCGGAAACGTCACATTTTTGAATATTTTCCTTTTTAACTCCTTTTTGTTGTCAAATTAAAGATTTTTTCTACACATAGAACACTGAATATGTTTTCATGTATTGTTAAATTTCGCCTTTTAATGAAATGAACAAATCGTTGGACTTAGAATTAGTAGTACTTTATTGTTATCCCAAGAAACAATTTATTTGTAATTGGCATATTAAAAAAATAATAATTATGCTTATGGATATCGTCATTATGGTATATTTTTTAAAATGAAACATTGGACATCTTATGCCACTTAGGGCCAGTCTTTTCAGTCCCAGTTAAACTCCAGATAACTAACTAATAGTTTAGATGGTGAATGACATTCTTTGAATGACGTTTGAAGGATCACATTCTAACCATTAGATAATTAATCTGGAGTTTAACTGGAACTGAAAAAAACTGACCCTTAACGGGGTAGAACTATTTGAGGTAACTTCATGGGGTGACTAATGAACACATTAAAGGGCCAGGTAGCCGAGTGGTTAAAGCGTCAATGTTTAAATCACTCACGCTGCCGGTCGCCGGTTCAAACCACAGCGACTGCAGAATTTTTCTGATGGCCCGAGAAAGTGGTACGGTACGATACAATGGACATCTGCCTACGTGTCATCGGGTCAGCCTTGGGTGGCTGGACGAGCCTACCACGCACGAGGTGGAGTGTTTAGTGGGTATACCTGAGGGGGATTCAATTCGGACTCAGGGGACTCCCACACTACCTTATGGGATGTGCGTATCAGGCCGGATAAGGTGCCCATAAAGGGTTTCAACCACCTTGTGAGAAAAAAAAAAAATGAACACATTTCAGAAAATGTTTTGAAACATGAAAAAATATTAGTAGTTATATGTATTCCATTACAACCACCATCATTAGATCAAAATAACAAGGTTGCTTTTTCATTGTGTGTTTTTTAAATGTTATTATTATTATTTTGAACTCCAACTAATAGAAGTTAATATAATATTTAAAAAAATACTCATGGGTGTAAAATAAATGGAGAAAGTATAATTGAAGACATTAACTTATATTTCAATATATTTTTCAGGTTAAACATCGAGGACACCAAATCCTCACGATCCATTCTAATCCTAAATTTCTGAAAATCCCCAAAAATATTCCTATTTTTTATAATTCCCTGAGAGCCCAATCCTATTTTTTCCTAACAACTGATTTTGGCTGAGGCTACAATTCAATTTGCCATGCAATCATGAATAGTCATAAACAGAAGAATAAGGTATGTATATTAATTGAAATGCTTTATTTCAGTCATTTCCTAACCTGCATACAGTTTACTATCATTGCACCATCCTATTTATAGCTCAACTACCTGACTACCCCTATCCTATTCTATTACTCCCAATTTGAGAACATTCAGCCGAAGAAAAAGACTTTGGGTCATTTTATCGTAGTTAATTCTTTTAATTTTGTACTGAGGTTAGTTGTGAATTTCGGCTTTATGTTACTTATGTATACCTCTGTCCATTTAGTTCCAGTGCATGTTATTTTCAATTCATATTCCTCAGAATTTAAGAAGAAGAATCATTATTTGCAAGGTTTCAGATTACTATTCATAATTTACGTCAAATCTGAAAATGATTAATTTTCTTTTAAAAACAACCTTTTTCATTTTGGGGTTGGACAAGAATTTGACCATAATTAGAGAAAACAAAAAAATATTCATTTGAAAAGTAGTACATTATATTCCACAAATTAACTGAAATAATAAATGACCTGCAGATACGTTACATTTTTTATATAACTGTATAGGGTGTTTTTATAGTTCGTACATCCGTTCTGTTTGAAATTTCTTCAGCAGTGAATATTCTCAACAAATCATAGGAATTTATAAAAAGATTCAGGGATTAATCACCATACGAAAAAATTTGTCATAATTTGTCCAACCCTTGTTGCATTCGGATATTCCACTCCAAACACTCCTTTACCGTTCATTTATTACATTTGGAGTGAACTGTGTGTGATTCAGCAATCTGTTACATTCACTTCTAACTCTTGATCCGTAACAAATATCCGAACGCAATACATTATTTGAAAAGTATTTACTTTGTATTTATATTTATTCCATTATATCTTTTGACAATAAATGTTTAATTATATTTCTTGTTTTATTATTGATATTAACCATCTCCAAAAATGTTATATTATTAATGGTATTCATCCTATGAATACACATCTAGAACGTCATGAAAATTAGTTTCTCCAGATTTATCATTCAAACTAAAATATATCGAAAAGAAAGATTATTTTGGTCTGATTTGTTTCATTTAAAGCACACCTGGTGAAATCGATGCCTAGGTATTGTAACTTTAATTTCACCGAGAGATATAGAAACTACAATGCATCATGATCTTGCAATTTTACAAAACATGAAATTTCATTCGATTGAGCCACAATTCTTGTATAACTACACTACACTAAACTACTTAATAATAATATACTGAAACAGTTTCTTAGTGAAAATCGGTTGAGTAAGCATTGTGACCCTTCATATTTTACCAACGTGCATATTAGAGAGCAAAATGAAAATGAAATCGGTTCGAAATTAGTGCACGAAAACGCATCCTTACAGGATAAGCTTGATGGACTAAACAAGCTACTCTATCATCTTGAAAAAAGGGTGAGTGAACAAGAATGTTTAATTGATATTTTGCGTAAGCATCAACCTGAACAAAAGCCATCTACGGACCAAACCCGAAATAAACACAATGAGGAACATTCCTTCAAACAATCAGCCTCCTACAGCGAGATGGCAGCTCATACGAAACCAAACAGACAAACAACCAGTCAAAGCCATTCGAATGAAATGACGCAGAGTACAGGCAGTGGAGAAACAAATAGCAAGAATAAGAAACTTGTGAAATTCAACGTGGAACAAGTGAGATCCGCAATAGATGATGCAAAATCTATGATAACTACTAACAATCATAGCAATTTCAATAAACCAATTACAGGTTCCTACACTGCAAATCAGAAAATACGAACAGTACCCCGGCAGGGCTACTTGAGTGTGTACCATTTGCACCCTGAAACTACTCCGGAAGAAATGGTTGATTTTATGAGGGAATCAGCCCCAAATATACATTTTCAATTCAACCTGCTCAAATAAGATGATTACCAAGCCTGTTACAAAGTCGCTTATCCATTGGATCATGCTAGGGATGTATTCAGTCCTGACATTTGGCCAGTGGGGGCAACGATTCGTCGGTTTCTACACAGAAAGGAATTTTCCGCAGCGCAACAACTACAACAATCGAAAGTAGTTAGAGAAGTTCCGCAAGCAAATGGCAAACATTTCTTCCAGAACCCAAAAAATGAAAACGAGAAAAACTGTCTGAAGTTTCTCCACTTGAACATACAGTGTTTGCGTAATAAAATAAATGAATTTAAAATATTGCTAAATGAACAAAATATTGATTTCCTTTGTGTGAATGAACATTGGCTTCAAAAAAACGAAATTCCACATATAAACTTAAAAAACTTCACATTAGTTACTGACTTCTGCAGGGAGAACAAAATTCACGGAGGTGTTGCTATATTCTCGTCGTCACTTCACAAATGCAGCCCCATCAAACAGGTGAATAGTTTTAGTATGGAAATGCATTTTGAAATCGCTGCAATAAGATACGAAGAATATCAAATTGTAACCGTATACAGATCTCCTCATGGGGACTTCAAGATTTTTCTTCAAAAATTGTCAAGTTGCTTGGATGTTTTGACCGAAACGAAAAGTCAGAAAATCATAATAACTGGGGATTTTAACGTTCACTTTTTTGATGAATCAGACAAAAATGCAGCACTACTAGTTAATCTTTTCATTTTATATGGATTCATCCATACAAACAATAAATCAACTCGTCAAAAGAACTGCTTGGATAATATTTTCACAACCAACAATAACATTCAAAACTGCTCAATAATTGATACTCAGTTTTCTGATCACCTAGGTATCCTCTTGAACATCAAGAATGATTCCCTCAGTAGATTCGAAAGAGTTAATTATAGACCTATTAGTGACATTGGATTATTCAACCTAAACTCAATCCTACAGGACGTAGACTGGGCTTTCGTTGACGATGATAGTCTGATGGTAGAGTGCCGTTTCGAAGAATTCATTAACATTATTGTATCTGCTACAGAACTTGTATTTCCGGAGAAATCAAAAATAATCACTAATAGACCGAAAAAAATTGAATGGTTCACACCTGAATTAAAACACGAAAGGGACACCCTCAACTTTTTAAGGGAACTGTACAGAAGCAATCCCACGCCTTTCCTCAAAGGGCAAATAAAACAACAAAAAAATTTATATGACAAAAAATTATCATCGGCCAAAAAAGCATCACACGATAGATATATCACTGAGTCACCGTGCCCGCAAAAAGCTTTGTGGAATATTATCAGAAATAAAAATAAAAACCAACCAAGTTCGTCAGATTGTCCGATCTCCTCTGATGAATTTAACGAATATTTTAGCAATGTTGCCAGTGTTATAATAAATGATCTACCAAAAACAGACATATCTTTCGAACAGTATTTACCGAAACCTGGTCATGATATAAAGTCATTCAACTTCAGGCAAGTCAGCTTTATACATGTAAGAGATATGATCAATAAATTGCGAAAAACTAATAGCAGAGACGCTTATTCTTTAAATCTCAAAGTTATGCTAGCAATCAAGGATATCATTCTTATCCCTCTAATGAAATTAATAAATAATTGCATTTCTCTGAAAAAGTTTCCTGATGTTCTGAAAATATCAAAAGTGGTGCCCATACATAAAAAAGAATCCTACACAGAGCCCTCAAATTTCAGACCAATTTCTATTATTCCAACTTTTGCCAAACTATTCGAAGTTATCTTAAAAATCCAAATGACATCTCATTTTGAATCAGAAAATCTCTTTCTTCAAGAACAATTCGGATTCAGAAAAAATCATTCAACCACATCGGCTATTAGCAGATTGACACAAATTGTAAATAAAGGTTTCGAAAACAATGATTTCATTTATGCAAATTACCTGGACTTGACAAAGGCGTTTGATTGCGTTTCACATGATATTTTACTCAAAAAACTTCAATATTATAATATCCATGAAGAAAGTATCAACTTGATAAAATCTTACCTAGAAAACCGAGTCCAATTCGTTCTTTTCCAAAATAAAAAATCTTCTCTGCTCAATATACAATATGGTGTCCCCCAAGGATCCGTTTTAGGACCACTGCTATTTCTTGTATTTATAAATGACTTGCCCTATTCATCTCCACTATCAAAGTTTATACTATTTGCTGATGACAGCACGTTCATGCATTCAGGAAAAAATTTAAGTACTCTGATTTCCACAGTTGAAACTGAAAAAGAACGAATAGAACGATGGTTCCTATCAAATAAACTGAAAGTCAATGAATCGAAAACAGAACATATGCTTTTCAGTATGAAAAATACTGGCGAAATTATATTCACATCCAAGTGTACCAAATTTTTAGGAGTTTACATTGACGAAAAAATGACCTGGCAAGAACACTGTAAATTTCTATGTAAGAAATTGTCGAGCTTTACTTTCTTATTACGAAGTCTTTCGAAAATCGTGAACCTGAGTACTTCACTTACAGCCTATCACGGCCTCATTCAATCCTCCATATCCTATGCCATATTAGTATGGGGACACTCAAGCCAATGCTCTCAAATCTTCAGTATACAGAGAAGAGCATTGAGAGTTGTTTCTGGTCTGAAATACGGAGACGACTGTAGGGACAAATTCAAAGAACATAAGGTATTAACTGTACCCTGTATATATATATATATATATATATATATATATATATATATATATATATATATATATATATATATACAATGTCTATTATACATAAAAGAAAACTTGCATGAATATATAAACCACTGCCAAATTCATGACTACCCTACACGAAATCGTCAAAACATCCAAGTCAATTATTTGAGACTGTCGAGAACACGCGATGGAATCTCCTATTGGGCACCCAAGCTATACAACGCCCTCCCTGCGGAAGCCAAGGAACTAGAATTCAAAAATTTCAAATTGAAACTCAAACAATTTCTTCTACAACATGCGTTTTATGATGTCAATGAGTTTTTCAATGGTACTCTTACATTTCAGAACAACTCAATTATACAAATTTTAACCTAATTTTAATGTCTGTCAGACTTTTAATGTACGATTTTATCTCTTTTTTTTCAAAGCTTTTCTGTATATTGTATTTTTGTAATTGTTTTATGTACAACTTCAAATGACTTGTGTAAACACTTTTGTGTCCTAACACCAATAAAGAATTGATTGATTGATTGATTATCTTCCTCAGGTGGAGCTGTAGTTCTCAATCACCTGTATTTTGCGCCCCTTTAACTGGATTTTCTTTGTTTATTTACTGCAAAGTTTCGAAATGTAATTATTTTTTTTTCTCAAGGCTGAAATGTACCTACAAATTATAGGCTAGGTTAACCTTTAATATGTACATTTCAGAGTAGAGGAAGAAATAAAATATTTGGAAACGTTGGTAATAAATAGTGTCTGACTGTTAGTACACTATTCCCACTAAATAATACCAAAATAAATATATTTCTCAATGCCTTCAAATGAACTTTAGGAGAATATTGTATATAAATTATTCATTTAATAAAATAGGTACTAATTCAGGGTGAATCAGAAATTATATGACTAAGTTATATACATATATTCTCTGAAGAAATTAGCAGGGATTCAGAAAAGCTTGTTCATCAAGAAAAACTCCCCTTTACCTTAAAAATCAAAATTAATAATAATGGTGTGAACTTCAGGTAACAAGTTGAAATAACGAATATGAAAAGTATATCGATAAAAAAAATTGTCACAATGATAGACATTTGCATTTGTCAAAGTTGTGCTGTTTAGTTTTTTTCATTAAAATATCTAGTCAGAGGATCCACTCGTTGAAGAACAATTTTTTAAGCTTTTCCTAATTCAAAAATCATTTCAAAAGCCCGTATTCTGACAAATTCGTTATGCTTATATTTTATGAAGATTTAGCAAAGGTCCTGTTGTTTGTCAAATCATTTTGGTAAACCATTGAAGGATGTTGTGACTTATATTCGGAAATATTACTGAAAATTTTAATTTCCTGCGAATAAAATACAGTATATTAAAAAAACAGTGATTCAACTTTGTCAGGTTAGAATAATTTCATTCAGTTCTCTTCTGAATGTAAAAAATGATAAAATTATTATTTTTGCTAATGTGAAGATTCAATAGGGGCCAGTATGAAAGGGCCGCTGTTTTCGATCACTCTGGCTGCCAGTCGAAAATTCAATCCCTAGCTACTGCAGACATTTTCTTTGTGGCCCGAAAAAGTGCTAGGGATCGCACGTAAAAAGGTAAGACCTCGTTAGTCCTTGGCTCGCACAAGTTCCGACTTCTGAGGGCAGCCGTTCCTAATGGGACGACAGCTGGTTATCGGCAAAAACAATTATTGTTTTTAACAATAACTTAGGTGCATTATATGGGAAGCTATCCCCGATATTTTTTGTGGAATGCTGAAAAATTGAGAATCATCAACTCTATAAATGGTCTACGAATGGAGGTAAGTAGATATTTTTCAGAAGAAAATTTGTGCAAAACGGATTAAACTTAATGTTTGCCAACTATCGATTTTCGGTACGTCTAGTCTAATTAATTTTAGACTTACATTGTTAAAAAGGTTAGAAAGAAGTCATAAACCATGCAGCAGTCATCAATGTGTGATAATATCAGAGCTTTCACCAATTTTAGTTTGATAATTTTATTTAAGTGGAGTTTCAGATGATACTAAGACTTCCACTTGATAAATTTTTTTTAGAGATATGGTTGAAATGAGCGCCGAATGTGAAGCAAATATCAAATTAAATCCCTGGGTTTTTGGAAGAGGGGACCCATTTTATGGGCTAGTCATTTAATATGCTTTCGAAGCTACAAATAGATTCTCGTTGATGACATGGCATTAGAAGTCCCTTGTTGGATTTGTTCGGTAATTAACTATGAGTCCTTAGATACATATGTACTCTTGAAACAGACTTTCTCAGACAAGAAAACTGAGCTTGGAAGAGGGGAAGCATTATCCTTAGCATAGCCTCTCCTTACTGTATATTTCACTATACCGACTTTTTATGATCTCTTTGAGTAGAGCAGATCAAAAGTTCAACGCTAATTTTTTCTCAGAATAATAGCACTATATACTCACAGCAAACTACACTGCATGTACCTATCCAAAATTTTCAAAAAATGATAAAATAGTGTCCATTTTGAATTTTGTAGAAAGATAACATTGGAATTGTTCATTAGAACTGAAAACTATTGACCTTGTGATGTGATCAAAAATGGTATGAGCTCTGAGTACAGCCAAAGTTGAATGAAGTCTGCCTGCCCAGTAAAAAAATAGTGCAATTTTCATTCAAATTACAGGAATGATACTGGTAGGTTTATATGCTCTTGTCTGTTCTTAATTTGGTAAATGTCTTCCATTGGGCTCACAACTTCCGAGAAACTCTGATAGGTATATTTTTTCTCTTGAATACAAAGTCAAAATGTGGCTCCCTCAAATACTTATAAATAATTAATTTTTGAATTGTGATTTCATCATAATAATAGCTACTTAATCAGATACATGTATATAACTTCTTTTTTCAAAGGAAAATTGACCTTCCTGAGGAAGTACACAAGATATTCTTTCTAACGGAAGACGGATTTCTCTCCAGAGAGTAAGTGTAGATTGTGTAGATAAGAGAGCGACACTATAAGGGTTGTATTGCTGAGAAAATTACCCATCTTCAGACTCATGCCGATCACCGCGTTATTTCGGGTTCGTGTTCAGACAAAAAAATACATCACTACTACTAAACTATTTTTCTCGGCGGTTATGAGACCGATATGGAACGAGATTTACCTTTTCAAACAACTGTCCGTTACATAGCCAATCCACATTTCCTCAAGTTAAATGAGTTTTTATCAGCTTTTGGCAGAAAATTGATTGATTGATCTGGTAGCAGGTAACAAGCAGGCATATTATTTGAGTTTCAATTGAATCAATGAATCGTTTTTTAAATGACGCGAAGTTTAATTGACCGTCTTGCATAATTCTCACTTTATTTATCCTTTATTTTATCCACATTATTGAAAAATAGCCCATTTGGAACGGTTGAAATGTTGAAAATGTCAAAAGTAGCACAACCTCAAAAATGTATGACATTTGTCATGTTTCACTTGTTTCAGAATTCGTCATGCGCAATAGTTTCCCAGCGGCCGTTTGAGAAAAGGACGGATATATATTTTTGGCTTCAATTTGATTACATTGCGTCTTATGGCGTGTTATCAATATTTGTAGTTAATAGATATATGTTCTCAACCTTATTTTTGTCACCTTTCTTGAAGACAGGGAAAATTTTACCATCTTTCCATGTATTGGGAAAACGAAGTGATGCCAGAGCCAAGTTGAAAATGGTAGATAGTGGTTTAGCGAATATTAAAGCACAGTCTTTCAAGAGAAACGATGGAATGCCATCAGCGACTTCAGTACGTCATTTTCAGTGATTTTGGGAACAGATAAGGTTGGTATACCAGGTGACCACGGGGTGAGGTACGCCCCCCAATTTTTCTATAGTTTCGAAGATACAGGTTTCAAATTTGGCACGTCGATATATTACTCAAATACGCATATTTTGACTCCATAACCGAAAATTCACCACTTCCGGTTTAACCGGAAGTGACCCCAAACTTTTTTTTTTAAATGACACCCTGTACAATTTTTTTCATTATCAGGAAGAACACGCAATTTGTGATAACACTGTTCTCCAAAATTGAAAATCGGTTGAAAAATGGAGGAGATACAGTTGATTGTTCAATCGAACAAAGTTGGCCATGAACATCAAACTCAAATCATCACAACTGACGAACGGCGTCAGCATTTACGAGAGGAAGGTTCGAGGTAAGATACAGCTGAAAATTGAGCTTCCCATGTAATTGCAGCAACCATATTTCCCATCAATTATCAAACATTTCCTCAAAACGGATTAGTACCCATAAAGAAAGGCTCACAACTGCCATTTCTCAAATAGCAACATACTCTTTTCACATTGTTATGTTGAAAGATGATGAATTATCAGATTACTCGAATGAAAAGATTTGAAGAATTCCGAAAGGAACCAGAAATACAATATAAGTGTTCCCAAAATTGAATGTTCTTCAACGAAGGCGGCTTTGAACATAAGAAAGCTAAACAAAAAAGCATATTTTGTCAACAAAGTGACAATTTGTTCTACTCATTCAATACAAGAGAATTGTAACTTGTTGAAAAACATTCCGATGGAGCGAAAATTTACTAGAAATGAAAAAGTAGATTTACTGCTAATTTATGGCGAGTGTAGAAAAAATGCAACTGCGGCTTGCATTCTTTACAGTGAACGATTCCCTCTCAGACAACGCCAACCAAGTAGAAACTATTTCGCACGTTTGGAAAGGCAATTCAGGATAGAACCAGATGACAATGTACATGATCAGGATAGTTTTATTATTGATGAAGAGACGGAAACTAATGTTTTGGCTGTTGTTTATGTAGATCCCACCATATCACTTCGATAAATCGAACATGAATTACCAGTTGGACGAGAATCAGCTCGAAAAATTCTAAAAAAACATGGGTTTAAGCCGTATAAATATCAGATACATCAGCGCCTTTACGAAAATGATCATCAAAGAAAGGTCCAATATTGCAATTGGCTACTTGAGAACCACATAAGGAACCCGAATATGACGAGAAACATTATATTTTCCGACGAATCAAGATTTACGAATCTTGGTATGTTCAATAGAAACAACACCAGATACTGGGCAACTGAAAACCCCAGGCTCATAAGACAAGGGAATTTTCAGGAACGCTTTGGATTCAACGTGTGGATAGGTCTGATAGGAACTCGAATCATTGGGCCCATAATATTTGATGGTATGTTGAATGGGCAACGCTATTTGGGATTTCTACGAAACGAAATAGAAGGATTCATGGAGAATTTACCTCTCGACGTCTACCAAAATATGTATTTCCAGCAGGATGGTGCACCTCCCCATAATTCCCGAATAGTAACCAGTTACCTAGATGAAACATTCCCAAATCGATGGATTGGCATGAATGGTCCTACAAGATGGCCTCCGAGGTCACCGGACCGCACGCCACTGGATTTTTTCATATGGGGTTACCTGAAGAACAAGGTTTACTCTTCTAGTCCTACATCAAGGGAGGATTTGGAACATCGCCTTAGAGAAGCAATTGCAAGTATTACTCAAGCTCAGTTAAATGGAGTTATGGAAGCAATAGTGAGACGTGCAATTTTGTGCAGAGAACATAATGGAGAACATTTTGAACAGTACTTGTAAATCATTTTTTCATTACTTTGATTTCTGTTAGTGTAGTAAGTGACCAGAACCAATAAACAATTTACTTCATACCTTTTTTTTCGTTCAGAAATTAGTTGTATCAAATGTTAGAAATTGGAATAAATATCTAATACATTTTTTTTACTCTGCAGGTATATTCTTATGGTGGATTTATACAGCAGTTCCAATTCATGAGTTTTTAGTCACTAGTAAGAAGTCATAAGAATGTTCGTTAATGGAATATTTATTCCAACAACGATCTTAAAACTGCTGTATGAATCCACCATCAATTACGATTAGCATACGAGTAATGAGAAAAAAGTTCGCTCCATCGCCGTAGAATGTTTTTCGACAACTCACACAGCCGTATGCATAGTCAATTCCAGCGACTCGCCAGAGTTTTGCCGCTCGCTACACAAGAACTATAATGCACAGTCGAGCTCCAAAAAAGTGGTACATCGCCAGCGTTTTGCCAAAATGTGACTTATCGCGTAGTTGTCACTATTTTGGAGCTCGACTGTGCATTATAATCCTTGTGTAGCGAACGGCGAAACTCTGGCGAGTCGCTGGCGATTGACTATGCATACGGCTGACAATGTTCCATTATTCAGAATGTACCGCAAATTTTCACTATTTTTTTTTAAATATGAATTTTTGTTTAGCTTTCGTAGGTTCAAGCCGCCTCTGTTTAAGAATAGTCAATTTTGAGAACACTCATAATGAAACATCCCGTATCTTCGATTCCTTTCGGAATTCTTCAAATCTTTTCATTCGAGTAATCTGATAATTCATCATCTTTCAACATAACAATGTGAAGAGAGTATGTTGCTATTTGAGAAATGGCAGTTGTGAGCCTTTCTTTATGGTACTAATCCGTTTTGAGGAAATGTTTGATAATTGATGGGAAATATGGTTGCTGCAATTACATGGGAAGCTCAATTTTCAGCTGTATCTTACCTCGAACCTTCCTCTCGTAAATGCTGACGCCGTTCGTCAGTTGTGATGATTTGAGTTTGATGTTCATGGCCAACTTTGTTCGATTGAACAATCAACTGTTTCTCCGCCATTTTTCAACCGATTTTCAATTTTGGAGAACAGTGTTATCACAAATTGCGTGTTCTTCCTGATAATGAAAAAAATTGTACAGGGTGTCATTTGAAAAAAAAAGTTTGGGGTCACTTCCGGTTAAACCGGAAGTGGTGAATTTTCGGTTATGGAGTCAAAATATGCGTATTTGAGTAATATATCGACGTGCCAAATTTGAAACCTGTATCTTCAAAACTATAGAAAAATTTGGGGGCGTACCTCACCTCGTGGTCACCCGGTATTAGTAAAATCGTTTGTTTCAGATTACCGATACTTCGATGACTCAATGTAGGCAGGTTCAAAAAAGGAAGGAATATTTGTAGAATATTCCATTAGCGCAGGTCCAACATATGTGGTTTTATCATGATGGGGCACTACCTTATATCAGAGCAATCATATGTGATTTTCTGGATAGACATTTTCCTAAGAAATGAATAGGAAATTAAGGTGGTTTAATGGCTTACAAGGTCGCCGAATCTTACTCCACATGACTTCTACATCTGGGGTACTCCTAAAGATCGTGTTCATCAAAATGATTTTCACGGCATCTACAATTCAAGGAAGTCTGTGATTCACGAATTTTCCAGAATAATTACAAAAGACGTAATAAAATAGAATTAAAAGAAGAATTCGTATATATATATATATATATATATATATATATATATATATATAGATATATATCGAACAAGAGGGCCGCCTGTTTGAACATCTTTTATAAATGGAAAAATTAATGTATGTGGTTTGTACTAATTGTTCTTGTTGACTAAATATTTTCTTATCTTATCGTCCTTTGTGTATTATTGATAGAATGAAGTTGATGACTCAATATTGACCAGGCCACGTTATAATAACGGAGACGTCTTACTCATGCACTAAACACAATATTATTTCAACAAGAGATGGCCCGAAACACATCTCAATTCTCAATACATCCAATTCTCATTGATGATGAAACGTATGAAAATTTCAAGTGGTATTTACAATCATGATAAAATATGACCTTTGAAGCCATAGTTAGGGGTGGCCCAAGGAAAAACAAAAATAAAATTTTTCGTTTTTTCCTGTATATCTGTGAAAGTGAGTAGGCTAGCTCAGATTTTTCAACCTCATAGTAATGAGCTCCTCATTACGCAACTTTGCCTCCATTTAACCCTCTCTGTTGCTCTTACCGTTTCCAAGATCCCCATGCATCTACTCGAATTTCACTCACCCGGTAGATGTGATTTGAAGTTTTTTCAAATGAAACTTGGAGCCATTCATTCTTTGATTGCACAACTAATAACATAAATATTGTTTGGAAGAATCAATTCAGGGAAAAATTTTGGTAATTTTTTCTATTTTAGGAATATATTTTTTTTTCGATGGTGGTGAATTTTCTTTTACACTTTTTAAACATTTAGCGGGATATCTCAGTTTTCTTCCTCTTGGGAAGTGGTTGGTTCTGTTATTGTCCCGATTTCCTTAGAAGTTGATGCTACTGGCTCTGACTCGATATTTTGTTTGGTAATCTTGAAAATAAATCTGAAAAAAAATATATTTTCAATAAATATTATATACATTTTATCGGCCGATTTACTCATCCATATTATTTATGATTATTCCACACGAAACATAACAGTGTGTGAATCACAACACTACATCATAATCAAAGAAAACAATCCATGCCCACAGAACACATGTTTTATGACCAGTCATACACTAAGGAATACAGAATATACTGTAACAAGGAGATACATAAATTGACGGAACGCACAATCACCAAGGACCAAACTGGTGAACAGAGATTCCTTTTTCTGTCCCTCTCTCATTGAACTCAATACTACGTAACTGGAAAGGACACGCAATGGCAAGGGCCTGAGGAAAATAGCTGAATTATGCAACCCGCAGTGGTTTAGTATCGCTATCTCTCTCTTACTCGTTGGGTCATATACAGAAAATGTGCCGCGTCTAGTTAAAATAGGTTTCTTGGCAAAGTAATCAAAAAAGGTTTAATTTTGATATATAAAGGAGGTTGGGATATTCAAACCATTATTTAGGCCAAAATAGGAATAAAAATGTCAAATATTTGCATTACTGTAGGGTTAATTTAGAAAATAAAACTTGAACCTCGGGTTATTCAGAATTATTTTAAAAAGCATAATTTGAAAACTTAGTACATAACATCATTGCTAATATTAAATGAAACAATCAAAAATCAAAACAACAGCTAATGGTTATTTACACAATATAATACAATGCAATATTTGTATGCAACATTTGTGTAAAGTGAACCTTTTTTACGAAAGTGAATTTTGATGCACGAAACAATCAGATGAGTGAAAAAAAAGGGCTTTTCACGCATGTTGCATACAAAGAATTTTCTACAATCGACAATATAAAACCATAAATTTTAAAGATAAAATAATTCAAAATAAAGTATACATGAACAATTTTATGCTCGTCAACAATACTATTTTAGTCATTTTGTGTCTAATTGAAGCGTCTTCACCATGTAACTGTAAGTCCACTAACTTTGAGAGGTGAGGTACTCTGCATTTAAAAAAAAAAGTTTAATAATTTTTCTAATTAACAATAGTGCAGCTGACCTTCCAAAAGAGGCTCGATAGAGGACTCTTCACCGAAATGAAACACACAGCCGGACATACCGAAGAGCGGAACAAGTAGCAAAGGAACACCTCAACGACCGTATAAAAACTCCAGAGAAACGAAGAAAGAACTGGGGGAAGAAAAATTTCAACAAAGGACCTCTCTATGGCAAACCTACTGCGACCAAGCACAAACAGGACGAACTACATTCAACATATTCCCTACTATACAAACACAGCGCATCCCCCCTTACCTGGAAAATAACGCAACTGATCACCGGTCATGGACACCTACTACATTATTATAAACGTTTCAAGCTGAGATCAGGAGACGGAACATGTTTGTGCGGACTCGAGGAGGAAACCAACACGCACGTAGTGAACACTTGCAACACACCAACACGAACACAAGCAAGACAAGAACTCACGCAAATCCTCAACAACAAAAATCACACATACCCACCTACCTTCACAAACAGAACAGAGCTAGATCGAGATTTAATTACGGCAATAAATGTATGGGGAGACCAGATGGTCCTAGATGACATGTAGCACTCTTGGCTCCAAATACATAATAAGCAACTAACAAAGCATCAAACAACACTGTAAAAACCAACCAAATAAACACGTGTAAAACACTAACAAAAATGTAAAAAATCTCTATGAAAATAAAACAAAAAAGGGAAAATCTGGAACTGCTACATTTTCGGAAGTGTGGAGTTGGGATTGGGTTCCCTCGTCAGGTGTTTCGTCAGAGAGATGGTAGGCAACATGGCTTCATGCCGCAAGGTGGGAAGGCCAATCGACCCCGGTCGATAAATGCGTATATCTATGATCTGCTGAAAGAATTAGGTATCCATCATCGGTGCACCCCGCCACATACCCCGCAGGCTAATCCCGTGGAACGGGCTAACAAAACCATCAAAACGATGATCGTACATCTACCTTAACTACAGTTTGCTATAAACACCGCTCGACAGGAGTCTACGGGATTTACCCCAGCGTTTTTAAACTTTGGCAGAGAACCAAATCCGCCCCAACGTAATCCGTTGCATCGACCAACTCCGACCGAGGAGGCGACCGAAAACAGGACACCAACCATATGGCTACAAACTATGGAAAAACTTGAAGAGACCGAGCAGTTGGTAACAATAAACTTGGCTAGGGCATTTACGACCCAAAGTCGCCACTAAAACCTGCGGAGACGAGAATGGAGATGTCGCTTGGGAGACTTGGTAATAAAAAAGAATACCATTAATCTTCCAAAGCTGGGGTATACGCCGTTAAATTAGCCCCGAAATATTCCGGGACGTATACTATAGTAAAGGTGAACGCTCCAGTTGTCTATGACCTCGAAAGTAGTTCCGGTAAACGTATGAACCATATTCACATAAAAGATTTGAAACCATATCACGCCGAGTCCGTTCCGTTTTGTTTTCAGACGAATACTCCCGTGTTTCGCACACCGCTCCGTCCATCCAGACCTTCTTCAGAGGATGAATCGACAACCACGGACATAGTAAAACCCTGCTCACCTCAAGTAACGATAGACTTGACCACCCCTCCCACCGTCCAGGCATGTTCCAGTTACTACGACACGCCCTCGCCCGTCTACTTTATACCGCTACCACTGCCCAACGTGAAGCACGTCACATCCCCTATTATCGAACACTCCATCGTGGTTCTCAAGTATTCTCCTGGGCCAAATGCGCCAATGAGCACCACCGACCGGGTGCAGGGAGCAAAAAGGCGAACCCCTTCATCATCCGCACAAGAAGGAGTCGAGGATCTGATGGAAGACTTGCACTCCTCATTACATGAAATTTTGTTGATAAGGCTGTCCATGGAGTCCGACCCCCTTGAGGCTTTGTCCAAAGTGGTCCGGGAAATGGCCTGCGTGATATTAGGGGTGTGGGCAGCAGAACAAATTGTACAGGTCCCGTCTCCCGATGAATGGCCCTTGGGAAATGCAAGAATTATTATTCATCTGAGTGCCCTTTGATCTCATAAACGGGGCAAACGTAACTGTCTCCGACTCCTGACCCGAGATTGAAGAGTGGTATGGGTGACCGTGCCAAAAACTAGCGTGTAATTCATTTTTCTTTCTTCTGCAGAATAGATCTCCAGAAGAATGGCGGAAAGGTTGGAGCTTCGCACTTCCCCGATGTTGGACGAATGGTGCGTGGTAAAGAATCGCAAGCAGGCTGCTGTCACCCCCGATGATCATTGTGATGCCCAGAACATACCGGTTTGAATAACTGCACATCGGAAACCAACCAGGATGCTAAGAGACAGAAGCTAGAGGCTTCCGGCCGGCCCAGTTCCAGTACGTCCCAAGATCCATTTGCTGGGAATGCTTACTTCGACATACAGGAAGAAGATTCGACTGGAGAGGAGAGATATAACAGACAAATAGAGGATATTATCGATACCCGTGCCGGTCCCCATCAGAATGGTCCCTGGGAGGAGTCTCTACGCCACGAGGAGCCATCGTGAGAGGATGGATGATGAGCCTTGTCAAATATACCTTCCTGTAGAGCGAGTACTCTGTTGGCGGTGAGGAAGGTCAGACCATAACCGCAGCCAATGTCGTGAGCCGTGGAAGATATTCTGCTCTCGCTGTGGCCGATATGGGATCCGTTCGTGCGACTGCCCTTGTTCGACCCAAATAGCTTCTACAACCACCTTTCCCCCTTTCAGCACAGGCCGTTCATATGCACCCAAACCGCCACCGAGAAAGTAGCAGACCGAGCCGTCCAATGTGATATATGCAGCTGCAACAACCGACGTCGAGGCATCACCGCCGTCCAAGAGCATCATCCAAGTCGCTCACTAACCAAACCGAGACCGCAAAGCCGAAGTCATTCAGCTAACCGATACTGGAAACATCACTATTAATTTTTTTGATATTGTTTTTGATTTGGAAGCAATAAATCCGTTTTATTTTGGGGTAGAGAATGTGTTTTTTTATTCTCTCCGCTACCGCTATAGACATAGCTCAAATTACGAATTTCGACCTCCTGCACCCATGTGGCATCAGTATTTTGAACTTCTGCGCAGAAGCCCCGAGCAGAAGCAGGGTCAAAGCAGTGGGCTCCGCAGCCCAAGACAAAGGACGACAATTTAACACCAAACCGGATACCAGGACCAGAGAGAGCACACGTCAATGCAGTGCAGATAAAGGAGACCCATGGTCAAGGCAACAGGAGATCGGAACTTGGTATTTATAATTTTGAAAAAAAAATGTAAACTCAGTTTCCATTTTTTTTTCACGGAAGTAGGAGGGGGTGAAACAAAGCATTTCTGTGACTAATTTTTAAGTCCTTAATAGTATCACAGAAATAATTCGTACGCCCTCATAAACCATTTTACTGTTATTTCAAAATTTATTGTAAACGGAAAGCAATTTTTCGACCACCGTTTTTCATGTGTTTCACTACGAAGGCCAACCGATGGTATAAATAGTGGAAGAACAGTTCGGATCGCAATTATTATTTGAAATAGATAGTTCCTATTGAAGTTCCGAGGGTAAGCTTAAGTTATATTATATATGAATAGGTGATCTGAAATTCCCGAACCGCGATCAGTTTATCCATTTAGAGACCGCAATTCAACAACCACCTACGTGATAATTAAAGTATCACGTTATTTATCCCAGAAGGTTAGGTCTTACAGCCGGAAGGGGTAATTGCGTTTTAATTCAGGTACCAGAACGTTAAAGTTAAATCACTGATTCCAAGAGGGTCTGGCAGATACGACTTTTTGTGTACTAGAATCGAACAAGATGTTGATGTAGAAAATTGAATTACGAGTCGAATCGACCGAATAAAGCCCGTTCATTCAAAGTTTTGAGCACCTTGGACACCCTCCATCCCAGTCAATATAGTGCCACTCAACGGGCATATTTGTCGGAGGAGGCGTTTTCAAGTTTTTGTCCTTCAGACATCCGGTATCGCGTATCCACTCTCCTGTATCTCTACCCAAGACGTATTGCGAAACTTCTCCCGAAAGGAACGAAGTTACGACCAGAAGGGGCAGATTTCATTTGCAATGAGTACGTAGATCGCGATAAATAAATTACACATTCCGAAGGGTCAGGCCGATACGTCTCTCCGGAATTCGTTTGGCATTTTTATATTCGATATATAATAGTCGGTGAGCTAGGAGTGGATAAAATTAATATCCCTGAAAGCTGTTTTCAGTAATTCCGGACTAGCCGTTGAGATTGATATACGGCGGCGTACCTGAGTTTCAAAGCGCGACCGTTATACAGGGAATATTTTATTATTCTTTTAACCTCTACATATAGTGATCTGGAGGGCGAGGCGCTGTGGCATATGTGAACTATCAAACGAACCTACCTGTGAAGTTCGATAGTAATTAGGCCAAGCGCCTCGCCCGAACAGATCACACACCCTCCCCAAAAGAATGAAATAAATGAATAAATTAATAAAAATCAACCCCATACCCAATTTCAAAATATTGCACCATCAAAAGAAATGACTATTCCCCAACGACGTGAAGGGAGCCGGACATGACAGAAATTCTTATTTATTTTATAAACTGTGTAGTAGATAGTACTAAAGGCAGTACTACATATCTGTTTGGTCGAGGCGCTAAGCATAATTACGATGGAACTTCATAGGTAAGTTCGTTTGATCGTTCAATTGATAATATGTTGTGCAGTTATATGTCTCATGTTATGTGGTTATATATTTTTCCCGAGAGTTTGCCGCGTCTTTTCTCTTTATTGAACTTCAGGTTTTTTGTGTACTTTATTTCGTTTCTACTTTATTAGTCCGTTTCGTTCGTTCATCGAGGATACGATCAGTAGATTTTTTATAGCTGATAATATGGATTGTAGAAAACCTTTGAATGGATATTATAGGAGAGTACGACTGAAGCAAACCCAGATAACAGATGGACATCTAATGGATATCCACTGGACATCCGTTATGGATATGCTGGATGTACTATGGACGTCCAGGAAATATCCAAAGGATATACTATGGACGTCCAATGGATGTTCGGAGGGTACCAACCTGTACATCCATAAAATATCTTTCAAGGATATCCATAAGATATCCCTGAACTATATCCATAAAATATATCTTATGGATAATCTCTACGGATATATTACGGATATCCATGAAGGATGTCATATGGACATCCAAGAAGATTATCTCATGGACATCGGGAAAGGATATCCCATGGATAAAGTTCAGGGATATCTCATGGATATCCTTGGAGGATATCTTATGGATGTACAGGTTGGTACCCTCCGAACATCTATAGTATTTTCTTTGGATATATCCTGGTCGTCCATAGTACATCTAGCATATCCATAACGGATTTCTATTGGATATCCACTAAACATCAATTATGGATATGCAAGATATACCAGTGCATTCAGTTTATATCCAAAGGATATACTCTGGACATCCACTGAGTGTTCGAGAGGTACCAACACGTACATCCATTAGATAGCCGTCAATATCCAAGATATTTTTATTGTCCATCCTCAAGATATTCCTGAAGTATATCCATGAAATATCCTTTCAAGATGTCCATCGGATATCCATATAATATAATTCCGGAAAGTCCATGATATATCCTTCATGTAGAAATCCATACGATAAGATTTAAGGAGATCCATAATATATTTCTGAAATATATTCATAATATAAACTTCCAAGATCCTCATGAGACATCATTCATGGATATCCATGAAGTATTTTGGAATCTTAAGATGTCTTTCAAGGATATCCATGATGTAACCAAACTTAGTTTCAGTATCTATTATAGAATAGTTTAAAAAACATAATTTTCCACACTTTTTTCACGTTCAATTATTCCAAATTTGATTTGGGTATATATTTATAATTTTTCCTCATAAGTTCACTGAAATAAAAAACAGCATTTTATGAAAATTATAATGAAATAACAGAAACAATGTCTCCATCGAATTTAAAAAAAGTAGATAAAACGATAAAAAAAATATTTGGAATAAATTAAGAAAATAATTGACACAGTATAGTATACTATGAAGCCAGAATATGAAGTGAAAACATAAGAAAATACAAAAAGAAAAACATCGTTTGAAAAAAAAGGGATAGTTTGAAAAAAACTTCAGAAATAAATTCATGGAAAGAGCAGAACACTATTTCTTGGGTATCATCCTCATCCTGCAGCATGTCCTTTTTCTTCAGGGTTCTTTGGCTCTTTTTATAGCTTCTTCGGTAGTTTTCCTATCATCTGCTGAGTTACTATAATGTTGAAAGTAATATGGTACAGACGTCATCTGAGTTAGTAAAACCTGGAGATTCTTCAGCTAATCGCTTCAATTCCATCCTTTTTTTTTGTAAATTTGATTTGTGATCAAGTTTTTTTTTCTTTCCTTTCTTGAAGTTATCCATACCTCTACATAAGCATAATCGTTTTGAATGCAAATGATTAAAATACACAGTCTCTTACCTTTTTCTTCAAGGTGTATCTTCTGGAATGATGAAATGTCAATTAATTTGACACAAAATTGAATAATAAAAATGCAAAACACAATAGCATCAGTTCAACAACACGCAACTATGCAACACCTGAAATGATTGGAATTTTGATTTTGTGGGAAAAATAATTTTTTCTCAAAGGTTTCCTGGGTTTTTTGGTTTTCCAGTTTCTTTTTCAAAAAATGTTGACATTCAGGAGACTATTATATGGTCTCCGTTATCAAAACTTGCAGAAAAGTCTGTTTTTCTGAAATCGTTCAAGAATGCCCACTTTCTCGGAGCAACTTCAGGCCTCAAAATACGCTAATCTAGTATTTTAGTCCGTTGCTAAGCAACGAACTTTCCCGGACCGTTTTCGGGCCTAAACGGTACAAGAGAGTTTTTTACGATGACATTTGCTATTATATACTTAGGGTGTCCTGTATCAATCGCCATACTATTATTCTTGCTTCTTCCCTGATGAGTGCTCAAGAAGTTGTGCGTTTACCTTGTTCGTGTAGTAGAAGTGAACATCAAGAACAATGACCGTGCGCCAAGTCTAAAAATTATTTAATAAATCGAAAAATAACTGGTTGGAAAATATCGAATTTATAGTCCCTTTTGTATTACTCAGTAATTGTGGGCAACTTCCAATAAAAAAGGAAGTTCAAGAATATATAATTTTAATAAGAATCTAATGTCTCACTTGACATTCCTTGCATTTGTGACAGGTTATCATCACTTGGTTACACTAGATTAGAACACTTACAACAGAATACAAAGAACACTATACTAGGTGTATCATACACCTTCTAATATACAGTGTGTATCAGTTCTCAAGGAAACACCTCTGTAACTTCCGTAATGTAACGTACAATTCTTAATTTTTTATATATACACCAAACATTCACAAAATTATCACCAAGGTATAATTTCAAGTACATGTATGAAAAATCACAGTAGGTGGCAAAATAGGTCAAAAATGTCTTTGGATAAGTAATCATAGCAACATCTCCATTCCTGAGAAAATTAATTTTTGAAATATTTTGATTTGTTTAATGGAATAGGGTTTATGTGCATAATCAATAGGTGTTTCCATGAGAAGTGAAACAAATTTAGATTTCAACGAACTGATTTTTTGACAACATAATGGATTAGTAATATAATAAATAATGCAGGTCCCTAATATGTGTGTTTATTCGTATGCAACAAATAATAGAAAGCATAAAAAATATACTTATGATTGCTTTGGATATCTTATGGCCATCCTTAGGATATTTTCCAAGAGATATCCATTTCAAATCTATCGACGGATATCTTATGGATATGAAATTCAAATCCAGTAGGAGAACGAATCAGATTTTTTCAAAAATTTCTCCTTCAATCCTTCAATTTAAACTTCTTTACTATATGCTTCGGATATCTTATGGCTTATAGGACATCTATTGAAGGATATCCATTTCAAATCCATCCACGGATATCTTATGGATATCCAATTGAAATCCAGTAGGAATTCAAATTGAATTTTTTCAAAAAACGCAATCTGAATATACGAGCATGAAAAAAACTAAGGAATTGAAAGCATGAAAATAAATCTTCCAATTCAAACGTTACTGTATATGCTTCGGATATCTTAGAGCACTACATGATGACAATTCAAAGCCATCGACGAATATCTTATGGATATCTATCTCAAATCCAGTAGAAAAACGAAAAATTATGTATTCAAATAATTCAGTCCATATGTCAATTGATTTTGCAATTCAAACTCATCGATATTTGCTTTGGATGGTTTATGGCCATCAATAAGATATCTTCTGAAGGATATCTATCCATTCCAAATCCGTCGACAGATATCTTATGGATATCCAATTCAAAACCAGTAGAAAAACGAAAGATACAGAGTATTCCTCAAATGCTTCAACTCGTGTACGAGCATAGAAAAAACTCAGAAATTGATAATATCAAAATCTGGCTTGCAATTTAATCACATCCATAATTACTGTGGATATCTTATGGATATCCATAGGACATCTTCTGAAGCATATCCATTTCAAATCCATTCACGGATATCTCATGGATATCCCATTCAAATACAGTTGGAAAACGAAAGATAAGAGTATTCTTCAAATGCTTCAATTCATGTACGAGCATGGAAAAAACTCTTATGAATATTGTAAAGACCTCAAATTCACTCAAGCTGAGAGTAACAGATAAACGGATACAATATAATAACTTTAATGCAAAACCAGAAGGATCTTTACAAAGTTCAAAAATTATTTGATTGACACTGACAACTTTTGTTATCAACAAATTCATACTAGGTGAATACATCACACACCTCCCTCAAAAGATATAATATTAAACCATTAAAATGTATGATCAAGTTCTATATCTTATAGGTACTGCTACTTTTTTTTAGGTCTAGCCGTTCTGTTAAAATTAGTACTAGATGAAATATCAGATGAAACATATGATTCGTCAACTGAAATGATCTTGACGAATCATCAGGATTTGAAAACGTCTCATCATGTTTCCCATTACTAGGATAGATGGAATGATCAGGTATATATGCGTATTTGCGGGACTCAATTACATGTGGCGATATTTGACTGATTTTTTTTAATCTGATCTAAATGTCTTCTCCAGAGGGTGCCATCTTTCAATTCACAAAGGAAATTGCGAACTCCTAAAACTTTTCAAAATTTTTGCTTCTACCCATGATTTTTTGTTTGTCCTATAATCCCTGATTACTCCTTCATCTCCTTCTTGGAGTTTCACACGCTCTTTCGCTGTAAAATTCTCACTTTGCTTTTCTTGTTTACTTTCAATAACTTTGTTATTGCAGGGTGTAACTGAATCTAAAACTGTTCTCAATTTCCTGCCTATCATACGCAAAGCAGGTGATTCTTTAGTAGTACAATGAACTGCGTTTCGATAGTGTAATAAATATCGACATACTAAGGTATCACACGATATACCAATATTTCTTGGATCCATTAAAGCTGATTTCATTCCTTTTTTGAATGTTTGTACAGCATTTTCTGTGGCACCATCAGTGGCTGGATGATAAGGGGATATTGTTTTATGCTTGATACCATTTCTTTTCAAAAAACATTTGAATTCAGCGGATACCAATTGGGGGGCATTGTCTGATACAAGAACTTCCGGAATTCCCCAATTCGAAAAGGTTTCCTTCAATTTCACTACGGTAGCCCCAGAGGTTACCCTATCCATTTTGAAAATTTCAGGCCACTTACTGTATGCATCTACTATAATTAAATAATTTGTTTGTTGGATAGGACCTAAGAAATCGATATGAAATCTTTGCCAAGGTTTCTGAGGAATTGACCAAGGAACTAAAGGAGCTTTAATGGGATCGTTAGATGTCAACAAACAAGAACGACACGTTTTAGCTATATTTTCAATTTGTTTGTCTAAATTTGGCCACCAGAAGTAAAAACGAGCTGTAGATTTCATTTTGACCACGCCTAAATGGCTTGAATGTAATTCTTCTAACAGCTTACTTCTCAATTTAGTTGGCACGACAACTCTATATCCCCACATTACACAATTTTGTTCACAAGTCAGTTAATTTTTTTTATGAAATAAGGTAACATATTATCATCTGAAACGGTTTCAGGCCAACCATTCATAATATACGAAAGTACTTTGGATATAATTATATCTCGTCTGGTTTCAAAGGCTATTTTTCGTTGGTCAACTGGAAAACCCTCTCAAATTATCAGATTCAACTATGTGGAGTGATTTTCATAATTTTAGGATAAATAATTGACGGTCAAAGGATGCCTTGGAAGCATATCCGCAATTTTATTATCCATTCCTTTGATATACTCGATCTTGTAGGAAGAACCCGATAAATAAACGGTCCATCTTTGCAATCTGCTTGCTGCCATTTGAGGTAAACCCTTATTATCCCCAAAAATAGATATCAAAGGTTTGTGATCGCATTGCAAAACAAAATTGTGCCCCATCAGGTACTGAGCAAATTTTTTGACTCCCCAATATATCGCCAAAGCTTGTAACGATCCTTTTGTGACACCGATTATATAATTGACATATACTCCTTACTTAGTAATATGTCCCCAACTGGTTCGTTTACAAAGGTTTGTCTCGGGGATCGACGCTCAAAAATCCCTGCATGCTCGCGGCTACGCTCGAAGTGGAGATGGTCGTGGGTAAAACTACAGGTGAGCGTTTAGGTGACTAATAGAAAAACGAATTCACCCTACCTGTAAAAAAATAATTGTGGGCACCACCTAGTTCCCTTCTACAGCAGGTTCGAAACTGGCTTCCTCCTAAAGAACTAGGAAATCGGAAAAAGGAAAGACCAATTCCCAAAACTATAACCCTGTATATTTAAAATTTGGAACAAAACACACCCTGTACATTTATGAAAAGTTATATGGTTCAAATGTTGTTGTGCCAACGGTAATGTATATGATGAATTAAATTGACAATGTTTGTGTTTGGCAATTACGATAAATTCATGTATTATTATTATTTTCGGTATCCAAGGTATAACTATGAAACGGAATGCTTAAGATAGTTTCATAAACACAAAAATAGATTCCTAGTGAGTGAGTAAATATTTATACCGTACGGAAAGTGTACCCTCTGAAGATTATCAAATTATAAAGGGACATCGGCGAATGGATCAATTGGCAGAGGTTTATTATGTGCAAATCGTGCGCTTGTATATGATGTTATGGGCTTTCCGCAGATATTTTACAACAAAAAGTACCTATGTATACCAGTATGTTATTTACCTTTTTAAAAGATAACTTTACGAAAGTTCTAAGGGTTTCAACCCTTCAAAATAATATTTGACTAGTAAATAAAATAATAAAGATATTTCACATAGTTTATAACCACTTATCTGTTGGTATATGGACTTTATTCATCCAAAAGGACTCTGGAACAGGAATTATCTGGACTTGCAGTCTCTAACAGCTACTTACAGCTTCCAGATGAGTCTGATAGGACTCCAAAATAGTTTTCTCAGCGTATTACAGATTCAACATGAATATGAGCCTCTATCGGAAAACGTAGGCATCCCACAGGAAAACTTGGGCCTCCAACAGAAAACGTATAACTCCAGCAGCAACGTAGGACTCCAACAAAAACGTAGGACTCCAACAAAAACGTAGGCCTCACCCAAACACTTTGGCCTCGAACAAAAACTTGGCCTCGGACAAGAACTTGGCCTCGGACTAAAACTTGGCCTCGGACAAGAACTCGGCCTCGGACAAGAACTCGGCCTCGGACAAGAACTCGGCCTCGGACAAGAACCCTAGGGAACAAGAATACCAGCATTACTCTAACGAATAGCTTTGTAGATATAAATGTTTCCGATTACCCCCAGTCCTCTACGTGATTTTATGTGTTCACGATGAAAATTGTATGTTGAACAAATAAGCAATCGAACTGCGATAAAGTATGCTAATAATCATTCAAAACTCCCCATATAAATTCGACAATTGACTCGAAATAGTGAATAATTATTATTGCAAAAATAAAAGGAACAAGATGACTGTGTGTCGAACAGCGCCCTTATTGAAATTACATTTAACACATAGAAAGAAATGAAATAAAACATGTAAAGAATTATTTACCTTGTTAACAAGGGTTCCACACAAAATACAACGGTTGTAGTACGACGAGATGAGTTATGTGATGGTGATCCCCTCAAGGGGTTTGAGAAGGTTATCTTCAAAAAAAACCAGCAAGGTTCCAGAACAGCGCACAAAATCCAACAACGCTTCCAAAAACCACAACGCTTCCCAAAACTACCATACAGCAACAAGATCAAGGATCCCCGACATGGGATGACACAAAGGTCACTAGATATCCTCAGATATTTTACTTGAATGCACGAACCTACGGCTCTTCACAATAACTTTTTCATCCAGTTCCTACTAACACGACAGCTTCAGATAGACTGCTCTAACACGGAAGTCCCACTACCAATTCCATTGGTGACTTCAAAATACAGTGTAGCCAACGTACCGACTCTAAACACTCTACCGAAGTACGTTTTAGTACGTTTTACTATACTTACTCTGTGGACCCTGTAACAATTAAATTCGACGACAGACAATACTAAATTACACAAAACAGATCTAAAACAATACCAGAACAAACTAAGTCAAACGATGTGATAGTTATCATAACAACAGATAACTCACTGATAATAGTCCGCCACTCATAACCTTGACGGTGTAGGATGGTGTTAGTAAGAATTCTTCGACAGCGAAAACTACCCGGGTACGTCACGTCCGTTGTGAAGCGAGCTCCGAGAAATTGACCTGCGCGCCTACAGCTAAATCTATATAGGAGTGAGCGGGGCAGAGCTAGAAATAAGATGTAAATTCGTAACGTTCCCTATCAATAACAGAATAGTTTTTTTCAGCCGGCATTAAAGTTCTCGAAACGAAACCTATAGGTCTCATATCGCCATTCTGCAATCTACGTGATAAAGCTGCAGCGATACCTTCTTGCGAAGCATCTGTAGAGAGTACAATCGGTAATTCAGGGTGAAATGAATGGGAATATCATCAGAAGCAATTTATTTTTAATTTTTTTGGAAGCTACATCACATTCACTATTCCAAGAATTATCAACTTCTTTTTTCAACAAGTCGTATATGGGTTTCATTATGATGGCCAATTTTGGAACAAATCTCCTAAAATAATTCACTATTCCTGCAAAACCTTGAATTTGATTTTTTTTAGAAACTGGTGCATCAATTATAGCTTTTATTTTATCTTTATTTTTTATAGGCCATATTTTGTTATTGTATGACCGAGGTAATTGATTTCGTTTTAAAAAAACTCACATTTTGATAATTTTTCTTTCAAACCAGCATCTTTCAACTTGATAAACACCATTTCAAGATTCCGTTCATGCTCTGTTCTAGTTTTCCCAGTTGCTATGATACCATCTAAAAAATTGAAAACCCCGTCTATACCTCTCAATAGTAATTCGATAGTTTTTAGAAAGATGGCGCTGGCTGGAGTAATTCCAGATGGAATTCTATTCACACGATACAAAACTCGGTGAGAATTCCACGCTACAATTTTAGATGATTCCTCATCTAACACCAGTTGATTATAAGCATTACTAAGATCTATTTTAGAAAAAGATTCACCACCACTGACCTTTGCAAAAATTTCTTCGACCCTAGGTAATGGATACTTTACTTCAACCAAAAATTTATCTGTTGTCATCTTGTAATCAGCACAAAAACGAATATTACCATCTGATTTCAAAACTGGAACCAATGGTGTACCACAATCGCATGATGCAATAAGACTGATCACTCTATCTCTCTCCAGTCTTTCTATCTCGTGGATATACATTTCAAATCCAGTCGAAAAATAAAAGTTACAGAGTATTCCTCAAATGCTTCAATTCGTGTACGAGCAAAGAAGAAACTCAGAAATTGAAAATCCGGCTTGCAATTTAATCACATCCATAATTACTGTGGATATCTTATGGATATCCATAGGACATCTTCTGAAGGATATCCATTTCAAATCCATTCACGGATATCTTATGGATATCTAATTCAAATCCAGTTGGAAAACGAAAGATACAGAGTATTCCTCAAATACTTCGTGTACGAGCATGGAAGAATCTCAGAAAATGATAATATCAAAATCTGTCTTGCAATTTAATCACATCCATAATTACTGTTGATATCTTATGGATATCCATAGGACATCTTCTGAAGGATATCTATTTCAAATCCATTCACGGATATCTTATGGATATCCCTTTCAAATACAGTTGGAAAACGAAAGATAAGAGTATTCTTCAAATGCTTCAATTCATGTACGAGCATGGAAGAAACTCAGAAATTAATAATATCAAAATCAGTCTTGCAATTTAATCACATTCATAATTACAGTGGATATCTTATCCATAGGACATCTTCTGAAGGATATCCATTCCAAATCCGTCAACGGATATCTCATGGATATTCATTTCAAATCCAGTCGAAAAACGAAAGATACAGAGTATTCCTCAAATGCTTCAATTCGTGTACGAGCATAGAAGAAACTCAGAAATTGATAATATCAAAATCTGGCTTGCAATTTAATCACATCCATAATTACTGTGGATATATTATGGATATCCATAGGACATTTCTGAAGGATATCCATTTCAAATCCATTCACGGATATCTAATGGATATCCCTTTCAAATCCAGTTGGAAAACGAAAGATAAGAGTATTCTTCAAATGCTTCAATAACATTTGTTACCTATTTAATGCATTTACATACAAACTGCTGTGATGCTGGAAAGGAATGGCTCTGGCTAATGGTTTTTTGGTGGTTAAAATTCTCTGTGGAGGTTCTATGGCTACTCCACTTAATGTTTCCATTTGAGGAACCAAAACAGGCAATAGCATATGATGTACCATGTCTTTCGTCAATCTAAACCAATTCACAAAATAGTCATCTGGCAATGTGAAAGGGTCACTATTCGAACGCGTTATTCTCCTTTCCATATTAAACTGTCTGATGACATTTCTTCTGTTCTGATTAAGTATTTGGATCGGTAACATCCACAAAATAAACAATGGTACAGTTCAATTACTTGAATTATTGTTCATCTTCTAGTTTGATAAAATAAAAATAAATTATGGGCGATATTCATTTCAAAAGGAATTTCCCCATCCTTACCTTTTTTATTGTTTATCCTGTTTGAATAACTGCAAAGACAAAAATACAAAGGTTATGTTATGAGTATCTAATAAGTGTTGATTTGATCAATTCCTATCCTTCTCTATCTCTATTTAAAACAAGTACAACCATCTACAGCGACTGGGTAGACCCGGTCGTTTTCTGGCGACATTCGTATTCGAAAGAAGGGATACAAAGTCACTAGCAGGCTACTGAAAATTTTGAACATAGTGACCATTACAGTAGAATCAATTCGATGTCGCTAAGAACAGTGAACGTAGTTCCACTGCTGGTGTTGACTGACCTCCTGGCTATCGGTGAGCTGTCATTAGCGCTACTGTCAAATCTTCTTTTTTCTAACCTCTCCTCTTCTATGGAAAGGGGGGCTGTCGAATTGTTTATCGTTTGGTTTGCCGGGTCAACAGTCTCCCATGCCGAGCGAAAATGCCTATTTGGGGAAATTTTTCCGATAGTTGGTGCTGCAGTATTTGTTAAACTTGTCAATGGAAAGGGGAAAACAATGTGAACCCCCATTTGATTCAATGATAAATAAATCATTTCTATTTTGAATTTTGAGCGATAAAAGTGAATTATGAAGGATGGTACTCGTTAAGATCAGTTTGGTGGACATGTCCAAATATATTGGCGATACAGGCATTGAAAGCGAGACATATTATTTTGTGTTAAATCAAACATGTGGAGAATCTTGAGATATTTGGGATGGTTCTACAAACTTCTGCCTTAAGGGTTTTCATCCCTGAAAAAAACGGGATTCAGAAACGATTTTTTTTCTGAGTGGTGATGGGTTGTAGATTGTATACAGATAAAAATAATGTAAAAAATATTCTCTGAGTTTTAAATGAATGAAAAGGATATTTCCCCTATTTTTGGGCATTTTCGTTCAGTTGGACCATCAAAACGAACAAATATTTTGGGGTTGTTTCTTTTCGGTATTGAAGTCTATCATTCACCCAGTTAAACGACTTTCTTATTTTTCTCCTAGATGTTTCCTTTTTTTGTAAATAATTTTACAAAAATCTGTTGTTTTCGCGAAATGGGTATCCTTGCTTTATACCATTCGAAATGAGAAATATGCAGCAAAGTCAACTAATAAAGGTTTGGTTCAGCCGTCGACCAGTGAAAACTAATTATTACTTACAATTCTGGATTCAGAAATGGAACTGAATTTCTTTCAAATGACATGCCCCTCAGGTTGCTCCTCCCACACGACTGATGAGGAAAAGAGAGAGTATCATATAGCCAGTATGACATCTGGCACAGGGTCGGACCGGGAACGGGAAAAAAGAAAATTCATTCGGGTCGATCGAAACTATGGAATATTTTTACTTTAACAATTAATAGCTTTTTTCAAAAACATGTGTTCATCATTTGGGGGACAATACTCCATAACATTTTTATATTAGGTAAAACCAAGAGGCGGCTCCAGAATGTTGGACGTGTTTCGTGATTTCTGATACGATTCCATTCAAAATTGGTATATAGAAAGAAGCTTTTGGATTTGGGATTTCATAATTTTTTCTGATTTCTGATTCTTGGTCTGATTCTATCTTGAGTTGGTATAGGTATAGGGATTTTTGTGGTTGGAAATCATGAACTTTTGTCAATGTTTGATAATTCGAAATGACAGCTACAAAATGGTGAACGAATAATTATTGTCTGATTCCGTTCAAAATAAGAATGTAGGGGTTCTTTGGATCGGTGATTTTGACTTTTACTGTCAAAATAAAAAATTCAAGATGGCGGCCTCTAGATTTAGGGTCAGATTCTATTCCAAATCGGTTTCTAGGAGTTTTTGGAATAGGAGATGAGTTTTTCAAAACTAAATAATTCAATGTGACATATTTCACGAATGATCTGAAGAAAATATTCGTGCATTTGAATAAAATCTTGTCTTAAAAACATTTTTTCATTTATATTCTTAACTGAATCAATTCTAACAAATACATGAGTACAATTGGACAAAATCTTGGGTACGAATATTGTTGCTCTGCTATGATTTGATCCAGGTGATGCTCTCGTTTTGCTCATGGTTTCTCTAATGTCCTGAAGAAACTGATGAGTAGGAAGTGTGGTAGGATTTTCAACGACGATTTCTCCAGGGATTCGTAGGGTTGTTACATACAGCAGTTCTGCGGAAGAACACTCTAAATCTTCTTTAACAGTCACTCGAATTCCAAGTAATATCGTAGGAAGTAGCTCACTCCATTTATCTGATGCGTGGCATTTCAATGCTGTTTTCATTGTACGATGAAATCTTTCTATCATACCATTGGCACATGGGTGATAGGCTGAAGTCCTTATATGGTGTATACCCAATAGTTTAGAAAATTCCTTGAAGAGTAAAGATTCAAATTGTCTACCTTGATCTGTAGTTATTCTCAAAGGTACACCATATCTAGAAATCCATCCATCATAAAATTGTTTCGCAACTGTTTCATCTGTTATATCTCTTATAGGAAATGCCTCAGGCCATCTAGAATATCTGTCTATGCAAGTAAGGCAATAAGTGAATCCATTAGATGGTGGAAGTGGTCCTACAAGATCTATATTAACATGTTCAAAGCGACTTCTGGGTACCTCGAACGTCCCTATAGGACTTACTACATGTTTGTTTACTTTTGCTTTTTGGCATTGAATACAACATTGACTCCAAAGTTTGATATCTTTTCTCATGTTTGACCAAACATATCTTTCAGTGATTAATTTGATAGTAGCTTTCACTCCAGGATGTGACATATTATGCATAATATTAAAAATTTCCTTCCTGAAACTTTCTGGAACATATGGCCTGATGATTCTTTTCGAGGTATCAAAGTAAATGAATATTCCACTACTAAGAATTTCATGTTTGTTGAGTTTCAGAGATGTCTTTCTATTTCCAGATATTAATTTTTGTAACACTTCGTCTGTCCTTTGATTTTTCTGCCATTAATTGTAGTCAAAATTCTTCATTATATCGTTAGTACAAACTCTAGATAGAGCATCAGCAACGGTATTATCTTTACCAGACACGTGTCTGATATCTGTGGAAAACTGACTGATAAAATCCAAATATCTGGTTTGTCGTGGGCTGGAATTTTCTGGTTTTTTATTGAAAGCAAACGTTATTGGTTTATGGTCCGTATAAATGACAAAATCTCTTCCTTCCACCATATACTGGAAATGTTTGACTGCCTCATATATTGCCAAAAGTTCTCGATCGTACGCACTATATTTATTTTGCGCAGGAGAAAGTTGTTTTGAAAAGAATCCTAAAGGCATCCAACAACCATCAGTTTGTAGGAATGTAGGCTTTCACGGCTGGCGTCAATGTTTTGGTTGCTTTCCGGGTTTTGCCGTGGTCTTCTTTGGTTTAAATCTCCAAACGTTTCAACTGCAACTGCGGCAGTCATCTTCAGTGGCGTGGTCGGAGTACTCTTCTAGACTTGTCAACTGTCATCAGTTTCTTGTTGTATTACTGCCCCAATAGAAGAATCTGAAGCATCAACCATAAGCGATAAGGATGAATCTGTGGGATGAACAAGTAGGGCAGCATTTGCTAAAGCCTCTTTGAGTTCAATGAATGTCACATTTTGTTTTTCTGACCATTCAAGATGCTGATTTTTTTTTTTTGGATTTCCTCTTTGAAAATTATTCAGTGGTGCTTGAATCTGTGCAGCTTTTGAAATAACCATCCTATAGAAGTTCACCAAACCCAAAAACCTTCTCAATGAAGCTAAATCTTCAGGTTTAACATAATTCAAAATGGCTTCTACTTTTTTGGTGGATGGTTTTATACCTTCTGGGGAAATAACAAATCCAAGAAACTCTATTTCAGTCTTGCGAAATTCACACTTTTCAGGATTTACTACAACTCCGTATTCCTCCAAGCGTTTGAATAATAGTTTTAGATGATCCTTGTGTTCTTCTTCGTTTTTAGAGCATATAAGGAAATCATCTATATATGGAAAACAGAAATCAAGGTCTCTTGTTATTTGATGTACAAAGCGTTGGCAAGGTTGAGCTGCATTTCATAATCCGAAGGGCATTTTCAAATATTCGAAGAGTCCAAAAGGTGTTATAACAGCAGTTTTTTCTATATCTTCAACAGCCATTGGAATTTGGTGGAGAGCTCTAACTAGGTGAAATCCTTAATATAGGGAATTGGATATCGATCTGGCACAGTTCTTGCGTACAGTGATATATAATCACACAAGGTCGCCAATCACCATTAGGTTTCCGAACCATGTAAAGTGGACTAGCCCACGGACTTCTTGACGGTCTGATGATACCCTGTTGCATCATGTAGGAGAATTATTTCTTGGCTGCTGCTAACTTTTCAGGATTCAATCTTCTCATCTTACAGTGAACAGGTTGTCCTTTTGTTAAGATCTGATGGCACACTGATGAGGAATTCGATGATGAACTTAAAGCAACACGAGTAAGGTTTGGGAATTCCAATAGTATATTATGGTATGGCTCACAATAGTTGATAGTTTTAACGGTAGGGATGCTGGCTCGGTCTATTTGGCATTCGGCTTCCAAAAACGTTTTTTTATCTATCAGTTTTTTGTTTGATAAATCTACTGCTATACCATAATGTTGAAAAAAATCTGCTCCTATTATCGCTCTGTCAATATCGGCAATAATAAACGGTCAACTAAAGTAACAGTAACAAGCTTCTGGCCATATGTATAAATTTTTGTGCCGTTCGCAGCATATAGAGGTTTCGAACAAAGCTGTAGATCTGCATTTCTTCTTGGTAGAATGGATACATCCGAGCCGGTGTCAACAAGATACTGAATTTTGGTCAGTGGATCCAAGATGAATAGACGACAATTTATAACGCCACGATCGTTGGTCGCCATCAACGACTGGCTGCATTGTTTTCCTGTTCAGCATGTTGTATGAATTGGTAAGGTTGGGTACATCTGGTAGCGCGTTCCTTGAACTTTCTGTGGTAGTGTAACGAAGCATATTTTTATACCCTGTCTGGAGTGATTAGAACTACTTTATTGTCCGTACTGTGATATAAGGCCTTCAGCTCATAATGCTTCGTTGGGCCACCCTGTAACCTCCCTAGATTTATTATCGTTAACATTACCATTTATTATTACTTGTATATTATTATTATTATTATTACGATATTGAAAATTGGATTACTGTTGGGCTTCACTCTCATAGTCATTAACTGAAATGTTTAGATAGAGTAGGTTAGATAACGTTGTTATCGGGGTGACAAGTTCTGAAATAATTATTCGAAAATCTCTAACCACACTTTCGGTTTGTTTACAACTTCAATTCAATGCCTTTCTGTACAACTCCGGTTTCATTACTTCAGTACTTTACCTAGAATTGCCGTCCCTTTATTTTTTCGGGCCTGCTTAGTTTTTGTGGTGAGTTAAAAATTTTAACTTTTGCATAGTTTTCCATCTCCGGTTTCTAATAGGTCATGTTTTTGGCATCTTAAAAAGTCAGAGCAGATTTTTTTTCCGTTTTTCATTCAATTTTCTACGTCATACTCCGAAGGCCACCGATTTAGTATAAATACAGCAACACCTCTTCGGAAGTCTCTTCTCTTTTCGCGATTGTGACTCCACACTTTGAAGTCTTGAAGTGAAAAATTATAATAAACCGTTTTGATTGTATTTGATCTTGATCAAGACAATCCGATATTCCGCCGTGCGTTTGTGAATCGACCTGCATAACAACCGTAAGCAATTGAAACATAATTTTCTATATTATTTTGGCCGTTTACAATTTACTACGTGTTTCAAATCAGGAGTGATAGGAATATTGAATAATTAGTATATTTGGGGTATCTGTGTATTTTTTTTTAACAAAGCCGTGTAATCCATCAGACTAGAATCCTTCAACCGTCGTTTTCAAATCAAACACTCTCCATCTCCTCCCTAAGGCGTTGTTTGCCCGTCGGCAGGAAGAGGTGGTAATCGAGTACTGTTTTCTTCAGTGTCCCTAAGGCGTTGTTTGCGCGTTGGCAGGACACTGACTGCGAAAATCTACGAAAACGGTGAAGGAATCATTCTGTTCGGGAATTTATATTAGTAGTGCTCAGCTAGGGGCTCCCAACCGATCTTCACTAGTATCCCAAAGGGACAGAGCAATCTGTCACTGGCGGGATCAGGTCTCGCTTGAAGAAATACAGCCTTGCATAAGTGTTTCTTAGGCATTGTTTGCCCGCTGGCAAAACACTCGCGAATCCGCTGCATTGTGAAGCTCTTCCGTTGTAAGTCATGCTTCTATATTAATTACTTGAAAAACTGGAATTTTCAGTTCAATTCACATCAAGTCGAAGTGGCTAACTTGCCGTGAGCCGTAAAGGAAGTTATTACCGAAAACAAATATACTGTCTATTTGTTAAATTGTTTAAACCGAGCACATTCATCTCAGTTACAGATACTCTGAATCCCGAGATATATACCGTGTGTTTTATAAATTGATGATATCACTCCGGACACGAATCAACCTGATTAGAACACCCGTACAATTTATTTGCAAGGCCGATAAACCCGAAAAGTATCAGACACCCGCTTGCCGTGCAGAACTTGCTTTCCTGGGTAGTAATTTTTATAGTAACTTTTATCGTAGTTATGTAGTGTTCACTCATGTCTCAGTGAGTTTAGCATTTTAGTTGAATGTTCAATTCAAGGCATCAACAATAAATGTTGACATTGTTACTATTTTCCTTCTTTTATTTAAACATAACCTGTTTACTAGACATCTGGAAGTAAGCAAAGCAGCCGGTATTTCACGAATCTCAAGGTTTGCAATTGAAGCCTGCAATCACTTGACCACTCTTGGTCTTCAGTCACCATATTTGACCCCTGGGATACCGTATCTCCATCTGTAGCTGCCCTGGGCCTCCCTCCGAATTGAATAAGGGAGAGTGGAGCATACCACTTTAATAAACTGGCGCCCGAAACACTGTTGAGTTTTGAGTCGTTCTCGTTAGAGAGAATCGATTAAGCCCAACAACCGCCGCGCCATAGTAATGCCTGTTCCTTTTGTCTTGTTAGGGCAAAAAGAGCGTTACAGTAGTAGCAAATATTTTCATCACTCCGCAAACTAGATCTTGGAGCCCAATTTCGATTCCTGGATCTGGATCTTGACCTTTTATTCAAAGTTTCATTTAATTTTTCAATTAGTTCCTCAAGTTTACTTTCTGCAGATGATCTCACAGAACTGACTTGTTCAACTAAATTTGAACCTTTTACCATACCATCAGCCATATTCACAAGTTCTTCTTCAGACAGTTTTTCTTGAAATGCCCCTATAACTTGTTCAATAGTAGAAGGCAATTTTTTTACCCATGAAATCAGAACAAATTTCTTCGACATCTGTCCAACATTTCCCTAAACAACTGGCTCGGTTTTCTATCGCCTAATTCACACTCTCCAAATAGTTTTGTCATCTTTTCTTCGTCAGAGATTTGATAGCATTGTATCAATTGTTTCTTCAGTAGTTGGTATGAGTTTCCACTTTCAGAAATTTCAAAAATGTTGGAATTTTCTTTAACTATTTTATCAAATTTTATTTCATTCGATTGCACTGTATTTATATTGAAAATCATTTCAATGGTATTAAACCATAGTTCTGGTTCATGTTTCCAAAATGTTGGTAGTATGATGGATTTAGCTCTCTCATTCTCTTTTTCCAGTAATTCTGTATGGTTATCATTTGATTGGGATGAGTCATTTCTCAAATCCAATGATGAGACAGCATTAGGAACTTCATTATTAGAAAAACCTACTTTTGAAGATTTATCATTAGTAGATGATGTATTCGGTACAAACTGAGTTACGTTTTCTTTATATAGTTCGAGTTTTCGATTATTCTCCTCCAGTTTTTCAATCAATCGTGTGCACAGGATCTCTAAGCCGTTTACCTTACTGGCAAGTTCATCATTGGTCATTGATCTAGCATCTTCTTTTTCCTGTGAATTCAATGTCAAACGACTTTCAGCACTTTCTAACTCCTGTCCAACCCTTTCCAAGTTATTGTGTTTGATTTCCTTTATTATATCTGTGAAATCGAAGTCACTGGCGTTTACAACTGTTGGAAATGTATCTTCTATGAAGGCCTCTAGTTTGAGTTTCAAATCGGCTAATGATCCTCCTGTTTCTTGGTTCAAATGTTGTATAATTTCCGTGATCTGTTGTTTATTCAAATTCTGTAGGAGAATTTTTACCATCTTTTTCTTTGTTCTTTTGAGACTGGGTCACCAATTATGGAATCCGGTAACTGTTCTTTTATATGTAATAATAAGATAACATTTATAGAATGTATTAGATTTTATTATCTCCAAAGAATGACAACCTTCAAAATTCTAATCTTAATGTCATTTCAAAAAACAACCAAAAAATATCAATACAAAGGAAAGCAATCGCAACTGCCACAATCTAGCTAAAACATCGTTTAAGTTATTTTTAACAGTTGTATTAATTCACATCGGTTGAATTGAATGTTTCACGGGTGATGGAGTCTTATATTGTTTCACCCTTTATATGGAATAAGACATACCCAGACAACACACATAGGGCGATTATAATAAATTAACCTAATCCAACCTATGCATCAGATCCATTATTGTCGAGTTATGAAAGTTTCAGTATATAACTCTTGTCTATGTATGAAAGTTGTGACAGTAGACATTTTTATTTACGTAAATATTAATAATTTAATTACTTTTATCAAGCGATTTCTTGATATGACGTTTTTAGTAATTTAGCCCCCTCTAATAATCAGCTGTGTCAAGATGGGAGCGCCGCGTACTTAGACGACAATAAAGTGCACGACGCGGCACGCTCTGTGATTGGTCACTGTAATGGCGGTAAGTTAAAATGACCAACAAGTAGGAGGCAAACTGAGTTGAAAATGCGTGAATTACTAGCTAGCCTAACCTAACCTGACTAACCATTCAAAATTGTTAGCGATTCAATGACTATTCATCCAAAATTGTAAATAACCTAGCATTGGTCGGAGCTCTTATTGTATCGTCGCGTAGACGCAGCACGACCAAACGTGACATGATGTAAAGTGACAAGTAACGTTAAAAAATTGGAGGGAAGAGAAAAGGGAACGCCATTCGGCCATTAGCTGGTTAGTATTTAAGGATTTACAGTATTTAACCCCTTTCACGAGAAATATTTACAACATCAAAAAGCACAGCTTGAAAATCTGTATTTTCATCCTATGATCAAAGTGGATAGGATAAGGATTCCTCCATATAGCATCCATCGGTGGTGTTCGTAAACCGGTTGTGCTCATTATTTAGCCTAATTTGGGTAAGTACTTATCACATACACGAAATACAACTCTTTCATTGAATTAAGTACTTATCACCTATCTTTTTTCTCTATTACCTATATCCAATAAATGTGTTTTCATTTGTATTAATATTATGGATCATTGTAAACGAAAATTCAAAATTGTCGATAAACATTACAAGCGATTTATTAGAAATGGTACGAGAAATGGTCAGGAAGAAGCTTCTGTGGATATTTCATCGAATTCATCTTGCTCAGAAGCCAGAAATGCTTCCGGTAGTGAAAGAGATAGTTAATGTAGTCATAATGAAAGTATTTCTTCTGAATCTGAAATAATTATCAACGAGGGTGTTCTTATTAATGAGGATGAACATGAAACCAATTTTTTGATTGACGATCATGATGATAGCGTGGATGAATTTGAATTAGATACAAATACTTCGGCAAATACTACAGAAACTAGTCTAATCCTCACCGAAACTCAGGCAGAAAATGATCTGAAAATTCTGCTTGCAAATTGGGCCTTAAAACATAATATTACTCATTCTGCACTCTCTGATTTATTACTTATTCTAAAACCCACACATATGTCTCTCCCTATCGACTCTCGAACCTTATTGAAAATTCCCAGGGAGAATAGATTAGTGGTAGTAGAACCCGGACAATATCACGATTTTGGCTTTGAAAATTGTTTAGAAACATTATTGCAACAGGTATCTGAAGGAATATTTTTTGAATCGAAATTGTAGAAGTTAATGTTAATATTGATGGTTTACCCATAAGCAAAAGCTCTGGAAGACAATTCTATCCAATATTGTGTAATTTATATAAAAACAGAAATACAGTTTGTGCAGTAGGTATACAGGGTGTTAATTAAGTACGTTGACAAACTTCGGGAGGTGATTCTTTGAAGGTTTTCAGGACGAAATGTTCATATAAACATATGTCCCAAACGGCTTGGTTTTCGAGATACAGGGTGATAAAAATACATTTTTTTCAAGATTTTTTAGAGTTAACTTCGACATTTTCTTCAATAATCAGTTCAAATTAGACAAGTACAATCCATTCAATAGTACGCACGATACAAAATAATGCATTTCTCAAATAATTCACAGGGTCCTCCTTTTTTCAGAGTCAAGCTTTGTTCAACCCTTCAGAATTTTTTTTTCCGCCGCCACTGACATATTATGAGAAAGGAATAATGAATGTTGTTTCATTTAAATCTTTTTGCTCTCGTGATGTTTTTCATTTACTTGTACGGTTCAGGAGTTACAATGAAAATATTAACGCAAACATTTTCCAGTAACGCATAACATAAAGAAATTTGAGAAGCAAATAGTCTAACAAACTTGAAGGGTGATTCTTTGAAAGGTTTCAAGATGAAAAGTTCATATAAACATGTCCCAAGCGGCTTGGTTTTCGAAGTACAGGGTGATCAAAATACATTTTTTAGGAGTTTTTGGAGTTTACTTCGAAATTTTCGACAATAATTGATCCAAATTAGTTCAAATTGGACAAGTACAATCCATTCAATAGTGCGCATGATATAAAATAATTCATTTCTCGAAGTGTCATTGCCACTCTCCAAAGATTAGCGCGTGACGCAATACGTCATTTTGTTCTCATTACACAAATAGCTATTTTCTGCTCGTGTAGAGAAAATGTAATATTATGGAGCTCCCACACATTTTTTACCATAACTCAGGTTGAATATGTATTGCACAAAGTTAATTGTGGCAAAATAATTTTGGACATTTTCAATAGTGAATAACTTTATAATCAAATACTAGAGCAAAGTAACATAAATTCCCTAGGAATAAAATTAAGTTCAGAAAAGGACCATTATTGAAATTGATATGTCAGAGCAGCTGCTGGAAATGGCCACCGCCAACTTCAATGCATGCGTTTATGCGCCTAACCATAGACTGGCGGACACGCTCAAAAATACCAGGAGTGTTTCTTATAATTCCGCATGACTCCTGTATGCGATTCCTCAGGTCTTCTTCACTTTGAACTGGATTTCGGTACACTAATGATTTAAGGTGCCCCCAGAGGAAAAAATCAAGTGGATTCATATCGGGTGACCTTGGTGGCCAAAGTTGTGGCCCACCACGCCCAATCCAGCGATCAGAATAATTCTCATCTAAATATTGGCGTGCAACCAATCTGAAGTGTACTGGAGCACCATCATGCATAAACCAAATTCCAATTATTTCCCTCAGTGGGATCTCTTCTAGGAGTCCAGGTAAGATGAATTCAAGAAAATGTCGATAATGGTCACCATTGAGTCTATGAGGCAGAAAATGTGGCCCGATAAGGAAATTCCCTACAATTCCAACCCAAACATTCACAGAAAACGTCTCTTGAAAATGGTTTTCAATCACGGCGTGTGGGTTTTCATCAGCCCACATGATTGTTGTGAAAATTAATAATGGCTTTACGAGAAAAGCATGCCTCATCGGTGAATAACACTTGAGATAAAAACCATGGATTTTCCAACAATTTATTTCGAATCCAAGTGCAAAAAGTTAATCTCTTTGGAAAATACCTTGGCAGAAGAGCTTGAACACGCTGTATGTGATAGGGATAAAGTTGTTGCTCTTTTAAAATTTGCCATACCAATACATGGGTTACGTTAAACTGTGCCGCAATTTGTCTTGTACTGGTGTCTGGATGCTGCTCAATTTCGTTAAGTACAGCTTCTTCTATCTGAACTGTTCTAACTCTCCTGGGTCTTCCTATGAGAACAGCAGACCTCTTGAAAGTACCCGTTTCACGAAGACGGGAGTGAATATTGATGAACATTTGTGTGCTGGGAATATGACGTTGTGGAAATCTTTCTAGATACATTTGTCTGGCGGCACGAGCGTTACCATCAACCATTCCATACATTAAGTGCATGTCTGCCATTTCTGAATTTGTATATTCAACCATTTTATCCAAAGGAATATTGAATGAATCTGCTTTATAGCTTGCACTAATGAAGAATTAACAATGAGACAGTTTCTCAACTTTCCATAACTCTCAAGTCAAATATTTAAATAAATGAATTAATATCAAAGCCCACTTTGCTATTTTTATGAATTCAAATTGATTACAAAATTTCTGCGTTACTGCAGAAGAAAAAACAAACCGAAATTTCTGATAAAATAATGTACTCCGTACGGAAACAAAAATTTGTTTGATTTAGTTTTTCGGAGTTATGACCAGAGATTCATAAATGAAAATCAAATGTGTAATGATCTGCGACTATTAGATAAACCCTATTAACTATCTTCCATTACAGGATTACCTTTCGGAAGTTTTTTATGTTGAAAAGGAAACGTTCAATTGAAAACTAAAAAATATCTTTTTTTAAAATAACAAAAAATTTGTATGAGTTCTCTATCAAGACTGATGGGTAAAAACATTTTTAATCAAATATCTCAATGAAAATGCACATTTTTACCATCAGAATCTTCAGGTTGAAAGTTAAGGTTTTCCCAATATCTGTCAGATCTAGTTTAATATCCAGCGTACC
Source organism: Chrysolina oricalcia (assembly GCA_944452925.2). Classification (NCBI taxonomy): domain Eukaryota; kingdom Metazoa; phylum Arthropoda; class Insecta; order Coleoptera; family Chrysomelidae; genus Chrysolina; species Chrysolina oricalcia. The sequence continues at coordinate 46,368,891 of OX101823.2, read as the reverse complement.
GCAGTGACGGGGAGATAGTATTTTTCTGTTAGATATCACAAAAAGAAATCACATCTTTACAATAACAAGCTTTTATTTAGCTTCACTTGTAACTAACTAACAAACAATTTAATAAAACTTGAATTTGACCCACTTCTAATACTCCGATTAATTTGAAATTTGGCAGGTTTCCGTAATTCCGGTGACAATGCATTAAAAAAATGTTTGTTAAAAAACAAAATGGCGGCTCCAATATGGCGGACGAGTTTTGTGATTATGATCCGATTCTGTTCAAAATTGGTATGTGATGGTTTTTGGGTTGGAGATTTTCAGTTTCACATAAAAAATAAACTAAAATGTTAAAAATGAAAATTATAAAAAGAAAACATTTTAAAGTTTTTATACAATACACTGAAAAGGAAAAAATAATTCATTTCATTGTTTGATCTAGGTAATCTTGTACAGAAAGATTTTGATACTCACAGAATAACCTACAAAAAATGAAACAAATTATTTTTTCATTTTCAGTGCATTTGTATAAAAGCTTGTCTTTATATTTTTTATTGTTTAATTTTTATTCATCGTAGATTTTTCTAATTCTGAAAAAATATTTCCATCAATTTACAATAATTGAAAATGTTTAATTTTCAAATTTTCTAATGTTATGCCACACTGGAAAATGTTTAAATTAATATTTTCATTATAGCCCCTGAACCGTACAAGTAAATGAAAAAATGCAAGATATCAAAAAGATGTTAAATGAAACAACATTGATTATTCCTTTCTCATAATATGTCAGTGGCGGCGGAAAAAAAATTCTGAAGGGTTGAACAAAGCTTGACTCTGAAAAAAGGAGGACCCTGTGAATTATTTAAGAAATGCATTATTTTGTATCGTGCACCCTATTGAATGGATTGTACTTGCCTAATTTGAACTGATTATTGTCGAAAATGTCGAAGTTAACTCTAAAAAATCTTGAAAAAAATGTATTTTTATCGCCCTGTATCTCGAAAACCAAGCCGTTTGGGACATATGTTTATATGAACTTTTCGTCCTGAAAACCTTCAAAGAATCACCTCCCGAAGTTTGTCAACGTACTTAATTAACACCCTGTATATCATGGTACAGAGAAGCCTGCAGAAGCTTATGAGTTTTTGAAATATTTTATTGAGGAAGCAACCTTTATTTTAAACAATGGTTTCAATTTTAAAGGAAACTTATTTAATACAAAAATCAAAGGATTCATTTGTGATGTACCTGCAAAATCCTTCATTAAATATTGTAGGAGACATAGTGGCTACCAGTCATGCTCTAAATGTTCAATTGAAGGCAGTTATGTTAGTAACCGTATTTGTTTCTCGAATAATAAAAATTCAGTTATAAGAACTGATGAAAGTTTCAGACTGAAACAATAAGAAAGTCATCATACTGGTACATCACTTTTAGAGACATTGCCTAACATTCATATGATTATTGAAAATGATTGTAAGTTTATGGATAGGTGGTAGACCATCACATAAACTGTCATTTTCAGAAATAACTAACATATCACACAACTTACTAAACCAAGTACCAAATATACCTGGAAAATTCAATCGCAAACCAAGATCTTTGAGGGAAGCTAAAAGATGGAAGGCCACGGAATTTCGCCAATTTCTATTCTATACTGGTCCAGTAGTTATCGAACCTGTTTCAAACAAAACGAAATATACGCATTTTTTAACTCTACATGTTGCAATGTTAATTATGGCAAGTAAGACTTCAAATGACAAAATAGAGTATGCAGAATCCTTATTGAATTATTTTGTCGAAACCTTCATTATTATATATGGGAAAGAAAATGTCTCACATAATATACACAATTTGTTACATATTTGTGATGATGTCAGAAGATTTGGTTCATTAGACGATTTAAGCGCATTTCCATTTGAAAATTATATGCAAACTTTGAAAAAATATGTAAGAAAAGGAGATAAGCCCCTGCAGCAAAATGTTTTCAGAATTACCGAGTTAAATTCTCTACACCATACTAATCAAGTTAATCAGAACATTGAAATGTTTCCGGTACTGTCTAATGAACATTGTATGGGACCTGTACTTAACAATCATCATGGAAAACAATTATTCAAATAAATTTAATTCAAAAATTACTTCTTGAGAATATCTGAACCAAATAATTGCTGTAAGATTAATATAAATGATATTGTTATAATTGAGAATTTTATATTAATTATCAATAAAATAATGATAATAGGCCAAAAGTTTTTACAATTGGAAATTTTTTGTACAACTCCTTGTGACTCTTCAGACTTGGGAATATATTTAGTATCCCATTTGGCATCTCTTGAGTTGTTTCCGATAGAATGTGTTTCTTGTAAGCTAGTAAGACTGGATTACAAAAGTAATGTTGTTTTTCCATTATTGCATTTGAAGTAATATTTTTTTGTACTCACCACTTGTATTTACACGGAGTTTCAAAAGTCAATGCAAAGTCTTATGAAGCTGAGAGGGAAGCTAATTGAATTGCATCAAGCCAAACATACCTCAGTTAAAAGTTATTCTGATTTTGAGTTATCCAGAAAATGTTGTGTTTTTTAAATGATCTGTAAATGTTTACAACAAACAACCAAAGAGACGTATAAATAAATGAATGACTTTGTCTTAATGCAATTCAAATGAACTCCCCTCCCACCTTGTAAGACTTTGCTCGACTTTTAAAACACTGTTGTAACACCCTATATGTATATAAAATATTATTGAGTTCTACCAAAAAACATCAACACTCAACGAACCACAAATAAAAGTTGCTTGATTTCATTGTTCTTTACGAAAATATACAGTGAGTGATGTCATCGATAATTTTTTTTAGATAACCTTTTTTTTCATACAATATGTTGAATTTATTGCATGATACAAAGGAGTTTGTTCGGAAAAACATTATTCTCCTCTTATAATTGAATAATTAATGAAATAATGTTAAGTATAAATATGTACTAACTAATTAAGTAATATTTTTGTGATGAAAGCATATGCATTATGTTTTATTACAAATTATTTTTTAGTTTTATCAAGACTGGGTATCTATCTAATGAATAAATTTACTGTTGATAAATTTACTGTTGATACAATTTTTCTCTGGTTTTTTACTTCCCCATGGATCTCACGGAGGATCGAACATGGAGAGTAGTTCACTTCCTAAAAGAAAATAGTGTGGAAGCAGTACCCACTCATTGGTGTTTAGCGTTATAGAAGCTGTGGACTGTAAACTATGTACGTAAGAATCAGAAGACACCGTGTTGTGCTTAAATATATAATTATTTAGCTAGGTACAATGATGCAGTAATAATACAAACGATGTCTCTACAAAACAATGTATCGTCTCTGATTGTCGATTCGCGTCTCTTGCCACCTGCATACGCGCTGCTCGCGCACCCTGGAATTCATGCCTAGAGCGTGGAGGAGTATAGACGGAACAGGGTCGGCCTTTGAATTATTAAAACGCGAACATGGCCCCACGTTGAAAGGAATTTTTCAAGAAATCACTAATTGTTATTTTTACGCACCGGTAGTTTTATTGACACTATCACCTTCGGAATGTTCGGTAGCAGACAGATTTTTGAGACTGATCGTCGTAACTCGGAGTTGGAGGTTTTAATGGTGGCTACTCTCGCAACTCCGTCACGGCCAAGATGAAGGAAAACGATTCTTCCTAGAGGCCACTTGAATGGAGGAGTATCTTCATTCATGATGAGTACTAGGGCGCCGTCCTGAAGCTTGGTAGTTGATGTCTTCCACTTGGGGCTCATTTGGAGCTGACAGATGTAGTCTCGTTGCCAACTGTTCCAGAACTGCTGTTGGAGCAGCTGAAGGTATTGAAACCTGGATAGGCGGTTCAATGCTATGTCAGAGAGATCTGGATCAGGTAGTGAAGTAGCCGATCTTCCCAGCAGAAAGTGCGAGGGGGTGAGCGCTTCAAGGTTAGAGGGGTCACTTGATAGGGGAACGAGCGGGCGTGAATTGAGGATCGCCTCAACCTGCGTGAGAACCGTATAGTACTCCTAAAAAGTTAGGAGAGAATTTGCAAGTACGCGGCGTAAATGGAACTTGGCGGATTTCACCCCGGCTTCCCATAAGCCACCAAAATTTGGAGAGTGCGGAGGGATAAAGTGTCATGAAACGCCTTTGGCTTGAATTTTTTTCGATATATTATACCGGGTGACACAGCAGACATGTAGCAGCCTGTAGTTTTTTTATTTGAAGAGATAAAAATTTGAAATTTGCAGAAGTTACGTAATCAATGATAGCGCTTCATTTGAATCTAACGACAACTTTTTTCAACTACCTGTTTGATCGGCAGTAACTCCAACTCCTTTTTTTTAATGACACCCTGTATATTTATCTAGCCTATCTTATTTGTCTTGAAATTCACTATTCAACCGTGTATCACAAAGTGACATTCGTTTCTCAATTCGCAGATGAATTGCATTTTATTGAAAAACATCAAGTTGGCTGTTACCCGAATTCGATAATCTTTCGATGCTTGGTAGGCTTGGAAATCCAAAGAGTATCAGTTAAACGATATAATTTCAGTTTTTTTCCATACCTGATCACTTCCTACAGATTGTCAATAATTTCTTCAAAAAAAAGAAAAAACATCTGAAAATAACTCACGATATTGCGAAAACTGAGATGGGAACATATTCTTTTCAATTTGGCTACTTGTGGAGAAACTATCTGCCTTTCTCTTTGGCCATGTAGCCATATCATGATCTTTCCGTTTGGAAACATAAAATTAAAATTGTTCCCCTGATCCACCAATTCACAAGTCTGTTAGTCTAGATATTTGCAATAATATTTTGCCTAGTAGGCGATGTACACAAAATGTTTTGTGTTTGACAGGTAAACATCATTTGATTGCAATGATTATCTCCGTCAGTTTTATGCTGATTGAAATTGCATCGTTTAATTAGATACTAAATATAAAGAACGAAAAGGTCGATATGTTGTTGATATTCGGAGAGTGCAAGAGAAATTGTAGACAGGCTGAACAATTGTATGTCGAAAGATTTAAGGAAAGACGCCATCCACCTGATAATTATTTCGCTAGAGCAGTTCTTTTCAAAACTCTTATAGCGGTCTCTCGATTCACGCCGATTTCGTCCTCAATTTGTCTAAGTGATATCGTCGGATCTGCATGTACTATGGCCAAAATGTTTACTTCCATTTCCTCGTCAACAATGTATTGGAGATTGTTTTGATTTTCCGGTTCTGTCTACAATTTCACTTGCACTCTCCGAATATCAACAACATATCGACCTTTTCGTTCTTTGAATACATATTTAGTATCTAATTAAACGATTCAATTTCAATCAGCATAAAATTGACGGACATAATCATTGCAATCAAATGATGTATACCTGTCAAACACAAAACATTTTGTGACACCGCCTACTAGGCAAAATATTATTGCAAATATCTAGACTAATAGACTTGTGAATTGGTAGATCAGGGGAACAATTTTAATTTTATGTTTCCAAATGGAAAGATCATGATATGGCTACATAGCCAAAGATAAAGGCAGATAGTTTCTCCACAAGTAGCCAAATTGAAAAAAATATGGTTCCATCTCAGTTTTCGCAATATCGTGAGTTATTTTCAGATGTTTTTTCTTTTTATTGAAGAAATTATTGACAATCTGTAGGAAGTGATCAGGTATGGAAAAAACTGAAATTATACCGTTTAACTGATACTCTTTGGATTTCTAAGCATCGAAAGATTATCGAATTCGGGTAACAGCCAACTTGATGGTTTTCAATAAAATGCAATTCATCTGCGATTTGAGAAACGAATGCCACTTTGTGATACACGGTTGAATAGTGAATTTCAAGACAAATAAGATAGGCTAAATAAATATACAGGGTGTCATTCAAAAAAAAGAAGTTGGAGTTACTGCCGATCAAACAGGTAGTTGAAAAAAGTTGTCGTTAGATTCAAATGAAGCGCTATCATTGATTACGTAACTTCTGCAAATTTCAAATTTTTATCTCTCCAAATAAAAAAACTACAGGCTGCTACATGTCTGCTGTGTCACCCGGTATGCTGATGACTGAAGGAACGTTGCTAGCTCAGCGAGCTCAGAGTTCGCGACGATAAAATTGGATCCGTTATCGGAAAACACTTGGCTAGGTTTTCTGCGACGACTTACGAAGCGCCTGAAGCACGCAATGAATGATTCTGTGCTCAAGCTGGATACCACTTCCAGATGAATGGCCTTAGTTGTGAAACAGATGAAAAGGCTAATATAGCATTTATACGTTTTATATCCACGACCCTTTCGATCGCCAATGTTAATGGGCCCTGCGTAGTCAACACCTGTTACGAAAAAGAGGGGTTGCGGAGTTACTCGTGCAGGTGGTAAACAACCCATTATTGTGCTACCAATCTTTGGCTTGGTCCGAGAGCATCTTATACACTTATGACATGTTTCCTTAGCCAGATTTTTTCCAGAAACAGGCCAATACCTTTCCCTAATGGAGGAAAGAAGTAACTGAGGACCAGCATGCAAGAGAGTTAGGTGCTCGTGTTGAAATATGAGTTTAGTCAAAGGATGTTTGGAAGATAAGATGATGGGGTGTTTTTTCGAGTAAGGAAAGTTGGAATTTTTCAGTCTTCCCCCTACCCTTAATATTTCGTCAGAGTCAAGAAAAGGGTTGAGACTAAGGATTTTGCATTTACCATCAAGTGATTTATTGGCCTTCAGTCTATGAATACTATCATGAAATGTTTGCTGTTGGAAGAACTTGACTAGAGTTATAGTGGCATTATCTATCTCCCTTGTAGTTAAGAATCCAAGACGTTTCGCATCTGATTTGGATCTAGAATTATGAATGTATCTTAAGCAATATGCCATTGTTCTTCTGATCCTATTGAAGGAAGACAATCTAGAGAAGTCAATGGGAATTTGTACAAGGGTTGCGAACAGAGTAATCCCTTCAGATTCAAGTTCATGTGGAATTTCAGTGACTGCTGGTTCCGAGATGGGCCAGTTCTCTTCGGCTTGAGACAACCATGGGGGTCCAGACCACCACAGATCAAGAGATCGCAGTTGAGAAGGGTAAATGCCCCGCGTAAGTAAGTCTGCAGGATTCTGCTTGGTATTAACATAATGCCAACGGTCTGCGCTTGTAAGTTCTTGTATTTTTGTCACCCAATTGGACACAAATGTTTGCAACATATGGGGGGCAGTTTGTATCCAACATAAAACGACGGTTGAATCGCACCAAAGGTGGACTGAATCAAAGTTCATGTGCATGGACCTGGAAAATTGCTGGTATAATTTAGATAGTACCAGCGCTGCGCAGAGTTCCAAACGCGGAACCGTTAAAGTTTTGAGTGGTGCTACCTTAGACTTAGCCAATAATAAGGAGACCTTGATATTACCTGATTCATCTGAGGTGCGAATATAAAAACAAGCTCCATAGGCTTCCATTGAAGAATCTACAAAGCCATGCAGCGGGACTGTGGGATTGGCCGAAAGGACACATCTAGGAATTTTTATTTTGTTGAGTTGATGCAGTTCGTGTTGAAATTTCTCCCACGGAATATTGACACTTTCGGGTAATTCTTGATCCTAAGCGATCTTCAAGGCCCAGAGTTTCTGAATGAGAATTTTCGCAATTATGATACTAGGAGAAAGTAGACCTAATGGATCGAAGATTTGTGAGATACTGGATAATATGGTTCTTTTAGTACTGGCACCTGAGCCAATCGAACCCCTGATGTAGTACTCGAGATTATCTGAAGTTGGTGACCAATATAGTCCGAGAGTTTTAGTGTTTTCATGATCAGAGAAATAGACATGATTTGATGGTTCGTCAAGGCTTGAGGTTCATTTGATGACCATTTTCTCAAATTGAAACGGGCTGCTTGTAAACAAGAAGATACTTCCATACATAGTTTGTTAACATCCTCAATGGTATCACCTGCAGAGAAGAAGTCATCTACGTAGAAATCATTTGCTATTGCTTCACTAGCTTCAGGGAAGCGTGCAGAGCAATCGATTGCTGCTTGTTTAATGCAACGAATAGACAGGTAACTTGCTGAAGAAGTACCATAAGTAACCGTGTTGAGGTTATATTCAGATATCTCATCATTTGGAGAGTTTCTCCAAAAGATTCGCTGAAAACACCTTCGTTCTGGCCTAATCAGAATCATTCTGTACATCTTTTCTATGTCTGCACAGACAACAATTCAACAATAGAAGCTGTAAACTATGTACATAAGAATCAGAAGACACCGTGTTGTACTTAAATATATAATTTTGCTAGGTACAATGATGCAGTAATAATACAAACGATGTCTCTACAAAACAATGTATCGTCTCTGATTGTCGATTCGCATCTCTCACCACCTGCATACGTGCTGCTCGCGTACCCTGGAATTCATGCCTATAGCGGGGAGGAGTATAGGCGGAACAGGGTCGGCCTTTGAATTATTAAAACGCGAACAATTGGATAATTGGTAATAGGTGCCATTGTCCATCATTTACTTTTGAGAAAGTACATAAGGCAATAAGGAACCACGAGCATCCCAATTCATGGTGGGAATCCTCTGTCATTCGTATTTTTCGGAATGCCACTTATGGTAAGTTTCATAATTCCATAATTGATTTGATTTTTATATGAATTATTTGTCAGATACATATAAAGAAGCTTTATCTAAATCAAAATTGGCTGTGGATACGAGTGATGTTAATGACCACGAAGAGTCACGTGAAACCAGAAAATCTAAAAGTAGGGAGAAGCTGTCATCATCTTCTGATGAGAATAGTAGCAACTTAGATGTTCCCTCACCTCCCAGAAACAACAAAATTTCAAAAGCTGTTACTTCACCTACCAGGAACATAAAATTATCATCTCATCCCAGCATGGAGAGTATGTTTCTAAAATTACCTACAAAATTGCTTGTATTATTCTAAAAGGTTTAGTGCATGAACGACCCTGGAGGTAAAACTACGTGACTTTTTTATGTTTGATTACATTGTGCAGGCATGATTATTATAGTATTATATCATTCAATTAGACACAACAAGCACATTCAGTATTCAATTTATTGTCAAATAATTATACAGTTTTTTTTTTCAATGTAACCAAACATATCAAATGAGAGACGTGAAATTATTAACCAATCATTACTAAAATAATGAATTACTGGAAATGGGATACTGGACGCCTGTGCTGTCTTTCAATGAGAACAAATAAGAATTTTACCCTTTACCACAAAAGTATGTTCACTCCTAGATGCGCATTTCGATAACCAAGTTATCAAAATGCACATCAAGAAGTGAAAATACTTGTGTGGTAAAGGGGAAATAGTATTTGTTCTCAGATAATTATCCGATAAAAAATTTCTATTAACATTATTTTTTTCAGATAATGGAAATGATCATCAAGATGACATAAATCCATCTTGTACATGCTGCCCACTTCATAAAAATGGTGAGATTCCATACTTTTCAATTCCTTTATATAATTCACATTTTCAGAATTGAACATAACATTGAATAAATTAATAACTGAGATGAGAGATATCACTAAAAAACATAATTTGACAATGTCTGTTGCCACTGAGACCATTGAAGAGATCAAAAAGTTGTCTGATCAACTGAAAAAAGTTAATACAGAAGATAAGCAACTAGATTCACTAAATTCAAATATTTTGTTCCCTATGTGAACTGTACAAAATTTCGACGAGCTTGACAAATATCTTGCTGAAGCAAAACAATTTAGTTCAGCTGTGAGTGATCCAGTAATTTGAAACTATAGAATATGAACTTGGATTCAAAAGAATAATTCTTAGGTACCTTTGAATTTTGACAGTTTATTTTTTTCAGGTGATTGAATTTTCTAAAATTGGAGGGAATGACATTTACGACTTCATTAAACGGTCTCTCAGTTGGGTTATGAGAAATTCCCTTCTCATGCAATATACATGGCATGGAACCAAAGAGAAAAAAGGACTAATATCTACAAAGCTTGGACAAATCATACTGAATGAGTCCAATATTTTGTTTCCATTTTGATATAATTGTGAAATGTGTACCGATACTCATGCATCATTTCTGTAATTTCTAACCTCTATTAAAAATACTCTTTAAGTCTGACAAAAATATTTTTTAATGTTTTCTAGAAGCAGCAGAAAAAACATCAAGTTACACAGATAGAAAATCGGTGGAGGATGCCATGAAGAAATATATGAGGAGAGCAAAAGAAAGAAATGCATACGAATTACGAGCAGAACCTGCTAAGTGATTTTTATTATGATTGATATACTGTGAATCTTTCGGTTATGTTTCTCTTTCAATTTTATTTTAGTTTTCTTTTATGTGTCACTATGTATGATAAAATTATAATAAATTATCATCAATCATTTGACAATAAACACTTTATAAATATTATTTTTTATTCTGAACTAGGTACTTGGATATGAATTGGATGTCCAGAGGATATCCATTATATGTCCAGTGGATATCCATTGTATGTCTGATTGGTAACCAATAAACTTGGGATGGGCATAAATTGGATCTTTAATGGAAATCCATTAGATGTCTAGGTATACAATGGACTTTCAATTGGAATGGACATAAAATGGATCTTCATTGGAAATCCATTGGATGTCTGATGGGTATTATTGGTATTGGTAGGTATGGATGGTGACTGATGCGCTGCGACCTAGTTAGATCTATTGTGCCAAATCTTCTTCTGCTATCTCAAGGTGTTCTCGTTTACAGCAGCCCCTCAAGCCGTCTGATGGGTATCCAATAGACTTCCAACTGGAATGGACATAAACTGGATCTCCTATGGAAATCCATCGGATGTCCTGATGTGTATCCAATGGACTTCCAATGTATGTCCAATGTTTCGGACATGTATCGTCCAATGAATGTCCATTGGACATATATTGGAGAATGCTGTACATCTAATGGATGACCAGGGTATACATAGCTGGATGTCCATTGGTTGTCCAATGGATTTACTTGTGTTGTCTGGGTATATACCTAAACTATGTACCTTTCCTGCAAAAAATAACATTAAAATCGAGAAAATAGTTTTCTAGAAAATTGCTATTAAATCTTATTGGTAACTTTTTTCAATAGCTAACTTGAAAGTCAAAATCTGATAACTGATTTTTACATTTTTTATTCATGATACAACATCAGATTTTATATTTTTGAATCAATTCATATAAATGTATTCATTTACACCTAAATAGTAATTTTGAACAGAATACGACCATAACTCACAAAATAAACCAAATCCATCTTGGAGCTGCCATTTTGAATTACTGAAATTTGATTAAAAATTAATTATCTTCAACCCCAAGATACCATTCTTATACCGTGTGACACAGACTTATCGTACATGCCCTTTTCTACTTTGTTTCTGTAGATATATCTCTGAAATTTGGAACATTGAATATGCTCACTATAGAGCACTTTTTGAAATATTTGGAAAAAAATCCAAATTCTGGTTTTTCCGTAAATGACATCTACTCTCGATTTTCAAATAGGACACCGTGTATATTATTACATTTTTGAAATCTGCATAATTTTCTGAATCCAATGATACCTCATAGTTGATATTTCATTAGTCAGAATACCCATTTTATTTTTAAATCTAGAAAGCCATGAACTCCCTAAAATTAGTCCAAATAATCAAAATAATACTACTGTCGTAATTTCGATTTGAAAAGTATCGTGGTTCAAAATACGTAAGTAATCCAAAACCTTTTTTTACTCGAAACTCCATTTTTTCAAATGGTACCATCGATGGGGTATCTATCCATATTAACTTTTTTTATATATAACCAATATGTCATATTGAATTTTCCAAATTTCAGAAATATAGCTACAGAAACAAAAGAGAAAAGGGCGTGTACCATGAGTCTGTGTCAAACGGTATGGAATTCGACCATAAATGATGAAACTCGTCTGCCATTTTCAATTCCTGAATTTTGACAGACAAATCATTACCTTCGAACTCAAAAACCACTACATAGGTAGGGTAGAACCTGTCCAGAAATTACAAAACTTTTCCGTCATTTCAAATTCACGAATTTTAATAGAAATCATTAGGATCTCCTAACCCAAAAACCGATTTTGAATCTAATCGGTCATAATAACAAAACTCGCCCGCCATCTTGGAACCGCCATCTTAAATTGATCAATTTTGACAAAAGATTCATAATCTCTGAGCCAGAAAAACCCAAAGACAAATTTTGAATCATAATCACAAATCTCATCGGCCATTTTGAAATTATTAATAGACGAGGAAAGTGTGTCGTCACAAATGTCATTCTTGTCAAAAATTGATTCCAAACAAAGAATTTTAGGTGACATTCATTGTTGATGATTTATTGCTTTGCTTATTAGTTTGTGTTTGGTTGTTAGGATTTTGTTTTCTCAGACAAAAGAAGTTGAAAAAAAACGTAAACAATTTCGGCCAAGCTGATTTAAAGTCGACGGAGGTTTGTTTGGAATCAGTTTTTGACATCAATGATATTTGTGACGTCATCACTTTCCTCGTCTATTTTGACGAAAGATTCATAATCTACGACCCCGAAAACCTGCACATAACCATGTTGTATCGAATCAGAAACCAAATCACAAATCTCGCTTTTTTGTGTTTTCTTTTGAAACATTTATAATAGGGAACCCACCTGCTGCTGGTATTATGAACAGTGAACACCTATCAAATATCAAATCATTCGGACGTCTGCAAGTGTAAATTTTGTTCAACTATTCCACATTACATACCTACATATAGCATACAGTTCAAATTAGTATGAAACGTGTAATAAGAAAAACAAGTATCCCATAAAAGTAATTCTGATTCAATTTAATTTTTTTAAAATGGAATAGACTGTTTACGTCAGCGTTGTATATTCATTTTGTGCTGCATGCATGTCACGTTTTATTTGACAATACCTTTTATCTGATATATCAGACGTCATTATTGTTATGTTAGTGTTATCTAGTACATAATTGTCAATAGTACATACTACATTTCTTATTCCATGTTAAATGTCATATGTCAAAGCGTAGGAAGTTGCGCACATGAGGACCAGTGTGGCGGTCTTTGGTGTCATGTCGACAAATGAACTATGTCTGTTCGTCTTGTATAGTCTATACTAATTGTTCATTTTTGTAATATTGTATTACTGATCCTGTTCTTAATAAAGATATAATTGTATCTAATGACTTTATAACAATTATCTATTTCTTTTTTTGTTTACTTCTTTTTAAAATTCACATTCAAAACATTTCCGAGATAGTTCATACAGATTTTGCTAAAATATTTTTTCAATTCTTGATATATTGTGTGACTGGAATCCATTATATTTATTCATTTGGAATTTTCGTGCAAATTTTCAGATTACCACGAAAACAAATAGTCTTTAATCTAGAGTTGTAATTTGGAAGACCGAGCACCGAATTATCTGTATATTTCGAGAATCGCCAAGTTAGAAGTGAGGCGGTGTTTGTATTTATTCCATCGGGAGAACACGTACTGCCATCTGGCGATATACGTTTCTTATTTAGGAGGCTAAAGAACTTTAACATCGAGGCTGCATGAAGTCAATTTAAATATAAAAGAGCATTAACATTATAACCAATACAGAACATCAAGATGTTATTTCCTGAATGAGTGAAATTACCAAGTTACAGTATGAGATCTTCTAAAATTACCTTAATATGTTTCTACGAAATGCCTGCTGCACTCAGATATGTATTTGGAAATAGGTTTTCTAAGTTTCAAAATGTTCTGCCACATCTTGCACAATTTTGAATCTTTTGGGAAAGATGTGTATTGATACATTTGTAAATTTATAAGTGTTTACACTGCGGCACCGAGCAATACATCTTGCACTTGCTGCTCATTATTCGAATCCTAACAAGTATTTTGGTACATTAAACTTCAGCAAGCTGTTTAAAAACCAAAGACAAGATCATTATTTACTACTCAAATCACACGTGCTCTAATGGCAACTTGGTTTGATTTCCCTATCCTGGAAGTGTATATTTTTGACTGTAGGTGTCGCACCTTTTGCTCGTTTTCGCGAATACTTATCAGGAAGAGCAATCATGATTTTCGTTGAAACGATTTTTTCAGGAATTTCTTCCTCTTGTTGCTTAAGTTTTGCTTGCAAGTTCGTAACCTTGGTAATGAAACTGTTCACGAATTCATTTTCGAACTTCAAATTGTAGAACTGCTCATTTAATAAATGCGTACTGACATCAGATTTTCGTTCAAAGATGCTTTCTAATTTTTGCCACATCTGTTTAGCAGTTTTGCACTGCATCACGTGAGAAACTATGCCCTCCTCCATTCTCACAACTAGTGCTTCCTGGGCTTTGGCATCTTTCAGCTACCATTTTGCTATTTCTTCGTCGCCACTGGTTGGAACATTTTAGTTTCCACAAGAAATCTCAAAAGTCCTTTTGCCATCCAGAATACGTGACTTTGACAGGTCGGCCATATTTGCTGGAGGGCACACATATCGATTAGTTGGAGTTTAACCTTGTGCATTTAATTTGAAAGTTTATTTTTCTGGTGTTATTTTGATAAAATTGTAACAAATTTGCCTCGAAGTACTTATTATTTAACCCTTAGCGGTGATATCAAGTCCCGGTACGATGAAAAATTCGTATTATAGACAATATCGCGATTCGTACCAAAATCAACTGATATACACTAACTTTCTATAAAGAGAAGAGAACAAGATACTGCAGACTCATCTGGTTTCCCACTTGTGTGTTGCCCATATTTTGGTTAGGAATCCTGTCAGGATGCATGTTTTCCTTGAAGGCACTGGGGTTTCCTAAAATTATTTTTGAAACTCATTTATGTACAAGAATTAACTGATATACACTAACTAAACTTCGATAAAACGTCGAGACCACACATGCCAAGTTTCAAGTTGTGATTTAGGTACTGGAGGGGCCCCGTTTCAAAGCATGAATCCAAGCATCGCGGCGTCGTGCAAATATATCATTTAATTAGTCACCATGCTTCGTTAAAACTGCCGGAAATGGAAAAAAGATACCTCATCCCTTTCTCCCCGCATTCCACACTCAACAACACTACAAAATGATGGCATATTGATACATTTAACAACTAATTACTAATTAAAGTCTAACTATTGATAATTGTTTACCAGTAAACAATGAAAGCAAAATAGAATGTGTGCCCTCCAGCAAATGTCAGTGAAGTCATTTTATGCGACTCTAACTTGGAACTTTCAAATATTCCAGTTGGAATTATTCAATTTGATGATGGCGATCGCGTCCATGTTTCTTCTCACTGGTTGGCCGCACAAAAAATTAAAAACTTTAGATTACTACCACAGATTTGAACTTGCTGGGTCCATAACCTGTGGTAGTAATGATAAACTAATTGCAGAGTAAAACTTTAATGAGATTACCTTTTATTTCAACAGAAACGCGAACCGTGACGAACAGACGAACAGGGGTGCGATTCTCATATGTCTACTAGCCTATGTCGCATGCGACAAAATATCTCCATCTCTTTTCAATTCGTATTCGAGAAAGGCGATGGACATATTTTGTCGCATGCAACATATGGTAGTCGACATTTGAGAATAGCGCCCAGGTCTTGGCTTCTACAATCAGTGTTGCCAACTGTGATAAGTACCACATACGTTTTTATAGTGATTAAAGTAGTGCCAACCTAAACATTTTGATTGCTAATATCTACATTATCCTATAAGTGTTCTCAAGACCAATTGACCAATTTCACGGAAAAAAGTTTGGTGAAAAGTTAAATGGCGGCTTTTGACAGCTGTCACTTATTCTGTTGTTTCATGGCTCCGTGAGGACTTTTTAAATGGCGGCTCTTAACATTGATAGGGGTTAGTTTTTATTTTCATTCTCATTCATAACATTCATTATTCCTGACTGTAGTGGACTAATCTAATATAATATCTAATACATTCATCATTATCATTTCAATTTAAGGTTATATGATTCTTCAAGAGCACAACTATTTTCATTCTAATTTGGATGTTTTGAAAAATCTGTGGGAGCATGTTGCTGAACTTGAAAGAAGAAATGAAGACTTGATGAATGAAAATGAAACTCTGAAGAGAGAAATGTATACTTTGAAGAAAGGCAAATGTTCAGTTGACATCAACAGAATATTGAACAACAGTATGCTGTTGAAATTTTATACTGGTTTCAGTTCTGGCGATACATTGAATATTTTTACAGAAATACTCGAAGGACAACGCAAATTCTTTTTTTCAAAGAATAGAAAGAATGAAAATCAATATTCCTTCAAAGTGAATTTCAAGAACCAAATAATCATAGTGTTAATGAGACTACGTTTAGGACTTCTAGAAACAGATTTAGCAGATCATTTTGGAATAAGCACTTCAGCAGTTTCCAGAATGGTAATGTTTTGGATAAACATAATGTATTTATATTTGATACAGCTTCCAATTTGGCCGAGTAGAACCTTAATTCAAGAAAACATGCCAGAATGTTTCAATAAATTGTATCCAAGCACCAGGGTAATTTTAGATGCTACTGAACTGTTCATTGAGAGTCCTTCGGATTATATCACACAGAGCTCAACATATTCAAAATATAAGTCCCATAATACAGCAAAAGGCATTATAGGCATAACACCAAATGGATTTTTATCTGAATTATATCCTGGGAGAACATCAGACAAAGAAATTATACTAAGAAGTGACTTACTGGAACAATTAGATGATTAGTCATGGCTGATAGAGGTTTCACATTGAAGGAAGAACTTCGAGAGAAAGGATGTGATTTGAATATTCCACCCTTCCTAGATGATGCTTTACAGTTGGACTATGAGAGGGAACAAAAAACAAGAGATATCGCAAGTAAGTTAAAAAAATAAAAGGAATACTGAATTCATTAGAGGCTGTTTCAACAACAGGATTTCCTTGGGAACAAGTGACAAGTACCTACTATTCCAGCAGAAGTGGTACATTGTGGCTTATTGAATTTGAATATGCTACTATTCAGTTCATCATATGTTACATTCATATATATTCTTTCTTTATTTTTTAGAAGTCAGAATACATGTTGAAAGAGTTATAAGAGAAGTGAAAGTCTACAGAATACTGCATTCAACAATACCCAATACTTTGGCTGATCAGCTCAATAAAATTTGGAAGATTTGTTGCCTACTTTATAATTTAACAAGTGAGCCACTATTGAATAGTGTTGAAGAAACATATTCTAATACATCATCTCACAAGTATAGTGTTGACCCTGTATAGTTATTGAATTGTAGTTAAAAATAATTGTCACTCTGAAATAACTTCAGTTTAATATATCAAGTATAATTTTCGTTCTTCATTGTCTTTTAATTCACATATCCATTGCCACTCAAATATCTAACAAATAGAACAAAGAAAAAAAGAAAAATGAATCATAAGTGAACACTGTTATAAAAATCTTATTATAACTTTTTATTATAGTTGTGGAAATAAAATAATGTTAAAATTGGAAGATACTCCATTGTCCATTTGTCTTGATCAAAGTCAATTTCTTCTTCAAACATATCTGAACCACTATCAACAAGGATATGACATTTCTTGATACCTGTGATGGCCATTTGTCCTTGTATTAGCATAAAATAGGAATGGTTTTGTTTCATTTTGACTTCCCTATTAACATACTGAAGGAATGGAGCAAATCCTCCATCTATGCACTCTTTTATATTATGTTTGAGTATAAGACCTCCTTTGGCTAAACTTTTCACTTCGAGCAAATGATAATACCTATGGTGTCATGTATAATTCTATCAGGAGAAGAAGCTAAAAATGGATTGCCTGGATTGACTGACACACAGCTCACAATCATATGCAATATATGTTGGGTGTTCTTATAAGTACTTTCTCACTGCTTTGATTTCATTTTCAATTCCCAATTTTGTATAAGCTGTACTGAACTGTTTCACAGGTCAAATCTTATCTATCAGTGATTGATTAACCGGACTTTTGCGTTTAATTATATCTCCAAATTTGCTGCATGATATTCGTATCTGACGTTCTTTGAACCAAAGAGAACAGTTCGATTGCTTCCAAGTGTTTCGTTCAATATTGATGGCTTCTTTCATAGTCACTTTACAAACATCAATTAATTCTGGAACTTTTTGCACATCCCACATATTAACTATATCATTAAAATAATCAAGCCATAAAGCTTCCACTGGCAAATCAAGTGTCCTAACATTAGTGTTATCAGGACTATTTTGATCAAGGTCTGTTTTGTACAAGTGCAATTTATTTGGTTTATGTCTGTTCTCTGCCAACACTTTTGACAAAAAGAATAATCCACAATTTTTGAATTTTTCGCCATGTTACTTCAATGTACTCTCTTAGAGAACCTCTGATTGACAATGTAGTTGAGTTGCCTTGCTTCGATTAGTAATATGTTCTAGAGTTCTTTTATTTTGTTTTGAAGGATCATATTTCAAAAACTTGAAATCCTCCAGTGGTTTGATGACAGATGCATCAACTGAGCCTCTTTCCCATCTTCTTTCTTTTGATGTACATGAAATTTCATCTTCAATATATGATTTCTCGTCCCTGATAACATCTAATACCTTCCACAATACAGCGAAAATGTGTTTACATCTCCCTGCTATGCCTCCTATACATGAGCATTTACCTCTTACTATTGATCCATTTTCATCCAAACATATGAAGGCACAATGATTTTTCTTTTTCATTGATGCTGCAATTTTTGCTTTCACAATGGTGTTTTTTTTTCAGAATTATAATGAACCAATACATTGATTTCTTATATTTCGGACATCCATCATCTTAATGGTTGAAAGATTTCTATCTCTTTCAAATTTTTCACAACGTTTCAATTGCTTGAATTATTCACCAGAAGACAATTGCAAACGAATGCAAACATTTCACATTTTTATTCCTATTTTGACTTAAATATTGGTTTGAATATACCAGCCTTCTTTAAGTATACGTATATTGAAATAAAACCTTTTTTGATTACTTTGCCAAAAAAAACCTATTTTAACTAGACGCGGTACATTTTCTGTATTTGACCCAACGAGCAAGAGAGAGATAGCGATACTAAACCAATGTGGGTTGCATAATTCAGCTATTTGCCTCAGGCCCTTGCCATTGCGCGTCCTTTCCAGTTACGTAGTATTGAGTTCAATGAGAGAGGGGCAGAAAAAGGAATCTCTGTTCACCATTTAGTCCTAGGTGATTGTGCGTTCCGTTAATTTATGCATTTCCTTGTTACAGTAAATTCTGTGTTCCTTGGTGTATGACTGGTCACAAAACATGTTTTCTGTTGGCATGGTTTGTTTTCTTTGGTTATGTTGGCTGAGTCTATGAGAGAAAAAAAAGCGGAAAGCGCTTTGCTGGATAACGCATAAAAGCGCTTCACAAGTCTACTAGACGGTCCATAAAATGTCAAATTACAGGCCGCTGAACCGCTTAGAATGAATCCGGCGGAAAATAAAGCGCTTTATTAATCTACAGCGGCTGCATGAGCTGTCAGCCGTCTATCACATGAAGCGTAAAAGCGGCTGCAGCCGCTGCATGCTGTTAGACGCACCCGTAATGTAGTGTTGTAATTCACACACTGTTATGTTTTGTGTGGAATAATCGTAAATAATATAGATAATTAAATCAGTCGATAAAATGTATAAATAATATTTATTGAAATATTTTTTTTCAGATTTGTTTTCAAGATTACCAAACAAAATATCGAGTCAGAGCCAGTAGCATCAACTTCTAAGGAAATCGGGACAATAACAGAACCAACCACATTCCAAGAGGAAGAAAACATAGAGATATCCTCGATAAATGTTTAAAAAGTGGAAAAGAAAATTCACCACCATCAAAATAAAAAAATATATTCCTAAATTAGAAAAAACCACCCACAATTTTTCCCTGGGTTGATTTTTCCAAACAATATTTATGTGCAATCAAAGAATGAATGGCTTCATTTAAAAAGACATCAAATTACATCTACCGGGTAAGTGAAATTCGAGTAGATGCATAAGGATCTTGGAAACGGTAAGAGCTACAGAGAGGGTTCAATGGGGGCAAAGTTGCGTATTGACGAGATCATTACTACGATGTTGAAAAATCTGAGCTAGCCCTCTCACTTTCACAGATATACAGGAAAAAATGGAAAATTTTATTTTTGTTTTTCACTCATATCTGATTTAATACAATAGATTTCCAGAAACTTTTGGCATGTAAATTTTCGCTACTCTATTTTATTAATTTTCAGAAAGCTTTAGAGCAAGGTAGACTTCACCCTGAGGTGATCTACTTTCAATAAGCCTTAACACATACATATATGCTCATAGTTTTCATTCGTAAACCACATTTAATGATCAATTCACATTTTACAAGTTCTCACTACAAGGAACATAATCAAGTTCTTGATGCACCATCAGAATAAATCATAAACTTTTCATTTTCGACTTGTTCTCATTGAAACTGCTTACGTTGTACTTAGCGCTTGTATTTCTGCTTACTAGAAAAGTGTGATCTGTTTTACGCTGTGCAAGTGTCGATCTAAAAATTATTAAATGGGAATAAAAAATGTTTTCGAACGAATTTTCGTGTGTGCTTCATATGTATATCTGAGTTCTGGTTATTGAGAAGGTTCATAAGGAGTGTCTTCGAATTATTGCCTGTTTTAATTTTTAGGGTTTAAAGCGATTATAAATGATAAGTTTTGGTTGCTTTCGTGTTTGCTTTTATTTTTATTTGTATGATGTCCGATGATAATTCAACTGTCAGCTGACAACTATTTCATTTTTCAAAATATCAGTGTAGCCAACTTAGCTTTTGGGGTGTCTGATCAGAGGCAACCAAACACAATTATTTTTAAGCTGGTCAGATTGGTCGGTTATGCATGGAACATGCAAATATTGAAATATCTGAATGTTGGTAACCTAACTTCCCGGATGAAAACAATCTTCAAGGTGGATTTCGTTTCCGACTGAGAGACGAGGGGTATTATGGTAGAATTGGTGAAAGCTACAGGTGTCTAGCCATAAAGGGGTTCCTGGTTTTGTTCGGCTGACGAATCCTGAATTTGTAAAGTGATCCTTTGTGGATATACCATTCTACCGATCTCAGCATCAACTCTTTAGTCCTGGTTTTTGATAGATGCCTATCTTGGACAATTTGGCGTTCGAAAACTTTGTACCACGCCGACATTTTTTACAAGATAAAATCCTTCACGGAAGGTGAGTTTTCCAACTTTTCTTTTTATCGTTTTCATGCTAGCGACTGTTTAGAACAGTTATTTACTAAAAAAACATTGGTAGGGTTGTTGTAACCGGAGGAATTTAACCCAGGGAATTGTGACGTTTCCATGTCTGTTTGGGTATCTCCCAAGCTTTGGTTAAGCCTCGCGTCTTCCTGTTGAGGATATTTATGGTATTATGGCTCCAGTAGTCAAGTATAGCTCATGTGCCTGAAGTGTAGACTACCTGGTTTCGCCTGATGAACTGATGATGATGAAATATGATGAAGCCTTTTCCGTTGAAAGTCTTTGTAGACTCCCTTCCATCATAACTCCAGTCCTGGTTGGCCTAGGATCTAGTCCAAAATCTTCACGTTGGTCTTACCAGAGGAACATGTTTCACTTACAATTTTTATATCGGATGAAATCCTACTATTTAATTTTAATTATCAATTCTTATTTAATATTGATATTCTCCGGTTGAAGTTTATATCTTTCAACGACTATCTGTAAACCACCACATAGTACTATGCGCTGGAAAAATTGATTTCCTAATGAAATCTTACATATTCAACCTCATATGCAACATATATCGAATATTGGATATTATTAGAATCACAGTCTTATTTTTTGGAAACTGTTACTCTGACCAGTGAAGATTTATTCATATCAAATGTTTGTGTGTTTCTTTATGTTTCATTTATTCATTGATTAACAATCTTCAACTTGACAACAACGTATGGTAAAGTATCTCATAGTTTTGGGTATAACATCTAATTGTCGTTGTTCGGTTGCTCAACTTTCCAAGTAAGTACCCTTTGACATAGACATATTAAAAGTTGCTGTGGCGCCCCTTCTTATTTTTGTGACCATTCTGTTACTGTTAAATCATATAATTCTGTTATGAAGTATAAACGAACCCATAGTGTCTACCGACGAAGAGCTGCGTCTGCATTGCTCCTTTTTATTTAACATTAAAGAAAAGAGGATTGCAAACTGTTTGCACTTTCTCATTGCATCTTTCAATGGGCTGTGAAAATATGTAAACGAAAGTGTTCTACAGGGTGTTGTTTTCCTTGGGCCACCCCTAACTATAAAAATTTGAATACGGACCTGAATTTTTTATCGCTTTTTTTAGGCTTCAAAGGTCATATTTCATCATGATTGTGAATACCACTTGAAATTTTTAATAGTTTGATCATCAATGAAAATTGGATGTTTTGAGAATTGAGATGTGTTTCGGGCCATCTCTTGTTGAAATAATGTAGTATTTAGTGCATGAGTAAGACGTCTCCGTTATTATCTATTACATGGCCAGGTTAATATTGATTCATCATCAACTTTACTGTATCAATAATTTTTATGATGATGAGTATGATATGGAAAACTCTTTCAGTAAACTTTATTATGTTCAGAAAATGTATAAACTTTTTTAACTTAAAAATTATTAGTAAACAAATTCTTTTGTCAATAGATGACTATCATTCCCGACATACGATAGTGTACTGGGTCTTCACAGGATGCCAACATCTCCGGCGACGAGGATGGGATCAAAGTAGCTCCAACATTATTTCAGCAAATTATCGAAACTATGATATCAGGACTGGAAGGAACAGCAGCATACATCGATGACATCATCGTTTCAGGAAGAAATGCAGTAGAGCATCAACAGAACATACTGAATGTTTTACAAAGAATTCGAGAATTCGGGTTCCATCTCAAAATTCAAAAATGCAAGTTCAATCTACCTGAAATCAAATACTTAGGAAATATCATCAACCAACAGGGAATACAGCCTGATCCTGCAAGGATTGAAGCAGTTGTCCATATGCCTCCACCACACGATATTTCTACACTACGTTCCTACCTCGGAGCAATCAATTACTAGGGAAAATTCGTCAGGAATATGCATGAACTCCGAAAACCTTTCGATCAGTTATTGAAGAAGAACGTAAAATGGAAATGGAGTAGTGAGTGTCAGCAGTCATTCGACAAATTCAAGGAAATTTCACAGTCAAATCTCCTATTGACTCACTACAACCCGGAACTTCCCATTGTAGTAGCCGCAGATGCCTCCAACAGTCGTATTGGCTCTTGCATCTTCCATAAATTCCAAGATGGGTCCATGAAAGCAATCTATCATGCTTCCAGATCGCTCACAGATACTGAAAAAAAGTACAGCCAGATAGAAAAAGAAGCTCTTGCAGTTGTATTTGCAGCAAAGAAGTTTCATCGTATGATATATGGACGCCCTGTGATTTTTCAAAGCGATCACAAGCCATTACTTGCCATATTTGGTTCAAAGAAGGGCATTCCTGTTCATACAGCGAATCGTTTGCAGAGATATGCTCTTATTTTTAAAGCTTACGATTTTCAAATCGATTATATCAAAACAGAAGATTTTGGACACGCTGATATACTATCAAGACTGATCAACTCTGATGCAATTCAAGATGAAGAATATATCATTTCTTCAATAAGAATTGAAGCCGAAGTCCTACAAGTTCTGAACATTGCCATCGATCCACTTCCAGTTACTCACAGGATGATTCAGCAAGGAACTTCCAAATGCAGGACACTTCAAGAGATCATCGAATACGTCCAAAATGGTGCCTGGCCAAGAAATGTTAAATCAAATGAAGAACTCAAATCATTTTACGACAGAAGAGAAAATCTTTCAGTTGTTGATGGATGTTTGATGTTCGCAGAACGCGTGGTAATTCCAGATATTTTCAAGAGTCGTATTCTATACCAGTTACATAAAGGTCATCCAGGACAAGAACGGATGAAATCCCTAGCAAGGAGCTATGTATACTGGAAAAATATCGATGCAGACATTCAAGATTTCGTCAGAAAATGCTCGAGTTGTGCTGAAGCAGCAAAGTCTCCTCCAAAAATTCCATTTTCCCCATGGTCTACACCTAAAGGACCCTGGCAACGACTCCATATAGACTTTGCTGGACCAATAGAAGGAGATTATTTCTTTATTATTGTTGATGCCTACTCGAAATGGCCAGAAATAGTAAGCACGAAAAATACGACAACTACATTCATCCTCAGAACATTGGAAGAGATTTTTGCAAGATTCGGAAATCCACAAACTCTTGTTTCCGATAATGCAAGTCAATTTTGCAGTGAAAATTTCCAAATTTATTGCAAACAAAATGGAATAGAACACATAAGGACACCACCCTACCATCCCCAATCAAATGGACAAATTGAAAGGTTTGTCGATACATTCAAACGAGCCTTGAAAAAAATTGGAAAGGGGAGACAACCCTTTGGACAGCAGATTCAGTTATTTTTGGCAACTTACCGAACCACTCCGAATCGATATACACCTAATGGAACATTTCCAGCAGAAGTACTCATCGGTAGGAAAGTGAGAACAACTCTTGACTTATTGTTACCATCTCGAGAAGTTCATCAAGATAATGACAGTCATGCTATATCTTCCAAGTCGTTTGAAATTGGTGATGCGGTTTATTGCAAAGTACATTGTAACAATGGATACCAATGGAAACCTGGAAGGATTACAGGCAAGATTGGGAATGTCATGTATGAACTATCACTCATAAATTCCCAAAGAATTTTGAGAGCACATGCAAACCAGCTGAAGAAAAGATATATCGAGTGTTCTGACACCAAAAATGACCCTCTACCACTCGACACTTTGATGGAATCTTTCGAGATATCCAGAAATCCCAGGGAAGCTACATCTTCGATAAGATCAGCCGAGCCGACACCCTCGACTTCCTCAGCCGAGCCGATAGATGATGTATCAGCTGAGCTGATTCCCGAAGTTATCCCAGACAAAGTTATACATGAAAGTCAACAAGTAGAAGAATATCCTCAACATGAAGTGAGACCGAGTAGAGCCAAACGACTTCCCAGTTACCTGAAAGATTTTGAATTGAGAAGGGGAGATGTTGGCATCCTGTGGAGACCCAGTACACTATCGTATGTCGGGAATGATAGTCATCTATTGACAAAATAATTTGTTTACTGATAATTTTGAAGTTAAAAAAAGTTTATACATTTTCTGAACATAATAAAGTTTATTGAAAGAGTTTTCCATATCATACTCATCATCATAAAAATAATACACAAAGAACAATGAGATAAGAAAATATTCAATCAACAAGAACAATTATCACAAACCACATACATTAATTTTTCCATATATAAAAGATGTTCAAACAGACGGCTCTCTTGTTCAATACAAAAACGAATTCTTTTAATTCTATTCTATTACTTCTCTTGTAGTTATTCTGGAAAATTCGTGAATCACAGACTTCCTTGAATTGTCGATGCCGTGAAAATCATTTTGATAAACACGATCTTTAAGAGTACCCCAGAGAAAGAAGTCAAGTGGATTAGGATCCGGCGACCTTGCAGGACATTGAACCACCTTGATTTCCTATCCATTTCTTAGGAAAATGTCTATCCAGAAGATCACATATGATTGCTCTGTTATGAGGTGGTGCCCCATCATGGGAAAATCACATATGTTGGACCTGCGCTAATGGAATATTCCATAAAGTTGGTTTCCAAAAAGTTGAGGTAACGTTGGCCGGTCAAATTATAATTTCAAATGAAAGGGCCTTATAATTGATTGCAATACATGCCTGCCCAAACATCGAAACTGAATCAAACATGAGGTTGAACCTAAAGGCTCTGTGATTTTCATGGCTCCAAATATGAGAATTGTTTCTGAAAATTCCGCAATATGTGAAGTTGCTTTCATCTGTCCAAAAGATATTTGAAAAATCTGGATCGTCTTCGATGTTGTTTGATAACCACCGACACCATACCAACCGTCGATACGGATCATTAGGATGAAGTTTCTGGGCACAATGTATCCGAAAACACTTCAATTTATCTATCACCTTTGAATGCGCTAATTAATGCAGACTGCGGAATTTCTAGTTCTCTGATCTAAAAAAGTATTCAATAATTTTATCAGAACAATGAAAAGAAAAATTGTATAATACCTGTCCCACAACATTTTTTTTTTCATTTGATTGGAAATTATTTTCCGTATTTTCTTCTGGGTTTCTCGAAACTGCCAAATTCACATAGATTTTTATCTTATTTTCTGAACATGCTTCTGCACGGCTGCTGTCTGTCCGGATTTAATTCGAAGTACTTAATTTTTGATAAATCACCATTTCTATTTGATTTGTAATAAATCATGATCATATCACGTTCCTCAAAACAAGTGAACGGCATTTTCAGTCGGAAACAGAAACGATAATTGATGAATTTATGACAGTTGTCAGTTAAACATTCGTCATGGCCTACATTGTTATTGTTATTTCCGTCAACAGATTGCACCCCTACGCGCAACCCTCGGAAGTCTTCGAGAAACTCGTGTGAGCTAGGGAAGACGCAGCCCTCACCTTTTAACGTGTGATTCCATGCACGAGAACGATAACCATGCGAGGCTTTGAACCCTCGACCGTTCGCTCCAAAGGCGAACGTTCTACCAGCACGGCCACCTCGGCCCAGGGATGGGATTCCGTGAGCCATAGAATTCTTATTTTTATCGAATAAGTGAGGTATCATTATGGTTGAATTCACGGAAGAGACAGAGTCATAACTGTCGACTATAGAATTATATGGCTCACGTAATCCCACCACAGGAAGAAATCATCAGGGCGTTAATCGAAGTATCGATATGGATTTCCAAGACAACCAAGAATTGTATCTTTCAATTTTATCTCAAACTAATGAGCATTAGGTTTTGATCAACTGCAAGCATCATAGGGCAAGATAAAAATAAAGAGATTCATACATTTTTACGATTTTCTTTAATAAAACGAAAATGTTGAACGTAGAATGAAACACATATTTATGTAAATATTCCGAACACTTGAGAGAATTTTTTTATTTGAGAAAATAATGCACTCAATACAATGAATCGATATCATTTGAATAAGAGATGTCTCGAAACACATGAATTTTCAAATCATTCAATTTTCACTGATGATGACCAGATACCATCGAAACGACTGAAAATTTCAAGTGGTATTCACAATCATGATGAAATATGACCATTGAAGCCTAAAAAAAGCCTTAAAAATCCAGGTCCGTATTTAAAATTTCACAGTTAGGGGTGGCCCAAGGAAAACAACACGATGTAGAAAACTTTCATTCACATATTTTCATAGCCCATTGAAAATTGCATGGACAAGGTGCAAACAGTTTCTGGAAATATATTTTATTAAAACAGATATAAGTGAAAAACAAAAATCTAATTTTTCGTTTTTTTCCTGTATATCTCTGAAAGTTAAATGGCTAGCTCAGACTCTTCAACATCATAGTAATGAGCTCCATAATACACAACTTTGCCTACATTCAACCCTCTCTGTAACTCTTACCGTTTCCGAGATCCCAATGCATCTACTCGAATTTCACTCACCCGGTATACATAAGACATGAAGACGCAGCTAGGAAGACACCACAAATTGATTCAATTTTCCTAGATCCAGAAAACAAAAAAAAATTATTGTTGTTACAATTGATGTTGTTATTAGATACATTGACAACATTCAACAGTTTAATATATCCGCATTCAGACATAGCCAAAGGTGTGAGTCTTAAGAGGCAAAAGGCTACCAAAATAATGATGGGGATCTTGGCACCGTATTTTATGGAAGAGACCACTGCTGATTTCAAAGAAAACTTTTTTCAATTATTATCGATGAAACCACCGACATAGCAGCTAAAAAATCTATGGAAGTGATAGTCCGCTACTGGAAAGAACGAAGACTGATGGACTGTTAGATTTGATAGAGGTTGACACTGCCACGGGAGAATTCATTTTCAATAAAATAAAATCAATATTGGATAAAAATGGCTTTTCTGAAGACAAAATTATTGGCTTTGCGGCAGACAACGCCACTGCTATGATGGGAGTGTGGCAAGGCGTTCAAGCAAGATTGAGAGAATTAGTTCCAAATATATACAGTGACCGGCAGAAAGTACGCATCATATGGGAATTTTTTTATTAATAAATTTTGACAAATATTGATACTTGCAATCGCTTCTGCATCAAAAGAAACCCCAAAAGACGTTGTACAGTGCCGTTCGTCTTTTCGAGGTTGGCGGGAAATTTAAAAAAATTGAAAATTATTTCTCAAAACACACTTGTTTGTGAAAATATCGAGAAATGTTAATAAGAAAAGTTGTTCAGATTGACATTTTATAGCTATGTACAAGTTTTGAAAAAGATCTGAGATAAAAAAATAAAAATCAATTTTTTGCCACAAAAAAAAAATCTTTTTGGAAACATACATTTTTGACGAAGAAACTCATTAGTAAAGCCAACACTAATATTTCAAATAATGTTTTGTGAAGATTCGCAAGCTATTCCTATTTTATTCGGAGAAAATTTGAAATCTGTGATTTTGCAGTGTGATCAGCTGCTTCATAAGAAGTCACTGAAATATCTACAGGACATATTAAGAATTTCAAATTGAAATTGTGTAGTTACTTGGTTCTTAATTAATAATAAAAAGTATCGGAATTATAATGTCCTGTAGATATTTCAGTGACTTCTTATGAAGCAGCTGATCACACTGCAAAATCACAGATTTCAAATTTTCTCCGAATAAAATAGGAATAGCTTGCGAATCTTCACAAAACATTATTTGAAATATTAGTGTTGGCTTTACTAATGAGTTTCTTCGTCAGAAATGTATGTTTCCAAAAAGATTTTTTTTTTGTGGCAAAAAATTGATTTTTATTTTTTTATCTCAGATCTTTTTCAAAACATGTACATAGCTATAAAATGTCAATCTGAACAACTTTTCTCATTAACATTTCTCGATATTTTCACAAACAAGCGTGTTTTGAGAAATAATTTTCAAATTTTTTAAATTTCCCGCCAACCTCGAAAAGACGAACGGCACTGTACAACGTCTTTTGGGGTTTCTTTTGATGCAGAAGCGATTGCAAATATCAATATTTGTCAAAATTTATTAATAAAAAAAATTCCCATATGATGCGTACTTTCTGCCGGTCACTGTATGTGCCATTCATTACACCTCTGTTCTTCAGCTGCTGCCCAAAAATTACCCAAAACAGTTGAACAGCTTGCTAGGGACATATACATCTACTTCTCTCATAGTAGCAAAAGAATAGTTCTTCTACAAGCAGTGGCGGATCCAGGGGGGGCGCAGGGGGCGCGCGCCCCCCCTGAGCGATTTACATTTTGAGCTGGATACATGATAATTTGCGAGTTTCACAATGTTGAGGACCCGAAATCGCGAAAAGTAAAGAACCACAAGGGCCGGGAGGGTGACGGGTAAATGATGATTCGTCTTCGTCCGACGTAATCTGACGCATACCGAAATCCGCGACGGTGTGTGAATCCCCGCGCTCCCGCGATGAGTTTACTGTACTGTGCTAATACTCAATGCATGCAGTTGCAGTCAGACGATCACACGCGCGGCGTAGTCTGAAAATTAGTATTTTTCGTCATTCTAGAGGTTTTGTGCGGTGCGTTTATGATCTGAGGTTGATATATTACTTCATTAGTGCCAATACCTTTTACCAGTTTTACCTTGTGAACATAGAAAGTTTTAAGGGTCAGTGCTGTGCTTCCATACAATGGCAGAAAATAAAAGAAAAAATCAGCTGTGAATACCAAAATTGACAATTATTTTAAAAAATTCAAACCGGCAAAATCGGCTCCTTCGACGAGTACAAATATAACTTATAGTGGAATTGTTAGAGACAATGATGAAAATGAAATAATATCGGGAGCTAGCCCTATACTCGAAACTGTCACCTCATTTGATGTTGGACGTTTCCTATCGAGCATTAACACACTTGATAGCTTCACGCGATTTCAACTGATGACGAACCATTGAGTCCCAGACAAAAATTATTGTTTTCCTCACTCTAGCCATGAGAAAAGAGGGCGAGAAGAGAAGCGTAAGTTCAGCCATGGGCATTTGGAGAAATATAGCTGGTTGGTATTTTCCAAAGAAAAACAAGGACTTTTCTGTAAATATTGTGCCCTATTTCTGAAGCCACAACAGCTTGTGGGTGGACAAAAGAATGTAATGCCCAAAAAACTGGTTACAGAACCACTAACCAAATATGCGAAATTAACAGGAAAAGATGGAGATTTGAATCATCATCAAACTACAAATTATCATATCGAGGCTGTGGAAAAGGGTAAGTTATTTTACTGATTAAATTTTTTTCGAGTAATAGGTATTTTTTCTTCTGAAGGAAAACATTTCTTGCTGACTTATCGAAACCCAGAAGTTGATATAAGGAATCAGTTGTCACATGAAAGAAAAAGGCAGATACGAGAGAATCGATCTCGCCTGCTTCCAATTTTGAAAACTATCATCCTACATGGACAACAAAACATTCCTTTGAGGGGTCATCGTGATGATGGTCCGCTGATGAAGAAAAAGAAAACCTCTGAGGAAGAGGAATTCAATCTGGTGGGAAATAACGATGGGTGTTTTAGAGCTCTCCTCAGATTCCGCATAGATGCTGGAGATAATATCCTCAAAGAACACTTACAAAACACAGGGGCCAATGCAACATACATTAGCAAAACTACAGCTAATGAACTAATTCATTGTTGTGAGGCAGAAATAATATCAGTCATTACAAAACAGATCAATGATTATAGTTATTATTCAATCATTTTTGATGAAACTACTGATGTAGCAAATATATCTCAACTGAGTATTTCTCTAAGATATGATCATGATGGGAAAATGTTTGAAAGTTTCATAGGGTTTGTGGATTTGCACTCTGCAAATTATAGTGACAGTGAAACAAATATTCAGGTAGAACCAGTTATCACTGGTGTTATTTTGGGTCAAACCGTATTGAGGAAAATTAAATCATTAGGGTTGAATATCAAAAATTGCGTAGGGATAGGATGCGACGGCTGTTCAGTCAATATGTCAAAGGCTAAAGGGGCTGCTAATGAAATCCAAAAAGAAGCCAAAAATGCTATTATATGTCCATGTTTCAATCATGCGCTGAATCTGTCAATATCCAAATCGCTTAGAGTCATGAGTGTGAAAAATGCAATGGGAACTATACAAGAGATAGTAACATTTTTCCAAGCTTCTTCCAAAAGAAACTTCGTTCTACAGAAGTATATGAAACACAAATTGAGTAGTCCATGTGAAACACGATGGATTGAGAGACATGACTCAATTCTTGATTTTCAAAAGGATTTACCTTTCATCGAGAAAGCTTTAACAGAGATATCAGAGAGGAGCGATAATGTATCATCTAGTAAGGCCAATATCCTCCTGAAAGCAATTTGTGACTGTGAATTTATATTAACAGTATTTTGCCTAGCAGACATATTCAGCTTAACTTGCCATTTAGTAGGTATTTACAATCTGTGAATATTGATATTGAAGCTGCCACCACGAGGTTGAAAAATCTTCTCGAATCTCTACTGGAGAAGAGAACGAATGCAAATTCAGAATTTATGTCAATTGTGAAAGAAGCTAAGAAAGTTATGGACGTACTCGACATTGAACTGCGAATGCCTCGACTTGTATCTAGGCAATCACATCGTCAGAGTTTCTCAGATGTGGAAAATCTTATTCCAGAAAATTATTGGAGGAGAGTGATTTATATACCACTATTAGATTCTGTAATGTTGGATATAAAAGAGAGATTTTCTAATAGAACGTTGAATATTTTTTTGCTCAATATTGTGATGCCAGAGAGCATAATAAATTTTAGTGACAAAATATTAAGAACAAAAATTTCAGAAATCTGCGAAAAATGTGGTTCCCTTTTAGGCAATCCATCATTAGCCGAGTTCACGGGAGAAATTCAACTTTACAGAAATGCATGTCGAAATAAAAGTATCGAAGGTAGCAATGCTTTGAATATTTTACATAAGATCGATGCGGATTATTATCCTCATACCGTTAAAATTTTACGCATTCTTGTAACACTGCCAGTATCTGTTGCTACTGCAGAACGTACTTTCTCTACATTGAGGTTGGTGAAAACCTACCTCCGCTCGACAATTGCCGAAGACAGGCTCAATGGTTTAGCCCTCCTTTATATATATAGGCAAACCGATTTGAATTTAGAAAATATCATTGATCGATTTGCCAACAATGAAAAAGGAAGCTTGATTTCATTATCTGATATAGTTCAAATTAGACTGACATTTTGTTCAATTCGGTACCGTCCAGAATATTCTCATTGATTTTTTTAAATTTTGTATTGTTTTTTTGTTTTTTTTTTCAAATGTTTACTTTCTACATGTTGTTCAATGTTGTTATGTATATGATAACCAATAAAAATATAAATATATTTAAATGAAATGTTTTTAATTTCATATTGAAAATGGAAAAATGAATTTTCAATATTTTGTACAATTCAAGACGCAGAAAAACTCTAAATCGTCTCCACAATTCAATATCACCATCAGATACTATGTGATGGTGTGATGTATAACTTTCATGTGATTTCGGTACTGTGCCCCCCCCCCCCTGAAATAAATCCTGGATCCGCCACTGTCTACAAGAATGCCAGATTTTTACAAATGAAAAGCCCCACAAGGTGTTGTATCCAATCCAAAATAGGTGGCTCTCATTGAAGGTATTGGTTTATCCTGTGAATTGTGATGTTTTCTGTGACTGTAAAATATTATTTTCAGGCTGTGGTAGAACGAATCTTGGAACAATGCAATTCTTTGACATTATTCTTCCAAAGAGAAGATATGGATGAAAATTTACCCAGTGCCAGAACAATTTTAAATGATTTAAACAACTAAGAGTATTAGATATACTTCTTGTTTTTGTCATATGTGTTGGAACTAATTACAAAAGTTAATATAGAACGGCAAATGGAAACTCCAAAACTTCCCATTTTTCTGAACAGAATATCTAGTTTATATAAAACCATATTGAAATGTTTCATAAAGAAAACTATACTTGAAAAAATAGAGATAGAATATGTAAATGTGAGCTACTCCAGCAATTATGTTCCACTTGAAAATATTTAGGTCGGTGCCAAACTAGATACTCTGATCAAATCTGAAAATCTTAAAGTTTCACTGCCAGTTTTGAATAATTTCAGGCTGAGAGCACTGGATTTTCATGTAGAATTCTGCAATCAGGTGAAGCAAAGATTTAAATTTAATGATCCTTATCTAAAATATGCTCCTTATTTAGCGCCTGATATTGCTCTTTCCGGAGATATTATGTCATTTGCCAACTTTGTAAACCTTTTCCCAAACATTCCAGTAGATATTGAATCTGTGAATACAGAGTGGTAACTGTTGTGGAAAATAACGATGTCAGGCTGTGATAAGACTAAAAAGTCTGATATAAATGATTTTTGGCAAAATGTTTCTCTGATGAACAACTCTTTAGGTGAACCAACGTTTGAAAACCTGATGGATGTAGTCAAGAGTATTTTGTCTTTACCCCATTCTACATCTACAGCGGAGGTTTTCTCTCAATTGAATCTTACAAAGACATTCCTCCGCAATCGTCGCCATACAAAGACATGTGCAGCAACTCTCCTTGTAAAAGATAAGATGAAAACGAATGGAGACCCAAAAAAATTACTTAATTATAATTCTAGTCTTGTATCAAAGATTACTTCAGATAAGATTGATCAAAAGTTCGTTGATCTCTAATCAAAATGATTTTTATTTCGTTCAATAATATTTTATTTGTTTTACAATTGTTATTTTTTTTTGTGATTGTTATTATTCAGGTTTTTATTTTTGGAAATATTCTTCCGTTTCTTTTCATAATTTTTATGAATGTTTTCAATGAAGAATAATTCATTCTTTTGTGTACATCAAGTACATCATGAGAATATTTGATTCAGTTTAGTATTCCTCCAAGTATCTCATTTCGCGAGAGTCTGCTTATAGGTTCCCGATCCAGCGTTGCCAGTTGCCATAACCGCTCACCTCACTTTTTCTGTTTTTTTTAATGAATTTCGCGTGACTGCTGGCGGCTTCAGCGGGAATAATATTATAATATATAAGTTTATGTTACGAAATTGTGTCCTTGCAATGCCAGTATTTTGTTTTCATTGTGAAAAAATATTCTCAACACAATCAAATCATAATAGACATGTAAGGGAAGAGAATCTGAAGAAAATAGTGACTAACTATAAGTTATTCTAATGAAGTTCATATCTTCAACTGTTTAGAAGGATGTCAAAAATCATTCGGGTTTAATAAAGACCTTCGAAGCCATTTGTTTCTTGAGCATGATATAAAAACGTATAGGGAGCAACTGAGTTTTGATGGAATAAAAGGTAAGAATCTATACATTCCTAAACTTATACAATATTAGGAATTGCTGCAAGTTATGCCATTGAGTATGTAAAAAGGTGATTGTAAAGTAGTTATCATTGTATTGAAGAATGGTTTTCACAACTTGAACTCGAAGGTAATGTAAAGTATGTACAATCCACAGGTATTGAAAGGGACCAGGAAAATGCAGAAATAATGTATTTCCAATGCAACAGATCAGGTGTTGGCTTTTATTTTGCTTCGCAAGTAGTTAATAATAAAATAAAATTGTGGTATGTTAGTTAGTGAGGCTGGAACCTAGGGAATGTAATCCCGGGATCCGGGATCCGGGGTTCTCGGGATCCCGGAATAAAAAGTTCCCGGGATTGTGTGAAGTCAATCCCGGGATTTTCGGGATCTAAAAAAAAGCAATTTTTCAAAGGTGAGAACACCATTCAGTGGAGCTGCACTAGAATCCTTAATCGGGAGAATAATAGAACGTCGATCAATCACATCTGGTGTCTTTTCGTATTTAAATAATCGTAATATTCCTGATGAAGACGTCTTCAGAAAATTGGAGATCCCTTAAGAAGAAATGATCTGTTTACAACAAAGGATCTAAGTAACATTAATATCTCTTTTAATATTAACCTGCAGGAAGGGCAATAGACCGTCAGATATTAACAGATTTAGCCTCGAATTGGGTTGAAAAGTACATCGATGTTGAGTAAAATGGAGGGAAATTTACGAATGGCTCTTGGGGAGAACATATATGGAAAATTCGATTTTCTATAACAGAAATGAAAGGAGTATGTTGCCCATATTTTCACGCGAGCCGTGTTCATCTAATCATTAGATGATAAAACCTGGCTTCGGAATACCAAAGGCTTGAGTGTTGCAGGCGGCTAAAGGGTTGAAATGAGGGCGTAATCTTGTAAGGAAAAATCGAGATTTCAACAGATTTTCTCACACAAGCCCATCGAAAGAATGAAAACCTACATTGTCACTAGACCGAAAAACATAATGGCTTGAGTGGCGCGAATGGATAAGTAGATGTTGTCGTCGGAAAATTCAATGGAAATTCTTTTTGAATTTTCCATATGTTCTCCCCAGGAGCCACTCGTCACTCGTAAATTTCCCTCCATTTCACTCGACGTCGATGTACTTTTCAAGCATATTCGAGGCTTGTTTGCGAAAATGGGGCACCTAAATCTGTCACTATCTAATGGTCTACAACGTCATAAGGATAATTCAACAATTGTTGAGTTGTACTTGCAGGAGTGCAAAGAATTGGGTGGACATAATTCAATTTTATTTTATAAAAGACAACGGGAACATATGACTAACTTTGCACTTATTTTGATGAATTCTATCCAAAAAGAATTATTTAGGAAGTTTGGAGGAAACATAATATGCATAGACGGAACAAACGGTTTGAATTCGTATGATTTCGAAATGAAATGTCCTAATGCTAGACGAATTCCGAGAGGGGTTCCTGTTGCTTTTTTGTTTTCATACAGAAAAGATCAGTTTGTTTATGAAAAGTATTTTAAACCAATCAAAACCACTTTGAAGATGGAAGGGAAAAATGTAAATATTTTGATGATATCACAACAGTTTATTATAATGCTTCGACGTCAGTATGTTAAAATTGTTTTTAGATAGAGGTAGAGAGATATAGATAGAGCCTGGCAGCAGAATATTACAAAGATCCAAGATTCTGAAAAAAAGAAGTTGTGTTTATAAAAGTTTGGAATATTTACAAATTCTTTTAAATGAAGAATTTGAAGCGGAGTTTCATACATTCTTAAATATACTGTTATCTGAAAGTTCAACACAAGAATTTTGTAAATATTTGAAAAGTAATTATTTAGTTAACAGGAAACAATGGGCGTATTGCTACAAAAAAGGAAAGGGTATCAACACAAACATGTTTTTGGAAAATATGCATAAAATCATAAAATATTATTATTTAAATGGAAAAAAATTAAAAGACTTGACAAAACCTTACATGCTTTACAAAAATTCATCAGTGATAAGAAAGTAAACAGACTGATTAAACTTACAAAAGGGCAAACATCCAAGCAATTGAGAGAAATCAAGAAAAGACACAGAACAGCTTTATGCAATGAGTTTAGAATATCAGCAGGTGAAAACTGTAATAATTATATTTTCCACAAAACCAATGAATTGTCATATGCTATTCAAAGAAACACTGAGATGGATATTTGCTGTGGACTTTCATGTTCATATTGCAACATATGTTGGCATACATTCAGTTGTAGATGCCTAGATAATCAAATTAGAAATATGATATACAAACATATTCATGTTGCAAGACTGAAAGAAATTAAATGTAAAACCGGTTTCCAGTTGCTTTTCAAAACAGGATCAATCAGAAGCAGTAAATATAATAGTGAGTAACATGAATGAGACATATGCTTCTACTCAATCATCATCTTGGTCAGTTGAAGACTCAGAAAAGAAAATGGCTTTATTAAAAAATGCTGCGTTGGCGTCAGTTTCAAATATTGATTGCCTCAACTATACACCAGAAGAAACTGATCATATGTTAAAAAATTCAAATGTGTTAAACTCAATGAGAAATGCAACACTCAGGAGACCTGAGTCACTGATCAGTTCTTCCCAAAATTGTCAAGAACCAGCAAACGAAGATTATAAATGAAAGCAGATTTTATTTAAAAAGAAAATGAAAACTAAAAACAAAATCTCAAAGCCAAACTTAGCAGAAAGCAAAATTATAGAGGAAACTCTGACAAATTCTCTTTTTATATCTAGCGATAGTTAACATGATCAAAACTTCAATGTAAAAGAAAATGAGTAAGAATTTTTAGAAATATAAGAATTGTTGATACCGTTTAATTTCTCTTTTCTTTCAATACTACCAAGATAAACCATTCCTTCGAGCCTTCCTCTTAACTTGTCTCACCTACCCTGACACTTTATCAACTTCCGATGTATTACGAATTAGCGAATTAGATTTAAATTTTCCGCTCAAAACTCTATTGTTCATAAAATTGGCAACGCTGGATCGGGAACCTTCAAGCAGACGCTCGTTTTATTTCTGTTACATCTCCCAAACATTAAACGAATTTGTGTTGCTGCTAGATTAATGATTTATTTACAAAAATTGTAATGAATGTTTAAGCGCGATTTTAGCCCCGCCATCTGTTGGCAAGAACAATAAAAAACTAGGCTGTAACCAAGGAGACTAAAATTTAACAAGGACAATGGGGACACTAGTAGAAAGAGACGAAAGAACATTTGTGACGAAATGTGACGTGTCATGGCCGCCGATCTCTATAGACAGTGACGGACTAGCTCTTGGTATATGAGAGTTACTGCTGACAGTTTTGTTGCTTGATTCTAGTTCGACTCTGTACTCATATACAAGTACGTCACTACAACGCATTGATGCTACAAGATTCTGATTGGCTAGAGCTAATTAAACCCTCCTTGTTAGTTTAGTCTCTTTGGGCCGCAACCAAAGTGAGCAATTTCTAAAAAAAGAAGAAGAAAATGTCAAGAGGCATCAAATGGCAACTAACTTCAGCACAGTCAAAGATTCCTTCATAACGACACTGGACTCATGAATAAACCACTTGTCATCCTGCTTTCGTCTAGTTATTTTCATGTCCGACCTACTCCAGACAATTATATCAAAAACCAAGTAAAACACAATGTCCCACTTGTACATCTGTAAGCAATATTTTATAATTGATTGAATAAAACTTACTAGACTTGTAACCTGGTCCGTAAACATTTCGGTTTCTTGAATAAATTTTTAGTTATTTTCGGCGGAACTTTAATTTAATAGCTTGTGGATTTTTTTAAGGGCTATGACTCATACCGTCGCAGAGTACAAATTTACGTTTTGGCTGTCGTCTACTAAAAGTTTTAAAAACATCCGCATTCGAGTCCTACGAGCGTTTGGTAAAGATCGACGATGCACGTGTTCATACCAATTAAAGATATAGTACAGACAAATTGCGTTTTAGTTTTTGAAAATGTAAGTTACTTACTTAGTATATTCACCCGTTTTTAATGTAGCCCGTCCACATTGTCGACCATGGACACACTTTCAGGTAAAAATGATATAGGTAATTTACGTAGATGTAGATATTGTTATTTTTATTAGGGGTTTAATTATCAGTATTAATGAATAAGACCTGGTATAAAAGGCAAGTGTATTGGTATATTCAAGTATTATTTTGAAATATAGTTTGATAATGTCCATATAGGACGAAACTGCAGTAACGAAAGTGTTACAAGTATAAAGTGGTATAAAAACATAGGAATTTTTATTTCTCATTTTCATTAAGTAACTAAGTATCATTAAGGATCTAAGTAACATTAATATCTCTTTTAATATTAACCTGCAGGAAGGGCAATAGACCGTCAGATATTAACAGATTTAGCCTCGAATTGGGTTGAAAAGTACATCGATGTTGAGTAAAATGGAGGGAAATTTACGAATGGCTCTTGGGGAGAACATATATGGAAAATTCGATTTTCTATAACAGAAATGAAAGGAGTATGTTGCCCATATTTTCACGCGAGCCGTGTTCATCTAATCATTAGATGATAAAACCTGGCTTCGGAATACCAAAGGCTTGAGTGTTGCAGGCGGCTAAAGGGTTGAAATGAGGGCGTAATCTTGTAAGGAAAAATCGAGATTTCAACAGATTTTCTCACACAAGCCCATCGAAAGAATGAAAACCTACATTGTCACTAGACCGAAAAACATAATGGCTTGAGTGGCGCGAATGGATAAGTAGATGTTGTCGTCGGAAAATTCAATGGAAATTCTTTTTGAATTTTCCATATGTTCTCCCCAGGAGCCACTCGTCACTCGTAAATTTCCCTCCATTTCACTCGACGTCGATGTACTTTTCAAGCATATTCGAGGCTTGTTTGCGAAAATGGGGCACCTAAATCTGTCACTATCTAATGGTCTACAACGTCATAAGGATAATTCAACAATTGTTGAGTTGTACTTGCAGGAGTGCAAAGAATTGGGTGGACATAATTCAATTTTATTTTATAAAAGACAACGGGAACATATGACTAACTTTGCACTTATTTTGATGAATTCTATCCAAAAAGAATTATTTAGGAAGTTTGGAGGAAACATAATATGCATAGACGGAACAAACGGTTTGAATTCGTATGATTTCGAAATGAAATGTCCTAATGCTAGACGAATTCCGAGAGGGGTTCCTGTTGCTTTTTTGTTTTCATACAGAAAAGATCAGTTTGTTTATGAAAAGTATTTTAAACCAATCAAAACCACTTTGAAGATGGAAGGGAAAAATGTAAATATTTTGATGATATCACAACAGTTTATTATAATGCTTCGACGTCAGTATGTTAAAATTGTTTTTAGATAGAGGTAGAGAGATATAGATAGAGCCTGGCAGCAGAATATTACAAAGATCCAAGATTCTGAAAAAAAGAAGTTGTGTTTATAAAAGTTTGGAATATTTACAAATTCTTTTAAATGAAGAATTTGAAGCGGAGTTTCATACATTCTTAAATATACTGTTATCTGAAAGTTCAACACAAGAATTTTGTAAATATTTGAAAAGTAATTATTTAGTTAACAGGAAACAATGGGCGTATTGCTACAAAAAAGGAAAGGGTATCAACACAAACATGTTTTTGGAAAATATGCATAAAATCATAAAATATTATTATTTAAATGGAAAAAAATTAAAAGACTTGACAAAACCTTACATGCTTTACAAAAATTCATCAGTGATAAGAAAGTAAACAGACTGATTAAACTTACAAAAGGGCAAACATCCAAGCAATTGAGAGAAATCAAGAAAAGACACAGAACAGCTTTATGCAATGAGTTTAGAATATCAGCAGGTGAAAACTGTAATAATTATATTTTCCACAAAACCAATGAATTGTCATATGCTATTCAAAGAAACACTGAGATGGATATTTGCTGTGGACTTTCATGTTCATATTGCAACATATGTTGGCATACATTCAGTTGTAGATGCCTAGATAATCAAATTAGAAATATGATATACAAACATATTCATGTTGCAAGACTGAAAGAAATTAAATGTAAAACCGGTTTCCAGTTGCTTTTCAAAACAGGATCAATCAGAAGCAGTAAATATAATAGTGAGTAACATGAATGAGACATATGCTTCTACTCAATCATCATCTTGGTCAGTTGAAGACTCAGAAAAGAAAATGGCTTTATTAAAAAATGCTGCGTTGGCGTCAGTTTCAAATATTGATTGCCTCAACTATACACCAGAAGAAACTGATCATATGTTAAAAAATTCAAATGTGTTAAACTCAATGAGAAATGCAACACTCAGGAGACCTGAGTCACTGATCAGTTCTTCCCAAAATTGTCAAGAACCAGCAAACGAAGATTATAAATGAAAGCAGATTTTATTTAAAAAGAAAATGAAAACTAAAAACAAAATCTCAAAGCCAAACTTAGCAGAAAGCAAAATTATAGAGGAAACTCTGACAAATTCTCTTTTTATATCTAGCGATAGTTAACATGATCAAAACTTCAATGTAAAAGAAAATGAGTAAGAATTTTTAGAAATATAAGAATTGTTGATACCGTTTAATTTCTCTTTTCTTTCAATACTACCAAGATAAACCATTCCTTCGAGCCTTCCTCTTAACTTGTCTCACCTACCCTGACACTTTATCAACTTCCGATGTATTACGAATTAGCGAATTAGATTTAAATTTTCCGCTCAAAACTCTATTGTTCATAAAATTGGCAACGCTGGATCGGGAACCTTCAAGCAGACGCTCGTTTTATTTCTGTTACATCTCCCAAACATTAAACGAATTTGTGTTGCTGCTAGATTAATGATTTATTTACAAAAATTGTAATGAATGTTTAAGCGCGATTTTAGCCCCGCCATCTGTTGGCAAGAACAATAAAAAACTAGGCTGTAACCAAGGAGACTAAAATTTAACAAGGACAATGGGGACACTAGTAGAAAGAGACGAAAGAACATTTGTGACGAAATGTGACGTGTCATGGCCGCCGATCTCTATAGACAGTGACGGACTAGCTCTTGGTATATGAGAGTTACTGCTGACAGTTTTGTTGCTTGATTCTAGTTCGACTCTGTACTCATATACAAGTACGTCACTACAACGCATTGATGCTACAAGATTCTGATTGGCTAGAGCTAATTAAACCCTCCTTGTTAGTTTAGTCTCTTTGGGCCGCAACCAAAGTGAGCAATTTCTAAAAAAAGAAGAAGAAAATGTCAAGAGGCATCAAATGGCAACTAACTTCAGCACAGTCAAAGATTCCTTCATAACGACACTGGACTCATGAATAAACCACTTGTCATCCTGCTTTCGTCTAGTTATTTTCATGTCCGACCTACTCCAGACAATTATATCAAAAACCAAGTAAAACACAATGTCCCACTTGTACATCTGTAAGCAATATTTTATAATTGATTGAATAAAACTTACTAGACTTGTAACCTGGTCCGTAAACATTTCGGTTTCTTGAATAAATTTTTAGTTATTTTCGGCGGAACTTTAATTTAATAGCTTGTGGATTTTTTTAAGGGCTATGACTCATACCGTCGCAGAGTACAAATTTACGTTTTGGCTGTCGTCTACTAAAAGTTTTAAAAACATCCGCATTCGAGTCCTACGAGCGTTTGGTAAAGATCGACGATGCACGTGTTCATACCAATTAAAGATATAGTACAGACAAATTGCGTTTTAGTTTTTGAAAATGTAAGTTACTTACTTAGTATATTCACCCGTTTTTAATGTAGCCCGTCCACATTGTCGACCATGGACACACTTTCAGGTAAAAATGATATAGGTAATTTACGTAGATGTAGATATTGTTATTTTTATTAGGGGTTTAATTATCAGTATTAATGAATAAGACCTGGTATAAAAGGCAAGTGTATTGGTATATTCAAGTATTATTTTGAAATATAGTTTGATAATGTCCATATAGGACGAAACTGCAGTAACGAAAGTGTTACAAGTATAAAGTGGTATAAAAACATAGGAATTTTTATTTCTCATTTTCATTAAGTTACTAAGTTTATTTTATTTGGACGTTATTATTGCCGAAGACCTGCCAAGCTATAAGTGAAGTTTTTTTTCCACAATGTTTTCTTATTAACATTAAAATTTATTGTGTGAAAAAGAACATTTGAAACAAAATTATTTAAACAAAAACGCATTACGGATAGCGACCGTAACTGGGAGGAATAAGTTTTTTCTGTTGAGAACTTCCT
Source organism: Chrysolina oricalcia (assembly GCA_944452925.2). Taxonomy (NCBI): domain Eukaryota; kingdom Metazoa; phylum Arthropoda; class Insecta; order Coleoptera; family Chrysomelidae; genus Chrysolina; species Chrysolina oricalcia. The sequence continues at coordinate 46,326,041 of OX101823.2, read as the reverse complement.
TACTTTCAAGACACTTTGGTTTTTTGCAACCAATTTGTAAATTAGTTATTGTTATATTTTGAATTCAAGCAGCTCTTTACTGTATAGTATAAATACCTGTCCTGTATACTTTAAAGAATGCGTTTTAAATGCATCCTCTTTCGTCAACATAATATCCAAATTAAATTTAACCAAATGTTAAAAAACTCACAGCATGTTTGACGATAATTTGTTAACCCCTTTGTTACAGATACCATTCTGCAAGCATGAGCGGTTCCAAGAAAATAATTCACAGACAAGGTCGAGAAATTATCTATAATGTTTATAAGTTTATGCAAAGCGAGAATGAACAACAAGCTCTAACAATTCCTCTGAGCAATCTACAAGAGAGAGTAGCTAAAGCTTGTGGAGATGGCATCAATACTGTCAAAAGAATAATTAATGAAGGTAAGGAAAAATCACCTGCAACTCCCTTTAAATCACCAAGGAAGACCATAAACAAACCCTCAACTTCCAAGGGATCAGTTGATGAATTTGAGGAAGAAATAATTAGAAAAATCATTTAGAACTATACAGCTATTCAGAAAAGGATATTTGAAGCTGTTAAAAATGAAGAGGGTATCAATTTTACAGGCAAGATTGATTCGTTTAGAAAATTAGTTAAAAAATGGGATTCAGGTGGAGAAAAGCACAAGACAATAGAAAAGTGTTGATTGAGAAATTTGACATTCGATCTAAACGGATTGAATATTTAAGAAAATTAAAAAAATATAAGCAGGAAGGTCGAACCATAATATATTGCGATGAAACTTACATCCACAGTTCCCATCCGTTACCAAAGACGTGGGACGATTGCAAGAATAAATGTATAAAATTTCCGGTATCCAAAGGAAGACGTATCATTATCTTACATGCCGGAGGTGCATCAGGATTCGTACCTAATGCTTTACTCATATTCACATCGGGAAGTAAAACAGGCGACTACCATGACGAAATGAATTCTACAAATTTCACGCAATGGTTAAAAGATAAATTTATCCCTAATGCTCCACAAAATTGCGTTTTAGTGATAGATAATACGTCCTACCACAATGTACAGGTGGATCCTATTCCAAACTTTTCGTGGAAAAAAGCAGCGATGTAGCAATGGCTAACGGAACGAGGTATTACATATGATGCCAATGCCTTTAAAGCTGAATTATTTGCATTAATTAAAAAGTATAAACCAACTTATACTAAGTATATTGTTGACACGCTTCTAGAGGAACATGACATGTTAACACTACGTTTACCACCATACCATCCGGAGCTAAACCCTATTGAAAAAATTTGGGCATTGGTAAAGAATGAAGTAGCAGCCTGTAATGTCTCATTTAAACTAGGTGATGTGCGACAGCTCACAGAAGAAAAATTTCAGCAAGTGACAATTCAAATCTGGCAAAACATTTGCGCCCATGTAGAGAAGGTTAAAGAAGCAGATATGGCAAGAGAGCACATTATGGATGAGCTGCAAGAAATAGTAATACATCTTGGAGAAGATACTAGTGGGACTGAATCAGAACTGTCTGACAGTAAAACCGATCACGATAATTTAGTTTGCCAACCATTACCATTGTAACAATTCGCAAGACTTTAAACTTTTCGAATTGTAACTATTATTGAACTTTGTAGGTTTTTGAATACTTTAGAAAATGAAATTCTTATACAAAGTCTGACATCAGTTTTTTATTATTTTAACTGCTACTTTTTTCACCTTGACAACAACTATCAAAATCAAATTTCCATATACTGGGATGTAACAAAATGAAATCATAAAAAATGTAAAATATTCTTCAACATCCTCCAACCTCCAACTTGATTAATACGTTGACAGGTCGAACAAGGGTTCCATCTTTGGTTTTGATTTGAACAGATCTGATCTGCTTGTCTCTACCGGGATATAATTGCGAAACTCTTCCGAGAATCCAGCTATTTCGGTATCTTCCGTCCACAAGAGCAACAACATCATCAATTTTCAGTGAATTTTCCTTTTCAAACCATTTGCTGCGTTTTCTGAGCAAGGACCATTTATATGTTCCATCAGATCATTATCAGAGAGAAAGATAGGTCAAGTCAAAGATTTTGTTCAGAGGGCCAAGTTTTCTTTTGGAACTGACCATTGATGTTTCAATGTTTCCTCCATGATTTGAAACAAAATAAGCAACTGCAGAGTAGGCTTTCTCACTTGCATCCGAAAAAATATGCAAATCGACTTCCGGCGGAGGAACTGTGAAGTAAGATCTTCGAATTTTGAAATTAGCGATATCCTTCAACGCCATACACCAAATGTTCCATCTTCCAGCGATATTCTCATTGACGATTTCATCCCATTCAATTTTATTGCTCCAACATTCTTGCATCAATATTCTTCTTTGGATCACCAAAGGAGCAAGAAATCCAATGGGATCAAATATTGTCGTAACAACTTTCAAAATTTCTCTTTTTGTTGGTGTTTTTTCACCGTTCAACAAATTTTCCTGGATTTTTTTGAATTTGGTGTCAAAAACAAGTAAATCTTCCTGGGTGTTCCAACGCAATCCGAGAACTCTTTCAACAGGACGTGAATCCAAATTTAAAATACTGTCTTTCGAAATATAATTTTGTGGTAATATTTCAAGAATTTCTGCTGAGTTACTAAGCCAGTTGACCATTTCGAATCCTCCACGATGATGAGTTTCGATTACCTTCTTCACTGTTGTGATGGCATCTTCAATAGTATTTCTGGAGTCCAGATAATCATCAACATAATGCTGACGTTTCATAATTTGCATTATGTCTGGAAATTCATCTTGAAATTCTTCAGCATTGTGGTTTTTCACGTACTGAGCAATAGATGGGGAACAAACAGCACCAAAAATCATTACTCTCATTTGATAGACGTCTGGTTCTCGATTTCTCTCCAAACCTCTGAACAAAAATCTTTGATGTAGTAGAAAATACCTTTTAAGCGATTAAGGCTTTATTCATCACAAAACTGAAGTAAAACGAAAGAGATTATAACAAATTGAAAATGTCACGAAAGTAAATGTCATAATGACTGAACATCAGGGACCAGAACCGTACTAGCACCACACTCTTCCTCCCATTAATAATTCATTTCGTACTCCTTGAACCTCTCTGGCAAACGACGTTGCCTAGTCGAATAATTGCGATTGCTATTCTGAGAAGTCGATGGAGATCCGAGAGATGAGTCGGAAGAGACAGATTCTCTGGAAAAAAGACTGTTTTTGTCGGTAGAAACCATTTCAATAGTTTCATCACATTGATTTCCAGATTTTCGATTTCCAGATTCTTCATCAGCCTCTGGAATACTCTTTGATTGGTCTTGGTTTGAGGTAGCCTCATCATTTGATCGGGACTCCGGTTTGGTGCCGCTTTCACCATTAGGGGCCAAGTGCCTCAGTGACACAGTTGTCTCCCTTCCATCTTCTAGCCTGACTCGGGCGTATTGGGGATTAACATCGATCAGTTCTACTTCTTCTACCAACGGGTCGTACTTACTCAGTCGAACGTGCTTTTTCATGAGAACTTTAGTAGAAGGAACCAACCAGGAAGGCAGTGAGCAGCCGTTAGCAGATCTTCTGTTATGCTTGAACACCCGTTCATGGGGAGTTTCGTTTGTCGCGGTGCATAGGAGAGATCTTATGGAATGAAGCGCATCTGGAAGCATCACTTCCCAGTCGGAAGGTGATAAATTTCTTTGCTTGAGAGCAAGAGTAACCGTCCTCCAAATAGTTCCGTTTTCTCGCTCTATTTGTTCATTGCCGAGGGGATTATAAGGACTTGACATAGATGTTGCCACACCGCGTGTGTGGAGGAATTCTTGGATTTCCTTAGAAATGAAGCAGGCGCCTCTGTCCGTGTGAACGTAGGAAGGAACACCAAATAAGGAAAACAAGTCAACCAGACAATCTATAACAGTTGACGAACACATGTTCTGACATGGGTACGCAAATGGAAATTTGGAATACTCATCGATAATAGTAAGGAGGTACCTACCTATTGCGAGATTTGGATGGAAGAGGACCCTTGAAATCCATGCTGATTCGCTCGAAAGGATGGGTGGCCTTGATGAGAGAGCAATTATCGTTTCTATAAAATTTAGGTTTCACAGCGTTGCAAGAAGGACAAGATGCAGTAATTTTGCGTACTTCTTCAACAGAAAATGGCAAATTGTGAGTTCGCACCCAGTGAATCATCCGACTCACACCAGGATGACACAAGTCACAGTGAAGTGAGAATAACTTGTCAGAATGAATGGAACCACATACTCTTGAAAAGGCAACAGCAACTTGATTTGTACAGAATGTCATAGGTATAGCATGAAAGTTCCAGGCGCCATCGTTGAATTTTTTCATTTTTGATTTTGTTTTTATGGTCTAGGTCGAACATGAACGATACAGATCGCTGGTCAGTAATGATCCGGAAATGGCGGCCTATCAAATAATGTCTCCACTTCTTCAAGGCACCCACTATAGCATAGGCTTCTTTCTCCACAGCCGAATGTTTTCTTTCGCTATCGTTGAGTTTCTGTGAAAAGAAAGATACTGGACGTCCTGATTGGGAGAGAACTGCGGAAATCGAGAAATCGGAAGCGTCTGTTTCGACTACAAAGGGTTCCTTGTCATCAATTGTCTTCACTACTGCTTTTGATATTTCAATTTTTAGATCTTCGAAATTAGACTTTACTTCTGGAGATAAGGGAAAGATTTTTGTGTTCAGAAGCTTTACAATCTTATCTGAATAATTGGGTACCCATCTCGAATAATGTGCAAACATTTTTTAAACGATCTGGATCAGGAGAAATAGTATTGTTTTCTATTTTATATCCAAGTAAATTTATAGTTGTTTTAGCATAACTACTTTTGTCTTCATTAATTGTGAAACGATATTTATTCACTGCTTCTATAAATCGCTGGAGGTTTCGGTCATGTTCTTCCCTATCTTTTCCGCAGACTGTTACATCGTCAAGGTAGGCGTAAGTTTTCTCTAATTTTTCTTTTGAAATGACGTCATCGATTACACGCTGGAAAATAGGAACTCCGTCGGTGAGGCCAAATGCAAGACGACAGAATTGGTAAAGCCGACCACATGCCTCGAAAGCAGTAAAAGGTCGATCTTTTTCTCTCAATGGGATTTGATGATAAGCACTCTTGAAATCTATGGTACTAAAATACGAGTTTTTAGATACCTTTGCCACTATCTGCTCAAGATCAGGAAGGGGATAAGCATCCAATGAAATATAACGATTTATTGTTTGTGAATAATCAATGACCATCCTCTTCTTGTGATTCTCATTTTTGACAACAAATGCTTGAGCCCTCCACGGAGATCTACTTTCTTCGATTATTCCATCTTCGAGTAGTTTGCTGATTTCTTTTTTCATGAATATGTAGTCGTCATTGGAATGTTTCCGGGATTTCTTTATAATTGGTTTGACGTTTCCGGTTAGGTACTCGAAAAGTTGAGGGGGTTCTATTCTCGCAGGGGCTAGGTAGCAAACCGTTAAAGGTGGTTTAGATCCTCCAAAGGTGAATTTCAACTCCGAATGTTGTTTCAATAAATCGTGACCAACGATTACATTGGCACATAAATCGGGTAGTACATTCAATTTGGCATCATTGTAAAGGTGCCCTAGTAAGTCGAGTCTTGCCAAGCAATAATTCGAAATCTTTGAATTGAGGGAAGTTGATGCCATAGAGACAGAACATTTTGAAACGACAGCTTTCAGCAAACTGTTTCGATATAAAAGTCTCAGAACTTCCTGTGTCGATTAAAGCATAAGTAGGTACATCGTTCACTTGAATAGCAACTGTAGCATTGTCTAGAGCTGACGAAGAGGCTGCGCTTAGGGCGGCTGACTTGTTGGGCGTTTTATTTACAGTTTTCTTGGCAGATCTACATACGATCGCCCAGTGTCCGATCTTCCCGCAGTTGCTGCATTCGGCGTTAATCGCAGGACATTGCTGGCGTGATTTATGGCGAGAGTGGCCGCAAAAATAGCATTTTTGATTAGAATGAACGGCAGAGAGGTTCAATGAATCTTGTGAAGGGTCGTCTTTATTATGACCAGATATTGCACTGAGATTAGTTTCATTTATTGAGTATGAAACGGACTGATTTTTAGCCGATTCTAAAGCACGAGCTTTTTCGATGGCCTCATCAAGTGTTAGCGTGTTGAATTCTAGGAGTCTTAGACGGATTTGATCTGAGTTGATGCCGCGAATGAATGCGTCGCGGACGTACATTTTTCGATGAGTTTCGGCATTTACATCTGCAAACTCACAGTTTTTGCTGAGTAGTTGCAGAGCTTGATGATACTGATCAATTGATTCTTCGGATTGTTTTTTTTCTAGTAGCCAGTTTGTGCCTTGCAAATATTTCATTCGTTGGCTTCACGTATATTGCTTTCAGAATTCCTATCGCTGTACTGTAAGTGTCACTTTCAGCTATCAGTTGATACACATTGTGAGAGACATGATTTATGAGAAATCTCAGCTTACTTGCATCATCCAGATCTGTGAATGAGGCTGTGAAGTTTTCAAAAGTTTTCAGCCAATACTTCCATTCTTGAGTGGCAGTCGGTGAATTTGGATCAGTATCAAATTTATCGGGCTTCAGGAATCGATCCATCCTTGATAGTTCGAAATGTGATGAATAAATTGTAGTAGAAAATACCTTTTAAGCGATTAAGGCTTTATTCATCACAAAACTAAAGTAAAACGAAAGAGATTATAACAAATTGAAAATGTCACGAAAATAAATGTCATAATGACTGAACATCAGGGACCAGAACCGTACTAGCACCACACTCTTGACCTATCTTTCTCTCTGATAATGATCTGACGGAACATATCTCGAATATCTCCTGAAAATGCATATTTTCCCTCGCGCAATCGCCATAAAATGGATACAAGTAGTGGGTAGAAGTCTGGACCTTTTAGCAAAAAATCGTTCAAGCTCACATTCGATGATTTTGCAGCAGCATCAAATACAAAACGGATTTTTCCAGGCTTGTTTATGTTTCTCACTGCAAAATGTGGCAGGTACCATATTCTTCCATTATCTTTCTGTAGATTTTCTTCAGTTACCATTTCTGCATAACCCTTCTCCACATAATCTTGAATTTTTTTACAATATTCCGAAGCAAACTGAGGATCTTGATCCATTTTTCTTTCCATGCAGTTCAGCCTCTTCATTGCTAGCATTTTCGTTTCGGGAAATATGGTTTCTGAATTTTTCCATGGTAATCCGATCTCAAATCTGTTTCCTACTCGTTTGATGGTTTTTCTGCATGGTACTCAAAGCTTGTAGGTCATCTTTCGACAAGAATAATGAATCATCGAAGTCATTTTCCAACTTTAAATGTTCCTCAATCATCTTCTGGAGATATATATCATCATGCTGACATATATTGATTTTAAGCGCAGATTCAGTGTTGGAATTTGCATAAGGGCCATGAACCACCCAGCCCAATTTTGTTTTACTTATAGCTGGAGCATCCCATTGTGGCTGAATAACCTCTTGTGCATTCATCAGGAATACGTTGTCTTGGCCGATCAAAATAGTAGGACGGCAGTTTTTTATAGATTCCAAGATTGACCTATCGATGAACTTGTATTTTTGGCATAGGTAATTGTCATACATTAAGAAGATTCACATCCCGTATGTTGGAATATGAATTGAAGTTTTGAGAATAATGTCATGTTATGTCACGTCATGCGAATAAAGGTTAATGTTGAATAAAGTCTTTAATATAAAATAGAACCTAAACACATTACATGGTGGCAGCGGTGGGATTGAGTGAATATGAGCGATTTACCAATTCCAAGGATGGACTGGGACAGTCCAGACATCATCACAACATTTCAACTATTCAAACAAAAATGCAATCTGTATTTCTCAGTGAAAGGTGTGAAGAATTGATCCATTTGGTGTTTGAATTATATATGATCGAGGTTCCTGCGCCTTACGTATAACCGTTGCTGAATACCAAACTTTTGCATTTCTATCGTAGTATCCCTTCATATATTCTTGCGTTTGTTGATAGTTTTCTGCTATCACGTCTCTCTTAGTTTGTTGGTTGACTATATGGTTTGGAAGACTTCCTCGAATTCTTCTTGTATATAGTAATTGTGCTGGACTGTCTACTATATTATTGACAGGAGAACAACTCCTGTCAATACAAAACAAAACTAAATACTAAAAATTTAACAAAAACTCAACATTCAGTCAGGACAATAAATATGAACTTATTTGGTCCTCAGCATATGCGTTTGGAAAGGTAGGTCGGCTCTATTTGGAATTGGTCAAAAACTCTTTCAGTGTATTACTAATTTCTACCATGGTTTCCTTAACACCACGTAATTCCTGACGAATCAGTTTTAATTCAGAGAGTGTTTCGTCAAATATTTCATTTTCAAAATCTGCCTGTGTTTTTCTCTTCTTAGTCTTTGGCAAATAGTCATGGTCATGCTGCAAAATATTTTCAAAATCTGCCTGTGTTTTTCTCTTCTTTGCCTTTGGCAAATGGTCATGGTCATGATGCGAAACCTAAAGACCATAAGTGATATGAACAAAATGGTTGATAGCTATAGGGATGGAAGTAGCATAAATTGCTATCATCTGAAAAAGTTACATACTTTGGTGTCTGATGAGGTGATATGTTTTGGCGTCCCTCCTAATGTATCTGAACTCCCTCTTCGTTGAACCTGGAATACATTTTTGAATGAAATTACGTAAGTTCCAATGGCTATACATTATCAATATACCTGAGATGTTCCAGAATATTTTAATAATATGTCTCTTGGTCCATCTGGAATCGAAACCTTTGGTTGAACCCTCTGTTCACCCTAAAAATTTGTATTTAACATAATGTTGAATTCTTGCTTGTTTTTAAAAACTCACCTGAGATGTGCGGGAATATTTCATTAATGTTTCTCTTGGTGCTTCTGGAATCAACACCTTTGGTTGAAATCTCTGTTCAACCTAAAAAATAATCATTCAAATATATTCAATTTTTGTTTCATTTTAGTAACACACTTGAAATGTGCTGGGATTCAATAATTCATTGTCTAAAGTGTTGTCTATCTGAATTTCATCTACTAACTGAAGATCATTTTGAGGGACCTGAAACATGTGTCTGATCACTGGTTTTACCTATACACCAACAATGTCATATTTTACCACACTCGCTACTGTCAACACCTTGATAAAATATTGTACCCAAAATATCCAAAATTTTCATTTCCCATTCTGATAAAGGTGTTTCCTTAGGTGGGCCTCCTCCAGTACGAGCAGCCTCCTTTTTATTATTTGCTGCTTTTTTCTTCACATTATACTTGATATCAGCCCATGCCTACAAACTTTGCATTATAAATACTCATGAAGTACATACGTGAAAGAAACACAAAGGTTATCACCCTCGGAAAGCAAGTCCTTCACAAGTAATCAAGTTATTGTGATGCACTAATAACAATCCTCTTGGAAATTACCTTTTGCCATTTCTCAACAGAACGACTGCCAAACCCTAAGGCATTCAACTCAGATGACAAACGCTCCCACAATTGTCTGTGGATTGCTTTTCCTGTAGGTCCAGCAAATTTACCTTTGGCAAAAGAATCATGGTTCTACATAAAAGCAACTAACACTTGCCAATGACTTCCATTCATTTTAAAAGACATAATGGATTCCTATAATAATATCCAACTGTCCTAGAAGTATTCTATATTCTTGATTTCTCGTTCGAAGTTTTGAATTATTATTACGTTTTTGTTTATATTTGTCATGCTAACTGCTAACGAAATCCTTAACCACACTTTATTGCTACTCGATACCTTCTTGGATATCGCCTGAGACGTATCGTATTTCTCGTCGTATCGATGGTTCATAATCGCTATTCTCGTTTAAAATGGCGGAAACGATACGGATACACCGTTCGTAATCCCACTGCAGCAGCGGGATTCTGTTTCACGAATCGAGTCGAGTCCGCCATATTGACTCGATAATTGGTATTCCGTTTCTCGATGATGTCGTATAAACTCGATCAGAATACTCGATGACTCAAAAGAAGTCGAGTTGATATTCTACCTTTTTTATCTTGTCGTTTCACTTCATTGATGTGTTTTTCGACAGAATGACAGTGGTACAGGCGGGAAAGTAATGATTTTTTGTATAATTTGAGCAACATATTAGGCGATTTTATTGATACATCCAATTGTCATGGCATTCAAATTGAAAGATGCCCATTGGGAAATGCTGTTAACATTTCTAGAACATAGCAATAGGGCTAATGATCGTGAATATTATAAAAAGCTCTGGGTAATTAACGTTAAGTCAGCTGAATTCGTTGGGACTTGGCAAGCGGACGCCCGAAAAATGGTAAAAGGTGAGAACTAGTCAGTAGATTTGATACAATATCTAATAATTTTTATTTTCAGACTTGGACTGACTCCAAGTACTTACTGAAAAAGAAAGCCGAGACCATAAAAACGGATTTTGATGAGACCTCACCACTGAGCTCTTTTGAAACAAAAGTGTTGTGTATGTAGGGAAACACGGGTAATAATCTGGCACAACGATGTAACAGGATCACTTCGTTTATTTCAGACTTTTATTACAAAACCATGTGTAAAATTGTGCAATAATCAATTCCCGCATAGCATGTAGGTAAAGTAGGGAGAGACCGATTACAATGATGACATTGACATTCGTGACAATTGACAGCTTTCATATCATGACAAAGTTGTAAGGGTACGTTCACAATCAATAAATATGGAACAATTCCTCCCTTCCTAAGAAAAACAATTATAAATCTAAAATTTTTCGAGGTTTGACTGTGCGAGTAGATTTTCGAAGTTCAGGAGCAGGAGGTACACCTAAATTCGGTAAGTTGTTTGACAGGTCAGCTTCAGCTGTGTTCTCAGGTAACTCTACAGGTAGAAGAATGTTTCCTGATGTATTAATTTTTGGTTCTTTAATTGGTGAAATCATTAATTTCGTTTCACCTGATTCGTCTGAATTACTAGTCCTTCTTTCATTTAAAACTGCAGGTGGTATGGTAGGGGCTTCCAACCAATCAGGGAATGATAGGTGTGTTTTCTCCGATTTTTCTAATTTGGTCAACATGTCTTTTCCATGTAAGATCATTGTCTAGTTTTATGATATAATGCAATTTCCCTATCCGTTTGTGTATATGGCCAAATTGCCATTTGACATTATTTATATAATCTCGTGCAGCAACTCTCTCGCCGACTTGAAATTCGCAACATGGTGTATTGTTAATTCTTTTATTCACTTCAAAAGGTTTTAGTAAATCTAGTCTAGAACAAATTTCGCGGCCAAACATTAAATACGATGGACTAACACCTGTAACTGCATGAGGTGTTTTTCTATATTGTAGTAAGAATTTTGAAAGAATCTTTTCGAGTTCCAAATCTTTACCTTTTATTGCTTTTAATGACTGCTTGAAAGTTTGCACATACCTTTCAGCCAACCGATTTGTAGCTGGATGATATGGTGCACTGAGCTTGTGTATTATAGCATTATTTTGTAAAAATCTTTTGAATTCATAAGAGGTAAAAGTTGGACCATTATCTGATACCAAAATTTTTGGAATACCAAATGTAGAAAGAAAAATTTGTAACAGTAAAACTGTACTGGAAGTTTTTATATTCTTGACTATGTATATTTCTGGCCACCGGGTATATGCGTCCACTAGTATAAACTAATAGGCATTTATAAAAGGTCCTGCAAAATCTATGTGTACACGTTCGAAAGGAGCACTGGGTGTTTCCCAAGGATGTGTCAGAACCTTTTCAGGGTTCTTTTTGATTTTATTGCAATCTGCACAATTTTTACACAAATTTTCAATATCTTGGGAAATTCCCGACCACCAACAGTGGTTCCGAGCTAGAGCTTTCATTTTTACAATTCCAAAGTGAGAAATGTAAGTTCTTGTAAAATTTGTCTTCTTAAGCTTCTTGGAATTACAGCCATTTGTTGCCTGAATATGCAATTATTATTTAATGTAAATTTTGTCTGTGGAATATTGAAACGGTCCCTCGCCTCCACAGTTTTACCATTCTTTAAGCCGGAAAACAATTTTGTTAAATCAGAATCACTTTCAGTTTCTTTTTCTAGTTCTATCATTGTAATTGGCAAATTTTCAACTTGTAATGTTTCAATTTTGTCTGAATAGTCAAAAAAATCATTTAAACATTCACTTGTACTTGGTAACCGTGAAAGTGCGTCTACATTACCATGTAGTTAGTATTTTTGTAAGTAATACTATACGTGAAATTTTGCAAAAATAATGCATAATGTTGCATTCTACTGGTTGAAAGTGTTGGTAAACTTTTAGAGGGTGAAAAAATTTGTACCAACGGTTTATGGTCGGTTATAAGAGGGCTATTCAGTAAATTGTCGTTAGTAGACGATATCGTTACGCTAACGATATTTTCGCTAACGACAATGTTAACGATAAAATCTTAAAGCACATTCAGTATCGATATCATTAGAACAAAATCTGGTAACATAGTATTAAATGGATTTGGTGAAGGTTGGTACTTGATCTTAATGTTTTGTGACCGAAAACGTTTGTCGATACTTGTGCGAGTTTTTGCCTTTTTGGTTACAGTTTATATTTTCTGATTTTTCTGTAAGTTTTTCGCATATTAATGAACATTTTCGTATCATATATATTGAATAATGATTGTTTTCATCCAGCATTCACAATGACCACAGCAAATCCGTTAAAAAAGAAGCAGCGGGATCTTAAGACTACTAGAAACCAATTTGAGGCTTTTCTAGACGAACTTAGAACTAATAAGCCCTTTCGGGAGAATAAATTTGATGCATCTGATCCCGAAATTCTAAAACGTACATGGGAACAATTATCTGCAAAAGTTAACGCTCTAGGGGGCCCTGCAGGGATATAAATGGATGGGAGCGGGTATGCTAGTAATCTGTGATACTACCAGTTCTTTAAGTAAATAATATTTCAGGTATTTTGTGACTGGAAAAGTCAAACAAGAGCAAAGGCTCGAAAGTTAAGGCTTTCCCATGTTGAGACTGGAAATGTTGGTGTTCCACCAAAACCACTTACTGATCTGGAGGAACAGCTGTTAGATATAACGGGTCGAGAGTCATACCTGGAATGGAGAATGTTCCTGAAATTGGAATTGGTATGTTATTTTTTTGTCTTTGAGGATGTCCATTGCTTAATAATACAAGAATAATGGAAGATTTTTGTGTAACAATGTAATTTAATTATAAATACAGGCCGTTTCTTTTATCATGTGGTAACATTGCTATATTCTAAACCGTAACAGATACGAAGACGATTAAATGGGAGAAAAGGTAACTATTGTGGAGAACAGTACAATGGTCAAAGAAAATTTACAGGGAGTCTCGCCCTTCCCGAGTTATACAGGGAAAACTAAAAATGCTGTTATTTGTTTTTTACGAATAGAATTGTTATTTCTGAAAATATAAAAAAATGGAAAAGGAAAGTTTTAATGTATTCTAAATGTACTATAAAAATGTAACAATGGATCTTTGATTAAACGTTTCGTGTCAACACGGCCACCATCAACATTTCTTTTCAAATACGGTCTGTTTTAGTACAAATATTGATAAAGCGATAAAATCACAATTCAGTGGTACATCAAACTTGATATTTTTATAACGTTTCATTTAAAATAACTAACATCATCAGTGACAACAATTTTTAATTACGGTCCTGTCGTTAGGTCGTTTATGGATTCCACAAAACCTAACTCTCCGATATAAAAATTATCAGTGACGCTTTGAATAAATGTATCTATCAAAATTATGTTTACACTATAATAAAAAATATCTGTAGTTTCAGAGACGAACGATAGCAATTTACCTCGGAAATAAACTTACTTAAGAGTAGAAGAAATCAAACAAACAGAAAACAATTTATTTCATATTGAATTTTTGAGTGAAAATAAAACCAATACAGAAAATGAATTCTTCATGATAACCTACATTAAATGCTCGAATTGCCGACCTCTTTGTTGAATGCACATAAGTTGTCTGTCCATACAATTTCTGTGGCAATTTTCTAGCATGATGGGTGTAATGCTATTACATGCATCTCTTATTTTTTGTTTGAGATGGTCGATATCTGTACTAGTTGTCGAAAAAACTTTATCCTTTATGTATCCCCAGTCAAAAAAATCTAAAGGAGTCAGGTCTGGGGATCGAGCTGGCCAGCCAATTGGTCCATTGTTTCCAATCCATTTTCTTGGGAATATTGCATCTAAATGTTCCCTTACTATTGCTGCATTATGGGGAGGGGCACCATCTTGTTGAAAATATTGTATTTCACGGCGGATGTTTGGTGGCAATTCATCTAAGTAGCCATCAAACTCATTGGATAAAAAATGTAAATATATTCCACCATTCAAATGCTCGTCGTTAAAGAAAGGACCTAGTATGTTTGTTCCCAAAATTCCCCATCAAACATTTATTCCGAACCTTTCCTGGAAATTGGTTTCTCTATGTAAATGTTCATTTGTATTATTCCACCTATAATGAATGTTTCTGTTAAACCAACCATTGTTGGTGAATTTTGATTCGTCCGTCCATATTATTTTATTACAAATATTTCCAACTTCCCTATTTCTACGTTTCAACCGCATCGCAAATCGTACTCTCCTTCCGTAATCCCTTTCATTGAGGTGATGAACTTTGCGTATCCTGTAGCATTTTTATTTGTTCTTTTTCAAAATATTTCTGGTAGATTTTACAGAAATCCCTAGTTCGTGGGCAATTTCTCGTAAAGAACAATCTTGATTAGAAATATTTTTGTAACTGACCAATCTTAAATTGAAAAAAAATATTTTCGTCACTTTGTTAATCTTTATGAAGTAATATTTGCTTACCTAAAACATTTATTTGGTTCCGCATACTTCCAGTAACAACACATTTTCTAGTTTTATTTCTATCAAATGCACCACAGTCTCTCAAATTTCTTTCTAATCGTCTAAACATTTGAATGTTTGGAATACGACGATTTGGGTATAGCTCACCATACATATTTTTTGCCAAAAGAGGATTTCTATTTGATTTTGCATAAGCAAATAGCATATCAGTCCTTTCGTCATTTGAATACATCTTTGATATGACTGAGTGTATAAACGACTGACAGTTCTTAACACGTATCAACAACTCATTTATTTGTCCTGCCATAGAAACCAAGCAAAGCCTACTTGTTTAAAAATGGTAAATGAGGTGAGATGCTATTTAATTGTACCATATCACACAATAGTCGTATTTTGACCAAAAACTAATATTTTCGTTACTTCCAGGATTGAGAATTATAGAAATATTCAGTATGATAATTGATTCAGAAGAAATCAGCCTTGAAACAAGGATTTCTGTAATACAAAAATGCCCAAGAAGGAAAAATACGAATGTTCGTTGTGTTGGGGTATCTTCTTATCGAAATTATTGGGTGAAGTCTGAAGTATGCCAATAGTTGAATAGGTTTTGAAGAAATCAAAATAATTTACAAAAGAACTAACGACAGGACCGTAATTAAAAATTGTTGTCACTGAGGATGCTAGTTATTTTAAATGAAACGTTATAAAAATATCAAGTGTGATATACCACTGAATTGTGATTTTATCGCTTTATCAATATTTGTACTAAAATAGACAGGTCCGTATTTGAAAAAGAAATGTTGATGGTGGCCGTGTTGACACGAAACGTTTAATCAAAGATTCATTGTTACATTTTTATAGTACATTTAGAATACATTAAAACTTTCCTTATACATTTTTTTTATATTTTCAGAAATAACAGTTCTATTCGTAAAAAACAAATAACAGCATTTTTGGTTTTCCCTGTATAACTCGGGAAGGGCGAGACTCCCTGTAAATTTTCTTTGGCCATTGTACTGTTCTCCACAATAGTTACCTTTTCTCCCATTTAATCGTCTTCGTATCTGTTACGGTTTAGAATATAGCAATGTTACCACATGATAAAAGAAACGGCCTGTATATATATATATATATATTGTTGGAAACTGTTCTGTCTGGTGCCGGCACGTTAGCCACTGCCACATTCTAACCGCTGACGGATAGCCAACTGATTCATTCTATTGCTGCTAACCGTATCGTGCACAGCTGTTGGAGTGTTGTCTCCGTACATTTATTACTTCATAGTTGAAAGTTCCTCGCGTGTTTATTTCGTTTGTTCATTATACTTTGTGAATATATTCTTGTGCTTTTCATACAATTTCTAACATCAGAAGTGAGATTGGATCCATCGTCCACCAACTTACCTGTGAGTACTCTAGAACCTTTACGAGCTATATTTTGTTTGACCAATGATTATTTCAACATGACGATGCGTACTTTATCAGTCAGAATAGCACATTTCCATCCTTTTTGAAGTTCTTTCTACACAACGTTAGAATTATATGACGAGTTCATTTTATTTGTTGAGTAACTTTCCATCAATATTTTTTCAGTGCCCGGCAATCCAATTTTGTTGAATGTATTTTTGTTTGCCTTTTGCAAAAACATTTCCTTCATTCTTGTTCCATTTGGGAATGAAAGTGATTCAATGGATTTAAGTGATTCATTGGATTTTAGTGATTCACTGGGTTTGAGTAATTTAATTATTCGACTTTCTACCGAGAGATAATCATTTTTCATTCATTCACTTGAATCAAAGTGAAGCAAAATGTGTTAAGAAAATGTGAATTACACAAATTTTGTTTTTACTGATTCACGTAACCCCCCTCACTGACAGTTTATTCAGGATTGACTGGTGTTCGTTGCTTATATGGCAACAGTAGCACTGATTTTACCTTCAAACTAGTTTCTACATGTGCACACATTTTCTTGGAAATCTATACCGAGCGCCTGTGAAATATAGCCGTTCTAACTTGTCCGATGATAGGCTGGAAATTTGTTTTTTTATTTATGGAAGGTTTCAGTGTTATCAGTATGTACTGATAAATAAGTTAATGATAATAAAACTCATATCGTACTGTGGTACAACCATTTTTCTTTTGAATCTTATTCTACATCTACATGTTTATGAATCGCTGTCAATACGACTTTCGTCTTACAGTGTTGAGATGGAAGACTTACTGTCCGAACTAGTAAAAGCTCTCAAATCATCTCGAACCGCTCCCGAACAAATAGATCTACCAATTTTTCGTCTTGATCTGAGTGATGCAAAAAAATGGCTGAGCGAAGTTACCAACATAAAAAATGAATTCGACTGGTCTGACCAACAAGTCATCACTAGACTGGGTCGATTTTTAACCGGAGTGTCAAAAACTTGGTTCTCCTGATATCAAAACTTGGGACGCGTTTCAAAGAGATTTTCTAGAGGCATTTCCCCCAAAGAAAATTCTTGGTCAATTGTTGGTAGATGCTGCCCTTTTTGATAGTGATCATTGTAACACATACGATGCATATGTTTTTGAAAAAGCTAATTTGCTTCGAAATCTCCGTGTTCAATGGGAAGATACAGATCTTGTAGAAATCGTTATACATGGTATCAAGGAGCGCGATGTACGCACAACAGCTAACAACCAGAATTTCAGAAAATTATCTGAACTCATTTCTTTCTTGGGATCTGTACCTAAGCGGAAGACTGACCAACGTTTTGATTATAGAACAGATTTCAAGGAACCGCCAAAAAAACGTCAACGGGAAGAACGTGTCGATAGTAACAGCAGGCGTAGACCTCTCAGATGCTTTAAATGCGGACGAGAAGGTCACATGCCTCGAAAATAAAAGTGAAAAACGTCATGAAAATACTTCTAACATATCAGTTGCCGAGAAACCTTCTACCTCGACTTCATCCAATACGGTATGCACATTTTGCGCAAAACCTGGTCACAATTCTGAGCATTGCTTCATTAGGCAAAAAATATCGCAAAGCGCAAAAGTGTTAAGCTTTGTAGCAGTGGTAAACAGCAGTCTGTTTACCAAATGAAAATAGATGATTTTGAATATGATGGCATTATTGATACGGGAGCTGATGTATCATTAATTGCTGAAAGGCACCTCCCCAACTTCAGAAATAAAATAAAATCATGCCGTACCACGATTACAGGAATACTTCCTGGAAGCTTCATTGCTAATCAAGCTGTCGAGGGCATATTTGAAATGTCAGGAGTCATGATGAATTTAACTTTCATTGTTGTTCCTGATAGTTTTCTTCAGTATGATTTGCTTATTGGTTGTAACCTATATGATTATTCTGACGTTGCAACTATAACTGACAAATCAGGGACGCAAATTTTTAATAAAAATACTGTACGTGTATTATCTACAATACAAAGCTCTACTGATCTTATCATTGATTGTCCGGAAATATATAAAAATAAACTTATGGATCTGTTTTCCCGTTTTCCTGATATACAAGCTTCTGGAAATGCAGTCCCCCCAGTAAATATTGCTACCATGTCCATAAAATTACGAGATGACTTCGTAGTCAACAGAAATCCTTATCGCCTGTCCATAGACGAGAGAAAAACGGTCCGAAATATTATTGACGATCTTATGGTCAATAAAATAATCCAGGATAGTGAATCACCGTTTGCCAGCCCAATAATTTTGGCTAAAAAGAAAGATGCGTCGCTAAGGATGTGTGTTGACTACAGGGAGTTGAACTCCCATACAATTAAAGATCGATACCCATTACCATTGATTGAGGATCAACTGGACAGGCTTGGAAAAGGGAAAATATTCACGACCTTAGATATGTCGTCCGGGTTTCATCAAATACCAATTGATTCAGAATCCGTTCACAAAACCGCCTTTGTTACACCTGATGGCCACTTTGAATATCTCCGAATGCCGTTCGGTTTAGCAAACGCTCCAGCGGTATTCCAAAGGGCCATAAACAAAGCATTGGGAGAACTTCGAAATACAGTTGCACTGGTATATATGGACGACGTTTTGTTACCTTCAGAAACATTCGAAGACAACCTACATGCTCTTGATACCGTCTTAAACGCATTGCAGAGAGCTGGTTTCTCTTTAAATTTGAAAAAATGCCATTTCTTTCAAGATAAAATTGATTATCTTGGCCGTGAAGTATCTGGAGAGGGTATACGTCCAGGAATGCGAAAGGTGGATGCCCTTTTGAAATCACCCATACCCAACACTGTAAAACAGGTTCGTCAATTTATGGGCTTAGCAGGATACTTTCGCAAATTCATTACCGAGTTTGCATGTCGCACTGCTTGCATCACAAAGCTTACACGTACCAACGAACCCTTCGTCTGGGGCGAGCAACAGGAAGCTGCCAGACAGTACATCTTTGGAAAATTAACATCGAGGCCCTTGCTAAATGTATTTGACCCTGAATTACCTACAGAACTCCATACTGATGCCAGCTGCATTGGATATGGATGGATATGGAGGACTCTTGATGCAGAAGTTGGACGGAAATATCAGAATTATTGGATATTTCAGCAAGCGAACTACAAAAATCGAAGAAAAATATCATTCTTATGAATTGGAGACATTAGCGGTTGTTTGCTCTTTGAAGCATTTCCGTGTATATTTACTGGGAATTGAATTCACGCTGGTAACTGACTGCAATGCTATCAAATCAACTTCAACAAAAAAGGACATTTTACCCCGAGTAGCCCGCTGGTGGGCCTACATGCAGGACTTTAATTTCAATATAATTTATCGTAAGGGTAGCTCAATGCCCCACGTTGATTTCTTGAGCAGAAATCCAGTGGCTGTCCGACGTCTGGAAGCCCATGAGAACTGGCTTTATGTAGAACAAAGAGGAGACGCCGAAATAAAAAAAATTATAAGTGACGCCAAAGAAGGTCATTTGGACAAATCTCGTTACACTGTCAAGAAAGGAATTCTTCACTATGTTATCAAAACACCTGAGGGAATTTCAACTCCAAAACCATTTGTACCACGACAAAGCCGATTAGGATTGTTGAGAATATTCCATGATGAACAATGTCATGTAGGGATCGATAAGACGATCGAAACTATCCAGAGACATTTTTGGTTTCCTCGCATACGACAATTTGTCAAGAATTATATTAAACATTGCCTTGTGTGTGCAGTGAAGAAAACTCGATCAGGTCACCTACAGGGATTTATAACAAATATCGAAAAACCCTACGAGCCAATGAAAATTCTACATGCCGACTGCCTAGGACCACTAGAAACTACTGAAGAAGGATTCAAACATGTACTTGTGTTGATAGACGCTTTCACGAAATATTGTGTCCTACAACCGTTAAAAGCAGTAACGGCTGAAGACACTAAATTTGCCTTCCAAATGTTTATTTCACTTTTTGGAACTCCAGACCAGATCATCATGGACGCTGGCAAAAACTTCAAAAATCTGAGCATACCCGAGTACTTGGATACTCTGAATATCAAGTATCATTATACTACACCCGACATACATAGGTCCAACGGTCAGGTGGAACGCTACATGAGAACTATTATGAATCTAATCCGGATTGAAACTAGAGTGAGGTCAGAATGGTCGAGCAATTTATGGAAAATCCAACTTGTGTTGAATACTACAATCCAAAAGACTACGCAGACGTCCCCAATGAGAGCATTAATTGGTATCGACGGTGCAACGCCTCTGATACAGAGTTTACTCTCTAATTTAGGTAGAGACCTAAAACCCATTCGAAGTTTAGACATAGATCGCAGTAGAATAAAAAAAATCTCCGATCAGCCGAAAGCAAACAACTCAATGCTAACAAAAAACGTCGCAATCATGAAAATTTCAAAGTTGGAGATTTTGTTCTTATGCATCGCGACGAAACAATGCATAAGGGAAAACTGAAATATGAGCACCAAGGACCATACGAAATCATAAGCATCACTCCGGAAGGTCGATACGAGATACGCAGAGTTGGTATGCAATTGATTACAAAAGCAGCAAAAGAACAACTGAGACCTTGGCCCGCTGACTGGTCCCTTTCAATGGATATGGCTGAACTCCTTAACATGATGGAATCCGAGCAAACGTAAGTTAAAGGCTTGTTATTTTAATTGAAATCTTGCACTTGTTGCATTTGTTTTTGAAGTGTTGAAAGCTTGTACGCTTTACACTTGGATGTTTAAATGTTGAAAGCTTGTACGCTTTGCATTTGTTTCTGAAGTGTTGAAAGCTTGTACGCTTTGCATTTGTTTTAGAAGTGTTGAAAGCTTGTACGCTTTATACTTGGATGTTGAAATGTTGAAAGCTTGTACGCTTTGCATTTGTTTTTGAAGTCTTGAAAGCTTGTACGCTTTACACCTGGATGACAAAATGTTGAAATCTTGTACGCTTAGCATTTATTTTTGAAATGCTAATAGCTTCTATGCTTTACATTTGTTCCTGAAACTTGAAAGCTTGTACGCCTTACACTTAGTTATTGAAAGCTAGTACGTTTTGCATCTGTTTCTATTGTGCTGGAAGTTTGTATGCTTCACACTTGGATGTTGAAATGGTGAAAGCATTACGCTTTCCATTTATTTTCGAAAGCTTGCTTGCACTTTCAGTTGGAAGTGTGTATGCATTTTATTACGCACTTGAATACAAAGATGAATAATACTCAAATGCCAAAAATATTCTTGCTCCTGTATTTGATTATTCAAATATCAAGCGTTGTTATGCATTCTAGCGGATTACTATTTGGGTAGAACAATTAATAAGGCGTGTGACAATTGTTGTTGTTTGAATAAATGTCCTCTAAGCACTTTCACTGGGTGTTGTATACAACATGTTTTTCCATTTCAGGGACGAAGATGTTTCGTCAGAAAATTCATCGAGTGTAAAAACAGGTGGCAGTTCCATTTAAGAGCGTCGAGAGCGACGTTTGTATCAGGATTGGCCGTGTTGGAAACTGTTCTGTCTGGTGCCGGCACGTTAGCCACTGCCACATTCTAACCGCTGACGGATAGCCAACTGATTCATTCTATTGCTGCTAACCGTATCGTGCACAGCTGTTGGAGTGTTGTCTCCGTACATTTATTACTTCATAGTTGAAAGTTCCTCGCGTGTTTATTTCGTTTGTTCATTATACTTTGTGAATATATTCTTGTGCTTTTCATACAATTTCTAACAATATATATATATATATATATATATATATATATATATATATATATATATATATATATATATATATATATATATAATGGAATTCCGTTGCATAAGATATAAATAAACCAATTACAAAACATTAAATACATGAATACTTCTTTGACAGTTCGATTATACACATTTATGACTCAATTTTACAGTTGAAACATAGCATTTGATGACACTGAACTCTAGTCACTGATTTTTAAATGCTCTTCTGGAAGTATTGAATGAATCAATGAAGATTTACAATTGTGAACTTGAAAGAGGACATGTTAACATTAATTTGTAGCATAATGACTTATGTAAAATAATAATCTATTTTCTCATCAGATGGTCCAATAAAACCTGCCAAAGAAAGTCTACTATTAAATATTGGAGATGATCAAGAAAACATTGTGATGAGCAACAGTGATGGAGAGCCCAGTCAAATATTGACAAGTGCCACAAAGATAAGGGCTCCAAAAAAGAAAAGGAGTCTTATTGGTTACCTTGAAAATTTGACAAATGAGTCCTCGGCAAGTGATAATAATAGAACCGTGGAATTGTTGGGTGATATTGCCAAAGAAATGAAGTTGAAAAGAAAAATTGAAAATAAAAAATTGCAAATTGAACTGGTAAAACTCAAGTTGAAATATCCAGCACATGATTTTATATTTGATTCTTCGGAATCGGAATAGATTTTGCAAAAATATTTTTGTAGTGTTTTTAAAAAGATTTTTTTTTCTTCTATATATTTTTTCTTTGGTGTTATGGCATCAACTACTATGGCCATTAGCCATACATATATTTAGTTCCGTTTCTAGTCATTCGTTTTGTTCTCTGACTGTTGTTTTTTGTAATATTTATTTTCTTTTGTTTGTTTTATTATGTACTTTTTGACCAAGCCATAGTAAAGGTTGTTGAAAATAATTGCATACATATATATTAATATAAGAATATTTTTGTTTGTATTTTTGGATAATCGTTAAGAATATTTATTTATTTGGTTGTTATTAGTTCATAATTTTTGTGAGAATATTTATTTAGTTAGTTGTTGCTAGTTCATGATTTTTGTGAGAATATTTATTTAGTTGGTTGTTGCTAGTTCATATTTTTTGTTACTTGACTGATACCTATTTTATTATGTACATATTGTTCGTAACCCTAATAAAGGATTTTGGAAGAAATATGAATCTGTTTGTTTTCACTATTTATTCATTAAATAACATGAAATGAAAATATGTTTATTAACAAAAAACGTGTCCTAAACAACAGGAAAATAAGTCCTTATAATACGATTTCGAATATTAACTCCCCAATTGAACAATTGTGCATCATATTCGACATTATGATGTTCTATATCCACATCCAACGAAATGTCTTCCATTATCAGATTGTCCACTGCAACACAAAGTTGAAATTTAAAAATAACCTGAATAATTCAAGAAAAAAAAACATTGGAAAAAAGCGTCACTTTTTAAACTTTGTGTGTAATCAAAACCTACTTACTTGGAATATTTCTCAAACGTATAATGTTGTGTAAAACACATCAGTCATATATAATCTTGGCTGCCATTTCTGGATGATAATGTAACACTCTATCAGAATGCAAACATCTCCAAATACAAGAAAAAAAAAACATTGGAAAAAAGCGTCACTTTTTAAACTTTGTGTGTAATCAAAACCTACTTACTTGGAATATTTCTCAAACGTATAATGTTGTGTAAAACACATCAGTCATATATAATCTTGGCTGCCATTTCTGGATGATAATGTAACACTCTATCAGAATGCAAACATCTCCAAATTCCTTTGAGAATTCCATTATTTCTCTCAATACAACTTCTAATTGCCACATGTTTTCTTGTGTATCGAGCTTCTGGTGCGTCATGTTGTGCATCAAGGATAGGTGTTAAGAGATAGGGCAACAGAGGATAACCAGAGTCACCTGAAAAAAAAATGGATTCATGTTTATCAAAATATAAATTCCCAAAGAATATGCAGGCAAATTAATGAAAAAAAAAGTTATGACACTTCTGTTCCAATGGGATACTTTTTTAAGACAAGCTATCAATACCTGTTACTTACTTTAAGTTGTACCCTGTATGAATAATAATACCAATAAAATATAAATAAAAGTGACATAAACCCTCAACACTCTCACCTATTAAATAAGTTGAATGGTCTCCATTGGTGAATTTTTCATGTAAATTGATCCTGACATTACTCATCCTCCATATTGCTGCATCATGTACACTACCAGGGTATTGTTCATTGACACTCAATATTTTTGTATCAACATCACATATCTGAAGATATAAGAACGACCTGTATATATACATAGTTTTTCAACATTAGTACTGACAAAAGTTGAACTTACAATTTGGCAATTGCTGCTATAAAAGCCTTTTCTGTTCATGAAAACATTTGGAGGATAGCCAAGATTCTGAAAACTAGGTGGTACGATTTTTATATGAGTGCAATCTATACATCCTATGATTCCTGGTATCTCATGTTTCCTAAAGAATCTGTAAAGATTTATTGACATTCCTTGGGAAACTACATTCATCGATTACTAGATGTTATTAAACATCTGCTACATTTTTTGTGTGAAATATTTCATCAGCAGTCTGAGGAAATTTCACATACCTCTGTACAAGATTGTTCACTATGATATCAATAACCTCATGAACAGATCTGCTGACATTCGGTTGAGATGAACTATTGTGTCTGTCTGATCCTACAGGCTTCTGGTAGCTTCTATGTGCCAGAAATAATAATGCGCTAAAAAACTGCAAACATACAAATGACTCACTCAAATATGTATCTATTTTCATCTCACCCTGATAACAGGAGCTGTTCTTGTGTTTCTCTGTGCTGGCAACATGAACAACACAATTTCATTGAATAACTCTTGTGCTGCCTCTTTATTCAATCTGTACATTTGCCGAAAAAGAATATCTGGTAACTCAAATGGGTTGCTTGTGTCCCTCAGTATTCGGAGTAGCTGTCGATGTTGTTGTCTACAATAGTTTTATGGATCATTCTTAACGTTCAAGTAAGTGCTGAGAATATCTTAGTACTCCACCTGCGCAATATCTCTTCTCTAACTAGCTGTACTATTTGTCTCTGGTTATGGTTATTCATTTTCATTGAACAATCGCACCACTTTCAAAATACCAAAATTTGTGCTTACTACTCTCTTCCCTTATATTCAGATTCAAATTCTAATAATCACCTGTTCTGTGAATGAAATCATGTTTCATGTTCCAACGACAATGTAAAGACACCTCCAGCGACATCGTATACAAACGATAAATTTTATCGTGGAATAACGACAATCTTTAGCTACAGAATAGCAAAAGTCGTTAATTGAAGATTGTCGTTCACTAACGATATCGTATGCGTTACAGAATAGCCCTCTCAGTGTAAATTTTCTACCAAATAAATAATAATAAAATCTTTTAACACCAAAGACAATCGCATATGCCTCTTTATCGATTTGTGCATATTTCTGCTGAACAGATGTAAGTGTTTGGGAAACAAATTGATTAGGCCTCTCAGAGCCATCAGGATATGTATGTGATAAAACAGCAGCAACTGCATATGGGCTTGCATCGGTCGCCAAAACTAATGGTAGTTTTGGATCGAAATGTGCCAAAACGTTATCAGACATCATTTCTTTCTTTACCTTATTGAATGCACACTGACAATTTTTGTCCCAGTTGAATTGTACACCATCTTTAAGTAAATTGTAAATTGGATGCAAAGTATTACTTAAGTTCGGTAAAAATCTATGATAGTAATTGATTAAACAAACTAGTGCTCGAACTTCTGTTTTATTGGAAGGGATTTTCGCATTTTTAATTGCGTCTAATACTCTATCTCGTTAGCAAAAAATTGGCACTTTTCATAGTTAATTCGAATATTATATTGATCAAATCGTTTGAAAACTTGTTCTTATCTAAAGAAATGTGTGTTATCATCCGGGCCTGTAATTTTTATATCATCGAGAAATACAGAATTGCCCTGTATATCACGTAAAATCATCTCTATTTCCCTTTGCCAAACAGCTGGAGCACTGGCTATCCCATACATTAACCGTGTACTTTGATATAACCCTTTTGGTGTACTTAATGTGAGATATTTACGATCCTCCAGACGAACCTTCATTTGTAGGTGAGCTTGTTGTAAATCGATTTTTGTAAATTTATCGCCCCCTGCCATGCTCGAAAACAATGACTCTATAGTGGGCAAAGGATATTCTTCTACAATCAAATGTTTATTCAGAGTACTTTTAAAATCACCACATATCCTAACTTTGCCATATGATTTTAGAATTGGCACAATTGGAGTAGGCTATTCCAAGCTATTTACCTTCTCTAAAATGCCATTATTTTCTAAATTACGTAATTATTCTTCAACCTTAGGTAATAATGCATATGGTACCTTTCTAGCTTTCAAGAAAACTGGTTGTGTATTCGGCTTAACTTTTAAACTTGCTTCTTACCCTGTAATTGAACCTAAATCTTTGTCGAACAACTGTTTGTATTTTTCCCGTAAATTTTCGAGGCGTGTATGTGTATTGATCTGAGCTATATCTGAATCTATTTTGGTAAAACCTAACCCTAGTTTTCGCAACCATTCACGACCTAGTAAAGGTTGTTTATCCGATTTAAATTGTGTAATTTATTTTCAAAAGTAACTCCGACTTGAACGAAACCCATAACATCCACTGATTGCTTAGAATAGGTGAATAATTTTAAAGCAGTCTTTTGCAATTGTAAATCTGAGAAATATTTAGTGTAGTCTGAGAAATTCAAAATACTGACTGCAGCACCACTATCTATTTTAAAGGTAATGTTTGAATTATTGACTAACAAAGTTACATTAAATTTATCCCTGTATTCTTGATGTTCTGTATCCATCTCAAATAATTCCTCAACCTGATCAACTTGAAAACGTTTTTTAAAACATACCTTACTTAGATGACCCTTTGCCTTTCAAATATTGCATGTTAAGTTCTTTCTGTCACACTTGTTTGCTAAATGTTTGGATGAACCACAGCGGTAACAGTTTTTTGAAATATTATCTGTAGAACTTCTTCTGTCCCCTGTGCCTTGTCTTCTCGGTCCTCTCCCGTTAGCTCCAACCTTTCGCTCATGGTGTACTTGATGAACGTTGCTGGTATTACGGTGTAGTTGTGCTGCATCCCTTTGCGATGTTTCCATGCTGGTGGCTTTTTCTACTGCTCGATCTATCGTAAGGTCCTTACTTTCGAGTTTACGAATAGTTTGCATACGTAATCCAAATACAAATTGATTTCTCAAGGCTTTCTTAAGGTAGTGTCCAAATTTGCAAGTGGTAGCCAATTTATGTAAAGCTGTAAGGTATTTGTAGTGTGATCAAGATCGTAGCCTTAAAGTGGCAACACTGCTTAGAAAGTGACATTGGTGTTCGAACTGTTCCGTGTGGGATGACAATTGAGAGACGAGACTTTGCTACGGACCGGCTACAAATGAAGGTCCATCGTGTACTGACTATTAATTAAGATTTTGTAAAGTTATGAGAGATTTGTACATAGTGTAAATAAAAGCAAATAAAAAGAACTCAAGAGTTTAAATAAACCACGACATGGCGCAGTCTGCAATGGATTTCAAACCACCGTGCTTCAATATCAACGAAGGTAATGCGGCCAACACATGGCCAAAATTCAAACAGGCTTTTGAAATCTACATCAGTGCGGCAGGACTGGAAGCCGACGAGAAAAGAAAGTGTAATTTGCTATTACATTGTATGGGGCCTGATGGAATCGATGTATACAATACATTTGAAATAAATTCCAAGGAAGTGAACAAATTCAAAGCTCTAATTGACAAATTTGACGCATATGTTCTACCTAAAATTAATGTTACATTCGAAAGACATAAGTTTTTCACAAGAAACCAACTTCCAGGCGAGAAATTTGACGCTTATGTGACAGAGCTCAAGTCACTGGCAGCCACTTGTGAATTCGATAAGTTGAAGGACTCCCTCATCAAGGACAGAATTGTGTGTGGCATTGAAAATAACCAGCTGAGAGAGAAATTACTTGGGGAACCCAAATTAAATCTAAACAAATGCATTGATATATGCAGGTCGTCAGAATCTACCAAATCTCAGTTGAAAAATCTCACAAACGAAATGGTTCAGTTAAATAAAGTTACGAAGTTCTGTGAAAAGAAACAAATAAACAAAGGGAAAAACGAAATGACCAAATCAATCCAGGATTCCATTAGAAAGCAAGGGGATAGAAGCAAATTCATAACTAAATATACCAGGTGTGAAACATCGCATAAATTGAATGAATGTCCAGCTTATGGTGCAGAATACTTCAAATGTAGGAATAAAAACCATTTTTCAACTATGTGCCGAAACAAACAAATAAAGGAGGTTCATGGTCAAAGTGAAGCCGAAGAAGAATTGTTCATTGGTTCAGTTGAATTACGGGAAGAGATTCAAGAGGATTGGTCTACAACTTTACAGATAAGTGAAAAACCCAATGTGTTCTTGAAATTTAAATTAGATACTGGTGCACAAGCCAGTATTATCCCAAATCATTTATTCGATAAATTCCCTGATCACTTGCGCAAACTAGAAAAGTCTGATGTTAAGTTACTTAATTATAATGGGTCCAGAATAAAAAATGTAGGCATGTGCAATTTGAAATGCAGTGTTAAAAGTAAATTACAAAAACATAATCTCAATTTTGAAATAGTTGAAACCAATAATAACAATTCACCAGATATTTTAGAGTTATTTGCATGTCAAAAACTAAATTTAATTAAAAGGCTTGATGAAATAAATTCAAAAAATGTACAAGAAGAATTCAAAGATGTGTTTGAAGAGGTGGGATCAATTAAAAATGTGGAACATAAAATCATAATTAGAGAAAACTCTGTTCCTGTAACATTTAATGCTAGAAAAATACAACACTCTATCAAAGATGATCTGAAGCAAGAATTGGGTAATTTAGAAAAAATGGGCATCATTGAAAAAATCGATGAACCCACCGATTGGTGTCATCCATTGGTAGTTGTTAGAAAGCCATCAGGAAAGATTCGTGTTTGTCTTGATCCGAAAGAATTAAATAAAGTAATTAAAAAATAATTTTTCCAGATGCCTACAGTGGAAGACTTGCTAGCTGAATTGGCTGGAGCCACTGTATTTTCTATTTTGGATGCTAATATGGGCTTCTATCAAATAAATACCATTGGACCATATAAGTAGTAGGCTCTGTACTTTTGCAAGCCCATTTGGCAGGTATATTTTCAAAATGCTACCGTTTGGGATCAGTAGCGCACCAGAAACTTTTTAAAAACATTTTAAACAAATTTTTGAAAATATTCCTGGAAATTTATGTTAAGTAGATGATCTTCTTGTCTTTGGGAAAACCCAAGAAGAGCATGATTTGAATTTAAGAAAAGTTCTTGAAAAGGCCAGAGAAGCCAATGTAAAATTCAATAGAAATAAATGTCAATTTAACTTGAAAGAGGTCAAATTCGTAGGGCATTTAATAACAGGCTCAGGAGTGAAAGTTGATCAAGAAAAAATTAAGAGTATTTTGAATGTACCTCAACCAACCTGTAAAAAAGACATTGAAAAGTTTTTGGGGCTTGTATCTTACGTTTCAAAGTTTGTACAAGGTCTGTCTGAAAAAACTACAAAATTAAGGGAGCTTCTGAATAAGAAAAATGAATTTCAATGGGATGAAAACCACACGAAGGCTTTTAACAGTATTAAGAAAGTACTGGGTAGGTAAAAAACTTTCAGTCGAACTCCACCAAATAAAATCTTTATTGATAGTGTGAGTGTAGTCAGAGGACACACATCAGCACATTTCGAGATGTAGTCAGAAGACTTACATCAGCAGCAGGACATGTTTCGAAGGATTAATCCTTCATCTTCAGCAAAAAAAGGTTACAAACTGATGATCTACAGAAAAGAGAAATGTTACAATATTGAGAATAACAGTATTAAATTTCGAACATACCATATGTGGTGGAAAAGGTGCTTCTATATAAATGAAGAATGAATAAATTAAAACAATTGTCAAACTGACAGTAACCGCATAACGAGCGGGTCCCTAACTGCTAGGGGGTATGATTGGATCTCGCCAAATAAATCATTATTTTATCAAAACTTTTGTTACACCGTTACCATGCAGTGCTCTTAATGCAAAACAATAGGGTTATGTTATGAAAAGTGAAAGTGAAAATTGAGGATAAAATATGTCATCTGTCGAGTGAGACGTCACGACTCAAAGTGACAGAGTGAAGAGCATCATACAACATCGACTGTCAGTAATATTAGACTATAATAATAGAAAAAATAAAAGATTTATTAGTAATGTAGAATGTAGAACATTGGTTGTTGATCGAGTGTGACTTGTAACAGTGTGTGAAAAAATTGATCAAGAAAAGAAAATTATTCACGATTTGATCTTTCAAAATAGTAAGGAATTGAAAAGTTTTAAGCTGTCGAAATTGGTTTGTTCGTTTATGCATTGAACTTCTGAATTTTTAATTGCCTTATTTATTTCCAGGGTCTCAAGTGGATTGAGCTTTGTCTCTTTATCACAAATATGTAAAAATTTTAAATCTGAGTTAGGAACAAAATTATGTTTTTCATTAATAATATGATTGGAAAAGACAGAGTTAGAGTTGATTTCTTCCTTATCGGAATTGGATTCTATTAATCTAACGTGTTCTGCTACTCTAGTTTTAATTTTGCGACCAGTATGGCCAATATAACAAGCTTCACAATCTGGATTAGAGCAATTTAATTTGTAAACCCCTGATTTGTCCAGCAATGGAATTTTGTCTTTTGAATTTACCAAAAATTTTTATAAATTATTTGAAGTTTTGAACGAAATAGAGAATTTTGAATTGTTATTAGTATTAAGTTTATTAAGTAACGTATTTTTTTATTTTAATGATATAGGGCCAAAATAGGTTAGAGAAAAATATTTGTTCTGTGGATTGGATTGAGTGAGTCTATGATTTGAAAATTTGTTAACATATCTGTAATATAATCTGTTGATTAAATGTATTGGAAAACCATTATTGTGTGCAATTTGTTTGATGATATTGAGTTCTTTTGAAAAATTGGAATCATTCAGTGGGATAGTAAACAGACGGTGAAACAAAGAATGAAAAGATGCGAATTTATGATTGTATGGATGGTTAGAGTGAAACGGTATGACATTATCAGTATTAGTGGGTTTTCTGTAAATGGAAAATTCCAGCATATCTGATTTGTGAATCAATAAATCAAGAAAGGGTCATTTGTTGTCTGATTCCATTTCCATAGTAAACTGGATACTTGGATTGAAAGAGTTAAGTAAAATTAGATAATCGTTAAGGTCGTCCAACGTACCTAGTATGTCATCGACATGCCGGTGCCAGAATAAAATTTTTGAGAAACTAGGGTGTTGTGAAATGGTGGATTCTAAATTTGACATAAAAACTTCAGCCAGCAGAGGACTAAGATTAGAGCCCATGGCTAGACCTGATTTTTGAACATAAAAGGAGTTATTAAATTGAAAAAAGTTTTGTTTGAGAACTAAATCCACAAGAGAACATAAGTTCAATATGTGGTGAGTAGGTAAGTTTGAATTGGAAAAAAGAAGCTGTCTAACCAACATAAGACAATCTTCCGGATCTATGCTGGGGAAAAGATTTGAAACATCAAAAGAAACCAAAATGCAGTTTGGAGGAATATTAATATTTGAAATTTTGTTTGTAAGTTCTAAAGAGTTTTTGACTGAAAAGCGGTTGGTGAAGTCCATCAATAAAGGAAGTATGGAATTCAACCAATTGGCTAATTTGGAAGCAGGAGAATTTGTATATGAAACTACTGGCCTGATGGGGATATTTTGTTTGTGAATTTTAGGTAAACCATATAATCTTGGAGTGGAAGGGTTCATATTAGAAAGAAAAAATTTATTGTAGTCTGAAGAAGTAATAGTGTCATTAAGTTCATTAAAAGTTTTTTTACATAAGGTATGGAATTTGGAGGTTGGGTTATATCTGATATTAGAAAAATCATCATTAGAAAGAAACAATTCTACTTTTGAAATATAATCCGTTTTGTTCATGATTATTATACAATTACCTTTGTCGGCTTTTGAAACGACAAGATTATTGTCTGCTATTTTATGTTTTAAGCTTTTTAATGCTCTCTGAAAATTAGAAGTATTGCTATTTTTTGAAAAATTGTCAGTGTGGTTGCCAGAATTAATGTGAGAATTGAGACAGACTGAAACTTCTGCTCGTAAAGCATCTTTCAAATTTGACTGAACTGACTCTATAATGCACTCGGATTCAACAGCCAAGGTTTCAAGTTGCGAGGCCTTTAAATTAACTGGAATTTTGAATTTTAGGCCTTGATTAAGAAGTAATTCTTCATTAGAAGTGAAACTAGTTGTGGAAAGATTAAGTAATCTTTTATGAAAATTGAAATCTGAAATTTTTTTTGGATGTAAAGCATTCTGAGAATGAGTGAAATTTTTTTTTGAAACGGAAATGTGAATTTTGTTTTTAAGGGTTGTGAATTTTTGCTTACTCTTTAACGAAACTATCTCTGCACCTCGAATCGAAACAGTCCCACTCGGCAGGATGAAGTAAAGATGACAACTTGAAAAAAAATTGTTTGAGAGTTAAATCTAAAAGGTTTAAAGTGGAATAGTGTTTCTTGATTTCTTCTTTGATCCATGTGATTCGAGCTATATGTAAGGCCATAGAGGATGAGCGGGAAATTATTCTTGTAGAAATGTATCTGGGGGTTGAGAAGAAACCTCACCCCCAGATACATTTCGATATCTACAAGAATAATTTCCCGCTAATCCTCTAAGGCCTTACATATAGCTCGAATCACATGGATCAAAGAAGAAATCAAGAAACACTATTCCACTTTAAACCTTTTAGATTTAACTCTCAAACAAATTTTTTTCAAGTTGTCATCTTTACTTCATCCTGCCGAGTGGGACTGTTTCGATTCGAGGTGCAGAGAGATAGTTTCGTTAAAGAGTAAGAAAAAATTCACAACCCTTAAAAACAAAATTCACATTTTCGTTTCAAAAAAAAATTTCACTCATTCTCAGAATGCTTCACATCCAAAAAAAATTTCAGATTTCAATTTTCATAAAAGATTACTTAATCTTTCCACAACTAGTTTCACTTCTAATGAAGAATTACTTCTTAATCAAGGCCTAAAATTCAAGATTCCATTTAATTTAAGGGCCTCGCAACTCGAAACCTTGGCTGTCAAATCTGAGTGCAGTTCAGTCAAATTTGAAAGATGCTTTACGAGCAGAAGTTTCAGTCTGTCTCAATTCTCACATTAATTCTGGCAACCACACCGACAATTTTTCAAAAAATAGCAATACTTCTAATTTTCAGAGAACATTAAAAAGCTTAAAACATAAAATAGCAGACAATGATCTTGTCGTTTCAAAAGCCGACAAAGGTAATTGTATAATAATCATGAACAAAACGGATTATATTTCAAAAGTAGAATTGTTTCTTTCTAATGATGATTTTTCTAAGATCAGATTTAACCCCACCTCCAAATTGCATACCTTATGTAAGAAAACATTTAATTAACTCAATGACACTATTACTTCTTTAGACTACAATAAATTTTTTCTTTCTAATATGAACCCTTCCACTCCAAGATTATATGGTTTACCTAAAATTCACAAACAAAATATCCCCATCAGGCCAGTAGTTTCATATACAAATTCTCCTGCTTCCAAATTAGCCAATTGGTTGAATTCCATACTTCCTTTATTGATGGACTTCACCAACCGCTTTTCAGTCAAAAACTCTTTAGAACTTACAAACAAAATTTCAAATATTAATATTCCTCCAAACTGCATTTTGGTTTCTTTTGATGTTTCAAATCTTTTCCCCAGCATAGATCCGGAAGATTGTCTTATGTTGGTTAGACAGCTTCTTTTTTCCAATTCAAACTTACCTACTCACCACATATTGAACTTATGTTCTCTTGTGGATTTAGTTCTCAAACAAAACTTTTTTCAATTTAATAACTCCTTTTATGTTCAAAAATCAGGTCTAGCCATGGGCTCTAATCTTAGTCCTCTGCTGGCTGAAGTTTTCATGTCAAATTTAGAATCCACCATTCCACAACACCCTAGTTTCTCAAAAATTTTATTCTGGCACCGGCATGCCGATGACATACTAGGTACGTTGGACGACCTTAACGGTCATCTAATTTTACTTAACTCTTTCAATCCAAGCATCCAGTTTACTATGGAAATGGAATCAGACAACAAATGACCCTATCTTGATTTATTGATTCACAAATCAGATATGCTGGAATTTTCCATTTACAGAAAACCCACTAATACTGATAATATCATACCGTTTCACTCTAACCATCCATGCAATCATAAATTCGCATCTTTTCATTCTTTGTTTCACCGTCTGTTTACTATCCCACTGAATGATTCCAATTTTTCAAAAGAACTCAATATCATCAAACAAATTGCACACAATAATGGTTTTCCAATACATTTAATCAACAGATTATATTACAGATATGTTAACAAATTTTCAAATCATAGACTCACTCAATCCAATCCACAGAACAAATATTTTTCTCGAATCTATTTTGGCCCTATATCATTAAATTAAAAAAATACGTTACTCAATAAACTCAATACTAATAAAAATTCAAAATTCTCTATTTCGTTCAAAACTTCAAATAATTTAAAACAATTTTTGGTAAATTCAAAAGACAAAATTCCATTGCTGGACAAATCAGGGGTTTACAAATTAAATTGCTCTAATCCAGATTGTGAAGCTTGTTATATTGGCCATACTGGTCGCAAAATTAAAACTAGAGTAGCAGAACACGTTAGATTAATAGAATCCAATTCCGATAAGGAAAAAATCAACTCTAACTCTGTCTTTTCCTATCATATCATTAACGAAAAACATAATTTTGTTCCTAACTCAGATTTAAAATTTTTACATATTTGTGATAAAGAGAAAAAGCTCAATCTACTTGAGACCCTGGAAATAAATAAGGCAATTAAAAATTCAGAAGTTCAATGCATAAACGAACAAGCCAATTTCGACAGCTTAAAACTTTTCAATTCCTTACTATTTTGAACGATCAAATCGTGAATAATTTTCTTTTCTTGATCAATTTTTTCACACACTGTTATAAGTCACACTCGATCAACAACCAATGTTCTACATTCTACATTACTAATAAATCTTTTATTTTTTCTATTATTATAGTCTAATATTACTGACAGTCGATGTTGTATGATGATTGCTCTTTACAGGTCCACGGAACAGTCACTCTGTCACTTTGAGTCGTGACGTCTCACTCGACAGATGACAGATTTTATCCTCAATTTTCACTTTCACTTTTCATAACATAACCCTATTGTTTTGCATTAAGAGCACTGCATGGTCACGGTGTAACAAAAGTTTTGATAAAATAATGATTTATTTGGAGAGATCCAATCATACCCCCTAACAGTTAGGGACCCGCTCGTTATGCGGTTACTGTCAGTTTGACAATTGTTTTAATTTAATTATTCTACATTTATATAGAAGCACTTTTTCCACCACATATGGTATGTTCGAAATTTAATACTGTTATTCTCAATATTGTAACATTTCTCTTTTCTGTAGATCATTAGTTTGTAACCTTTTTTCGCTGAAAATGAAGGATTAATCCTTCGAGACATGTCCTGCTGCTGATGTAAGTCTTCCGACTACATCTCAAAATGTGCTGATGTGTGTCCTCTGACTACACTCACACTATCAATAAAGATTTTATTTGGTGGAGTTCGACTGTAAGTTTTTTACCTACCCAGTAAATTCTCACCTGCACTGTATGTTATGGATCGCCTCCGTTGTATTAAGAAAGCTTTGTATACAACCCCTGTTCTCAGATATTTTGACCCAAATAAACCAATCACAGTATCCGTGGATGCATCCCAAAACGGGCTAGGCGCGGTCCTTTTGCAAGATGGCCTAACTGTAATTTATAGTTCTAGGGCTTTAACAGAAACCGAAAAGGGCTACGCTCAAATTGAGAAAGAGATGGCCGCTGTAGTTTTCGGATGCACAAGATTTCATCAATATATTGGAAAAAAATCATTGTTGAGAATGATCACAAGCCACTAATGTCAATCTATAAAAAACCGTTAATACATGCACCTCTTCGACTACAAATAATAGTGATAAAATTGCAAATGTATGATATCGAAATCACCTATAAAAAAGGTGCTGAGCTCATTTTAGCTGACTACCTTTCTAGAAATTATTTAACTGAAGTGAATGAATCTGATAAATTAACACTAGATGAAATTGAAGCTCAAGTAAACCTAATTGAAACAACTCTTCCAGTCTCAAAAGAAAAATTCAAAAAATTCCAAAAAGAAACATTAAACGATGAAGTAATGGTTGAATTGCTAAAATTAGTGAAACATGGATGGCCAGAAAACAAAGAAAATTTATCAGCAGAATTACAAAAATATTGGACGTACAGAGAAGAAATAATTAGTATAAATGATGTGCTTTTCAAAGGTCATAAAGTCATTGTTCCTTTTTCACTGAGAAAGGAAATGCTTGATTTAATTCATTTTGATCACCTAGGTGTGGTAAAATGTCAGCTCAGAGCAAGGGAGTGTCTGTTTTGGCCTAACATTAATTCAGACATTGAAAACCTTGCGAGCAATTGTGTAACATGTTTAAATTTCAGGAATTCAAACCCAAGTGAACCACTGATTCCTTCTAAAATTCCGACCGATGTGTGGGAATTCGTGTTGGTACTGATGTGTATCAGTTTAGAGGAAAAAAATTTCTTTTAGTAATTGACTATTTTTCTAAATTTATTGAGACAAGACCATTAGAAAAATTGGACAGTTTTCATACAGTCAATGCATTAAAATCAATATTTGCCACCCATAGAATTCCATCAAAAATCCGTTCAGATAATGGAACTAACTTCAGCTCGGAGTATTTTAAAAACTTTGTTGATGCTTGGGACATTGAACATTCAACATCAAGTCCTACTTTTCCTCAACAAATGGAATGGTTGAGCGTGCCATTCAGTCTTTCAAGAATATAATGAAAAAAGCTGAATTTGATAACAAAGATCCTTATTTGTGTCTATAAGAATATCGAACTACCCCTTTAGATTCGCATATATCTTCGCCAGCCACATTATTATTCAATAGGGAAGTGAACAGTTTACTTCCGAAATTCAATTTGTTTGGTAAAAAGGAGGGAAAAGAGAGAATTGCAGATTTCCTTAAAAGTAGACAAGACAAACAAAAAAGTAATTTTGATAAAAACACGAGAAATTTGAAAGAATTTAATGTTGATGACAAAGTGAGAGTTCAGAATTCAGACAGAACTTGGCAATCGGCTAAGATTCTGAACAAGTTACAAAAACCAAGAACGTACACTGTAAAATTAGATAGTGGAAGCGTATTTGAAAGGAACAGAAAATTCCTCATTAAAGATTCAAAAGAAAATAAGCTTCCACCGGAACTGACACATGTAAATAATCCCAAGGGTAGACCAAAACGTGCTGTAATTAATCCCAAACGTTTTGAGGAATATGTATGTATGTAATAAATGTATATAGATAAGAAATGTATGTAGATAAGAAATGTATGTAAATTATGAAATGTATGTAGATTAGAAATGTACATGATTAAACAAAAAAAGGTTTTATTAGAAAAGAAGGGAGGTGTATTGTGATCAAGATCGTAGCCTTAAAGTGGCAATACTGCTTAAAAAGTGACATTGGTGTTCGGACTGTTCCGTGTGAGATGACAATTGAGAGACGAGACTTTGCTACGGACCGGCTACAAATGAAGGTCCATCGTGTACTGACTATTAATTAAGATTTTGTAAAGTTATGAGAGATTTGTACATAGTGTAAATGAAAGCAAATAAAAAGAACTCAAGAGTTTAAATAAAACACGGCAGTATTCTTGTGCCATTTCCTCCTCATGCTGTTTCCTTTGTATGAACCTGAAGTTTTCCGCAATTTCCAGAGGTTCCGGATTGAAATGTGACTTTATGGCGTCCACGATTTGTTGGTAAGTTTGCGAACTCGGGCTCTCTGGTGATATTTTGTCGCATAAAATATCCTAAGCTACGGCCCCCATGTAATGTAACAAGTACGCTGCCCATTTGGTTTCAGGAATTGAAAACACGTTGAATGCACTTTCCAGGCGCATCAACCATCTATCGAATTTTGTTGAAGGATTGTATGTCTCGATAGAAAATAACGTGTGCACTGAGTGAGCAATGTCCGTCGTCATTTTTCTGATGAAACTTTTCGTGGGCCGTAAAAATAATCCACGTCGCCAATTTGTTGTGTAAGTAGGGAAACACGGATAATAATCTGGCACAACGATGTAAAAGGATCACTTCGTTTATTTCAGACTTGTATTACAAACAACCATTTGTAAAATTATGCAATAATCAATTCCCGCATAGCATGTAGGTAAAGCAGGAAGAGACCGATTACAATGATGACATTGACATTCGTGACAATTGACAGCTTTCATATCATGACAGAGTTGTAAGGGTACGTTCACAATCAATAAAAATGGAACAAAAAGCATTGCAGATTATAGGTGATAGTTTTTACAAGGGAACAGGATGTCCTGAAGTTGCAGTGTTAAGTTATGAAATTCAGTTCATAGCAAGTTTATACCTATTTTTTTTAGAGAACTAATGTACCGCCAAGATTGCAAGAAATTGAGCAACCATCCACCTCAAGTTCAATACCAAATCCAGAAGCCCAATCAGAACATGATTATTCTTTTCAATCACCTCCTAAAAAAAGGGAAAGAATTTTAGACGAGGCGTATGAAGAAACTATTTCTGTTTTGAAGGAGATTCGTGACACAGTATATAACAGACTAGAACAAATTTGTGACAGCATTGATAGGCTGACAGAAGTCCTAAAATCAAAATAGTTATTGGTATCTGGCTACTGATGACTATTAAAAAATATAAAATGTTTTATTTGAGTTAGAGAAAGCCATGTTTTATTTTTATGTTAAATGTTAGAAAACTTTCATATTTTTGTTGGTTTTACTTAATTTTTTTGAATAGATGTTTATTTTGAATATAAAAAAAATCCATACGTGTTTCGTTTCAATTTTTTTTTTTTTAACATACTCATGTATTCTTGATAAGAGTTATTCATTGAAAAAAAGTTAGATCACAAGTAAGCATATCTTACCAATGTCATGACAAATAGCCTATCTGAAGTATCTATTAATTATGTTATTTCTAGCTTGAATTCCTTGTTGTGGACCTGGAATATTCTGGGCGGGCAAGACTGAATCACAAACGTAATTTATTAAAATTTCTTGGAAGGGTATATTTTCCTCAATGCACAGATTATGCAATACTGCACAAACCCGCACAACATTACACATAAATCTGGGGTTATAGCGTGCAGATCGCTCTTTCAAAATGCACTTCAAGCGCATCTTCAATACACCAATGCACCTTTCAACACAGTTTCTTGCAGCTATATGTGCAGTGTTGTACCTTCTTTCAGGACCTTCATCGGGTGGATTGGCAAATGGGGTCATTAAATAGGGTCCCTCAGGAGCCAACAAGCTTCTTGATTTTCATGTAAAGTTCTCATGAACTCATGTGCCTGAGAAACACGCCAAATGTAGGAATCATGAGTTGAACCTCCAAAATTAGCAAATAAACTGCGGATTCTCAATT
Source organism: Chrysolina oricalcia (assembly GCA_944452925.2). Classification (NCBI taxonomy): domain Eukaryota; kingdom Metazoa; phylum Arthropoda; class Insecta; order Coleoptera; family Chrysomelidae; genus Chrysolina; species Chrysolina oricalcia. Next base: position 46,286,124 of record OX101823.2, on the reverse strand, counting down.
TGTGATCACAAATTATTTGAGTGTTGATGGAATGAAAGCCTTTCCTTTCGATATAATTATGCTCTTGTAACTTTGGCTTCAGTATAGCTATGTGTGTTCCATCAACAACACCAATGACCCCAGGAAACCCCCACCGATTCATGAACTCAAGTTTTATTGCATTCCTTTCTTGAACTGTATTTGGTAGGCATACATTTTCATCAACTAGATTAAGGAGTGCATTTGTCACAGTGTAAATACATCTGTGCATGCTAGTTTGGCTCAGCCCACAATTATATTCTTCACCAACACATCTTTGGTAAGATCCAGTTGCATAAAACCGTAATGCACACATTTCTTTAGTTTCTGTGGTTGTTCCCTTCCTGCTGGACCTCTCAACTAAGTGAGGCGTTAATGATTGAATCAGATGGCGAACTAACCTCTTGTTCAATCTAAACAACTCGATAAATCTTCTCTCTGGTAATGAAAAAGGATTACTTGCGTGTCTCAATTCTTGTCTTCGACGAATTAGATTTAAATTTCTTTGCCGGTGTTCATTTATAACAATTCGATTCCTAAAAATCGGTAACATTTCAATTTTGTTCACAAATGTATGACTATAAACGAGAGTTCAATATTATTTTAGATATGATTCGCTTTATTCATTTATGTTACAATAATATATCCACATGTACTAGTCTATTTCACTCCATCAATTCCATCTCCATCGAGGGTATTGAATCAACATAATCAAATGTCATTCCCATTCCATTTCACATTCCATCAAAAACCCGACGATTTCCGAAGCGATATTCGATCGTGAAATAGAATAAAGTTTAAATTCGACATCGAGTTTATCATCGTATCGTACGATAGTCAACGGTCGTGAAATAGAATCTCCCTGCAGATTGATGAAATCAAAGCCTGCTGTGTTAGTCAAAGCCACATACCTCTTAATTATGAGATCTGTGGTAAAACCTTCCTTGAAATGAAGTTAGAAAGTGACTACTTAATAATTATAATGACAATACGTCTTTAATATTTTGAATTGACAAGAATTTATAATTTGCGCTCAGAAAAAATAAAAAGCGAAGTTCAGTTTTCGTTTAGCAGAACTGAACGATGAAAGCTCTTAACCTGAAAAATCGCTATGAGTAAGCGAAACAGAGAGGCAAAAAAAAATTATTAAAAATTAATATTATTCATTGGGGACAGGAAAAAAATGTAACGGAGGTATAATTTTTTTTTTCAATTCCATTTTGAATCTAGAGAATTTTATAGATTTGATATCCTTTGGAATAGAATTATAGTTTTAACATATGTCAAAGCTGAAGGATCTCTTGAAAAACTGGGTGTTGAATATGGGTGGAGTCATAGCATAGGTTTTTTTTTCAATTTTGAAGATAGATAATGCCTGTTTCCATATACAGGGCTATTCAAATTCGTTTCTGTACATGGGGATCTCGTAAACGATAAGAGATAGAATGTCGGTTGAATTGCGTATTTCAGAGACCTATTAAAAAAATCGAATTTAGCTCTTTTGGTTCTGGAGATATACAGGAAAAACCAAAAAATCCCAAATTATTTATTTGTCTGTATCTTCTTTATTCAGACATATTGGATATCTGTCCACATTTTGCTATTGGCACTTGATGTGGGCTATCAGAATATGTCCATGAATCTTTTATACAGGGTGTCATCTGACTTGAGCCACCCCCATCTTTGAATTTTTAAATACGGACCTGCATTTTTTGTTGTAGTTTTTGGATCGTCGAGGTTCATTTCATACTGAGAAATTGAATTTAATTTTATATTTCGGGATGATTCGGTAATATTTTATTATAATTGGGTGAATTATTCCCTTTTAAATTACGGCCCTGGAAATTGGTTGACTGAGTTAAATAAAAACACAATATTAACTTTCACGTCTCCCCATGTACCATAGTGTTTTTCGAGCGTATTTTTTTCATTTTTAGGTACCAATTCATATTTCTTCACATTTTCTATGCTCTTTGAGCGTTTTCTACAGTGAACTTCGAATAGCAAAACCTTTTATGATTATCTGAAACATATCCACAACAAAAATAGATTATATGTATTTTGATAAGCTGAGAAAGAAATGATAGCAATAATTACATCCGAATCGAACACTATAATTGAAATGAAGTAATTTATGTACACAAAAAAATTAATGGTACAATTAATGTTCGAATTGGAGTTCTTCCATTTCGAGACATTTTTTAATCCGTTTTTTTCATATTATTAATTGCCCTCAATACACTTCTTTGCTGCATTGTTGCGAAAGCATTCAAAATCATCAATCTCAATTCTCCCACATTTGCTATCTCTCCGCCAGCGTTATCCTATTCTTCAATGTCCCCCATAGAAAATAGTCCAAAATAGTAAGATCTGGTTATCTTGCAGGCCATCTTATTGGCCCATTATTTGCTATCCATTTGTTGTTGAATGTGGTATTCAGGAACTGATTAACCTCTCTTGTACAATGAGGACGAGCTCCATCATGTTGAAACCAGATTTCATTCAACCTACCTATTGAAATATCTTCAAGGTATAAATAATAATAATAATAATAATAATAATAATAATAATAATAATAATAATAATAATAATAATAATAATAATAATAATAATAATAATAATAATAATAATAATAATAATAATAATAATAATGATGATGATGATGATGATGATGATGATGATAATAATAATAATAATAATAATAATAATAATAATAATAATAATAATAATAATAATAATAATAATAATAATAATAATAATATGCTTGCCGTTCCGATCCTTCTCTACTCCTTCGGAGTGATGAAGTGGACTCAGGAAGAGCTGCGACAACTCGACGTAAAAACTCGCAAAATGATGCATCTCAATAGGAGCTTGCATCCTAAATCGTCTGTTCCACGGTTATACTTTCCCAGAAAACGGGGAGGCCGTGGACTTTTGAGTTTGGAGTGTCTGCATAACAGAATGGTTCTGGATGGGGCCTGTAAAGTCATCAGGAGTTCAGATCCCCTTCTCTGCTTGGTCCGCGACCATGAAAAAGCAGGGATTGGAGCATTTCTTTTTAAGGCAGCAACCCGTGCGGGCGATGAACTCGGTCTCGTATTCGACACTGAACGGGCTAACCCAAACTCTGTCACCGAGTTGGGACCCGTTCAGCTAAAAGCTCACATTAAAGCTGCGGAGACAGAGGTCCTCCTACAGCTGCATATGGATAAGCCAATGCATGGTGTTTTCTTCAACAACATCGAAGACATTGGCTTATCCAAAAGCTTGACCTTTGCCTTCCTCAGTTCGAGTGAGCTAAAGTCGGAGACCGAGGGATTCATAATGGCCTGCCAGGATGGTGTCTTCAACACCCTCGTCTACCGTAGTCGCGTGATGGGTATAGACGTCCCTGACACCCGATGCAGGGAATGTCGTGGGGCACCTGAGACCGTAATGCATTTGCTATCAGCATGTCCAGCTTATGCGGTCTCAGCCTATATCCACAGGCATAACGCGGCGCTACGAGTGTTGTACTACCATCTAAGACACTCGTACGGTATAGACGAGACACCGGTGTTGCCTTATGTTCCGGGGGATATTGAGTCCGTGGTGGAGAATGAGAGGTGCCGAATCTATTGGAACTACTCATTCCCCACCCTCAGGCAAATACAAGCCAATAAGCCTGATGTTGTCCTCCTCGACCGTCAAAGTAAAACGATATTCGTCGTGGAGTTTTCCGCTCCAGGCGAGATGAATATCGTTCGAAAAGAGGAGGAAAAACGGACTAAATATCGAGATCTTCTCTTTGAACTCCGCAGGTTGTATCCGGACCATTCTGTCAAAATGGTGGTTCTGATTATAGGAGTCCTTGGTGGAATGATGGACACACTGCTCTCTAATTTGAAGTTGATACCGGCCTGCCGTAATATGGCACAAATCCTAGCCGCTCGAATGCAGAAGGCCGTCATCCTTGGTTCCCTTCGTCTGCTCAGAACACATGACTCTCGGACCCAATAATCACTCACCCTACGGACGTAGGGAGTGGTTATTGAGGTAAACGACACCAGCGCGTCCTCCGGATGGGTTGGAGCACCGGAGACAGGACCTGACTGGTACACTCTTAAAGATAATAATAATAATAATAATAATAATAATAATAATAATAATAATAATAATAATAATAATAATAATAATAATAATAATAATAATAATAATAATAATAATAATAATAATAATAATAATAATAATAATAATAATAATAATAATAATAATAATAATAATAATAATAGGTCTTTATTTCCCAATAGTAAGTAAATAACAGTGAAAAATTACATTGGGAAAAAGCCGAAGATCAGCTGGATGTGCCTCACGACACAGCCTCTGTTTTTCATCTTGAGCTCGAAAAAATAAATAACTTAATATAATGATTACAAAACAAAAAAAAATAAAAACAATTTGAAAAATAAAGTTCTGTTAGTAAGTGGAATAAAAGGTAGATATTTATTAAACATACAAAGCATAAACAGTACACATTATCATAACGGCAACTATAAAACAGTTCTTTTGGTAATATTTTTTCAATCTTGTTCGTCGCTTAGGTGTTTTTGAAAGCCTTTTTGAAGTTATTGAGAGACATAGACTTCAGCTCCTCAGAAATTGGGTTGTACACCTTGCTGATTTGATATGAAAATGACCTTTTAAATAGATATTTTCGATGAGCAGGCAGCGTAAGTTTACCTTTGAACCTGACATTGATATTGTGTGTGTCAGTTCGATATCTTATTTTATTGAAGAGGTATTGAGGGGACTTTTCCATAATTGTTTTATGATGTAAGCATGCAGCATGTAGTCTCATGCGTTTCGACATATTGAGCCAATTAGTCTCTTTCAGTTTGAGAGATATACGATGACCACGTCTTATTCAGTGAAGGTGGTCCTTAAGAATTGCAAATAACGTTCGCCATTCAATGTCTCCTGGAAAATATATGGCCCAAGAATTTTATTATCAAAAATTCCTGCCCATACATTAAATCCAAATAGCACTTGAGGACGAACTTCTCTGAAATTATTTTCATTGGTCTGAGACCAGACATGTTCATTATTCCTATTGAATACACCGCAATTTGTGAAACGACTCTCATCTCATCTCTCACGATTTGTCTACGCAACCAGTTGCAGAAATTTCATCTTCTTTCGGGATCTCCTGGATATAATTTATGGACCGTTTTAATTTTGTAACATTTAAAATTATGCTTCCTGAGAGTGCGTCAAACTGTTTGTGGCAAATTAAATTCATCTGCAGTTTGTACCGATGATTCTGATGAATTTTCATTAATCTTAAATTCAGTGATATTACTGAGAGTTTATTAAAATCAAGAAAAAAACTTACTTTTTCAACAATGCTTTTCTCTATTTTGGCTGGAGTTCTGTTACCATAACTTTTGTGAGGCTTATTGAATGATCCAAATTCGCTGAGGTTTTTGTCTAATTTCTGGAACAATGTTTCATGCGGTTGACGCCTTTCGGGATAAATTTCCATACACCTTTGGGCTGTAGCATAACTGTTTCTATGGTTTTCATATTAAATTTTAATCATATCCCGTTTTTCTTCAGGGGAAAACATCATGTTTACACCAATAAACTCAAAGATATACAACAAATATGACAAATGTCAAAATATTATCAACAATGGGCTAATTCAACAATTTTTTTTGTTGCATTATTTGAAAGTTTATGTTCCAAATAGTACATCTGCAAAAAATCAGAATTTTCACTCTTCATCTTCTCCCTCAAATTAATAGTTGAATGTGGAGTTCACCGAAACGGGGCGTGGTCAAGCGTGACGTCACATTAGTTGACTCGGCGACGAGAGGGTGCTGGAGGATAAGCGGTATACGTGTGCTAAAGCCGTAGAAATCAAGTTGTGTGTTGTTTATTGCGCTGTGTCATCTAAAAATCTGTGTGACTATGAATAATGATAAAAAAGGACGTTACAAGTATTGCATCGTTCCTAAATGCAAGAATTCTTCGGTAACTGCAGCAGACAAAATTTTTATTTCACTGCCAAGTAACTTAAAATCACGAAAGTTATGGCAGCACGCCATGCGAAGGACCGACTTTGTATCTGCCAAGGAGACGCATTTTTGTTGCGAAGATCATTTTAATGTAAGTATGAATGATAATGATTAACAAAAAAAATTATAGTTTACTCTAAACACTACTTTAAATTTTAGGTTGTAAAAGACTTGGAAAATTACATGTATATCAAAACTATGAAAGTGGAAAAAAATAAATAGAAACCAGGCGTAATTCCGCATATATTCGAATATCAGATTGATAGACCGACGGCCCGTACATCTAAAGCTCGACCGTTTGTCCAAAAAAAGGAAAAACAAATAATGTTGTAAATACTTGTAACGAAGAGATCGCTGAAAATCAAAGCATGTCTGATGAAGCAAGTACATAGGAAAAAACCTTTGATGTTGGAGTTCAAGTTAATAAACAGGTTTTTCGAATATCAAAAGCTACACAGACCGTAAATATTATATACCACCGAAAAAGAAATCGTTCTACCGAAGTGGAAAATACAGAAAGTTTTGCAAAAAAAGTGCGAAAATATCTAGTTCCGGTAAATTACCCGAATCAGCTCTACAAGCTGTAGAAGATTTGACTAACTTTGAGAGCGAGAGAAATAATAAACAAATGAATGCATAAACACCATTTATACGGGAACAGTAAATGGTCTAAGCCACACCAATGCTAAACGAATACTGTCTTTATTTCTCGGTCGCCTCAGATTCACTTATCTGCTGAGTAAACATCTAGTGCCCATGAATAAGCCCTTGTTCCACTGATGAGCTCATCAAACTCATAGGCGTCATGATGATTTCTTACAGTCGACCACGCTACCGAAATCCACGTCCTCGTGGAAATGCAGTTTGGATTCCACCTGTGAAGTGAAATTTTACTTAGTTCGTTTTCATTGGCAAATGGAAGTGTGACAAGTCACTGGTTAGTTTTAAATTGACAAATTATAATTAGCAGCTTCATCAGTCGGCACGCCTTTCTGAAATAGGGATGAACAAACAATGCATTGTTGTTAGTAGGTACGTTAAGTGAATTGATACACACTCAAATAAAAATCATATAAACAACAAACAATAAAAGTTACGAATTCATTTCGTTAGAATTCGCCGTTGTGGACATGTCCCTAGAATTCATTACTTTAGAATTCTTTTCCTCAAGACTCTTTTCGTTGAGTCTGACGAGTTGGTGATCACCTCAGGACTTTCCTGTTGCAAGATTCTCTCCGTTGAATATGCCGTATTCGAGATCTCTTTTGAACTCATGTCAGATTCCACGTCGGATTCTGACCTATTGGAATTCGTTACGTTTGAATTCTCTTTCAAGTGATTCTTTCCGTTTGAATCAGATGAGTTCTGGGCATTGTACGGATTCGTTTCGTTTGAATCCAAGTCCACGTCGGACTTTGAACTCTTGGAATTCTTTACGTTTGAATTTCCTTTCGAGTGATTCTTTTCGTTCGAATCAGATGAGTTCTGGCTATTGTGAGGATTCGTTTCGTTTGAATCCAAGTCCACGTCGTACTTTGAACTCTTGAAATTATTTACGTTTGAATTTCCTCTCGAGTGATTCTTTTCGTTCGAATCAGATGAGTTCTGGCTATTGTGAGGATTCGTTTCGTTTGAATCCAAGTCCACGTCGGACTTTGAACTCTTGAAATTATTTACGTTTGAATTTCCTTTCGAGTGATTCTTTTCGTTCGAATCAGATGAGTTCTGGTCATTGTGCGGATTCGTTTCGTTTGAATCCAAGTCCATGTCGGACTTTGAACTCTTGGAATTCTTTACGTTTGAATTTCCTCTCGAGTGATTCTTTTCGTTCGAATCAGATGAGTTCTGGTCATTGTGCGGATTCGTTTCGTTTGAATCCGAGTCCACGTCGGACTCTGAACTAACGACCAACCCATATGGTTTCAACTTGTCGAGAGACAAGTTCTTCCTCTGCGATCGGGAAGAGCCTTCAACGTCTCTGATCACATATCGATCGTGATCCAGAACTTTTTTTATAACGTATGGGCCACAAAACTTAGGGAGAAGCTTTCGACTTTGGCCTTGATTGCTCGTTATCGACGATCGGACAAGCACATGTTCTCCAACTTCGTACACTCTTCCTTTGGTGCGCTTCATGTCATATTCTGCATTTCGTATAGCTTGACGCTTGTCAGTCAGTCGTTTTACCTTGTCTCTAATGTCTCGAAGGTTAACATTTCGCTCGTCACCCTGAACAGCGGGCAATGATACTTCGTTGGACAGAACACTATCTGTGATTCCTCTTGGTACGTAACCAAAAAGAACTTCATAAGGTGTCTTTCCTGTGGATGAATTCACCGTAGAATTAGACCCCCAACGAACTTTCGGTAAAAAGGTGTCCCATTTTTCTTCGACGTCCATACACGCAGATAGTGATGCCAGAATCGTCCTATTATACCTTTCGACCTGTCTGTTTGCCCTAGGTGTGGCAGTGGCATTCAACACATGTTTTATGTTCATTTTCTTACAAAATGCTTCGAATGTTTTACTTGTATAACAGCTGCCTCTATCACTTATGATTCTTCTCGGAACTCCAAAATTTTCTATCACACTCTGGACAAAAATAATGAGTGGTCGGGTTTTAGTGGAAGGAACAGCTTTCATAAAAATGAACTTCGTGAAGGCTTGGACGATTACTATCAAATAAGAATTTTTTTCTTTGATTTGACGAATGGGCCCAAATGATCAATGTGTATTGTATCAAATGGTTCAGGCACCTTTTCTATAGGATGCAAATATCCATGTTGTCGCCCTCCAGGTATTTTATTATACATACACTCTAAACAGCAAGAAATATACTTTTTAATGTATCTACGCATACCTGAAAACCAATACAGTTTTGATATAGCTGTCAGATACTTTTCTACTGATAGATGTCCGGTACCATCATGAAAATGTAGTACAATCTGTCTGCGAGCAGCTCTCGGTACTACCCATTTTTTTCCTCCTGCTGTGATTTTATATAGACGGTTATTAGTGAGATCGAAGTTTTTATGAACTTCTCTCTCTTCGTAGTCTACTGGTGTCTTGGATAGTATTCCTATCAGCGCCTTGCATCTCTCGTCGTTCAGCTGCGCATGCAAAACCCAGTCGTCGTTAGTGATATTGATTTGGTTCATGGGTATCTCATTTGTTGCTGGTAAATGACTTATTGGATTTCTACTGAGTGCATCTGCATGTGCCATTTTCTGTCCTGGACGATACTCAATGTCAAACGTGAATTCTTGTATAGAAAGCCACCATCTGCCGATCCTTGGAATCAAATCTCGTTTGCATAATGTTGTTCTCAATGCATTACAATCAGTGACTACATTGAAACGTATTCCAATGAGATACACTCTGAAATGTTTCAACGAATTGACCACTGCTAGGGTTTCCAATTCGTAGGAGTGATACTTTTGCTCTTCTTTCGTGGTCTGTCTGGAGTAGTACATGATTGGTTTGATCGAGGCATCCTTCTGTTGTTGAAGTAGAATTCCACCAATCCCTGACTTTGAAGCATCTGTATGGAGTTCTGTGTTCAATTCAGGATCGTAAATAGATAGTACTGGACGTGTAATCAGTTTTTTCTTGAGTGTTTCGAAGGCTATACTTTGTTCGCAACCCCAAGTAAAACTGACATCTTTTCTGGTCAAACTAGTCAATGGCCTGGTGATTTCAGCAAAACCTTTGATGTACTTTCGGAAATAACTAGCGAGTCCCAAAAATTGTCGTACAGAACGAACATCAATAGGTGTTGGAAACTTCTCAACAGCCTCGGTTTTTCTACTTCCTGGTTGTATACCCTGACTGCTTATTTCATGTCCCAGGTAGTCGACTCTTTCCATAAAAAACTGACATTTGTTCAGACGTAAAGTGAGTCCAGCTGTCTTGAAAGACTGCAGAACCTCCCTTAAAATGTTTAAACCACATTTCAAGTCCGCTGATGGAATGAGAACGTCATCCATATACGCAAGTGCCTTGCCGTATCGGAGATTGCCCAAAACCTTGTTGATTGCTCGTTGAAATAATGCCGGAGCATTGGCCAAACCAAAAGGCATTCTCAGATATTCATAATGTCCATCAGGTGTAATAAAAGCAGTTTTTTCGATAGAAGATTCGTCCATTTGAATTTGGTGATATCCACTCGCCAGGTCAAGACTGGTAAAATATTTACAGTCCTTTAGGTGTTCCAGAAAATCGTCAATGCGAGGAAGTGGAAATCTGTCCTTGACTGTCTTGGCATTTAGAGCTCTGAAGTCTACGCACATGCGCTGTTCGCCATTTTTTTTCTTAACCAGCAAAATTGGACTTGAGTATGGGGAATTCGATTCCCGTATTATATCGTTGTCCAATAAATCGCCCACTATGTCTCGCACAACTTTTCGTTCGTTATGAGACAAACGATAGGGTCGATAAACAACAGGAGTATTGTCATTTAAATAAATTTGCATTTTCAAAATATTAGTTTTCCCTAACTCACTGGTATTTCGAGAGAAACAGCATTTGAATTCATTCAATAGTTCCATTAACTTATTAATCTCTGTCAGGTCTAGATTGGCGTTGCGAATGATATCATCAGGACAAAGACAACTATCAGACACAACGTTTGTTGAGAGTACAGTTACATTTGGTACTAGACCTTGACTTTCATAACAATCAACAGATCTGGCTAGTATTTGCAAAGGAGTCACCGTCATTTCCTTTTGCGAAATGTTTCGAACGGCAACAAATCCATTTTCGCCCTTGGTGACGCATTCTTCTATATAAAATTCGCTGCCTGGAATAGCTCTTAGTCCACCATGAATGTAAACATTTCCATTAGTTTCTCCGTGAGAGCTTACAGCCACTAGTGCCAATGTTCTGGCAGGTATGACGGTGGTACTCCTTGCCCACAGAGGTATTCTTCTGGGTTGAATGTCTAACGACGTGCAAAGGTCATGGTCTCTGGACAATAGACGAACTTTCCTTCCTGATACCAACATCAAAACCTGTGGTTGATTCAGAAATGATTTTCCAATCATCACTGAAACTTGTTGTGCAATATTGGGCACTATAAGTGCATTCACAGTGCCTTCAGAACGGTCAATTTGTACAAATACTTTGACCTCTCCCAAAACATGAGTAAGTGCACCCCCGTATCCGGAAATTTTGAACTTGGTTGGTTTCTACCTGAGGTTCCATCTTTTGGCATCCTCCTCCTTGATGAGAACTCCTCCACAGCCAGAGTCAACGTATGCTCTTGTGGAGTCTTGTGGAGTCAGAAAAATAACTGTCATTTAGGTCTTGAGATTCGGGTTTGGTGTTAACTATTTGATTTCGTATGGCATTTTTTCGACAATCCTCTGCCAAATGACCCAAACGCTTGCAAATTGTACACTCTTCTCTAGGCTTTATACATTTGTGAGCATGAGTCCCCTTTCCTTGCAATTGTAACACTGTTGTTCATTTTTGAAAAATCGATCAGACTTCTGAGTGAACCGTTTTAGTTTTCCACGATTGAAATTGTGGAATTGCTTGCTTCCTGACCGTGAGAATGAAGATACCTCACACATGACTCCTGACCTCAATGTGGAAAGGTACTCCGCGTACAAAGCATCTGGTGTGGAATATCGACCAGCTCGTGCTCCTGCCTGTAAACTCGTGTCCTTAATACCGTCAATCAAACATGATACGGCCTTTTTTTCAACAAGGTCACAAGCACTGATCAGATCAATTTTTTCAAAATAATATTTCTCCCAAGTTTCGTTGGGCAACTTAACCCTGTCCAAAAGTTTCCTCAAGGTTGTTGCGTAGTCCTGGTGTTCAGGAAATGTTTTCATAATCAGCTCTTTCCATTCAGACCAACTCAATTGGTATGTTTTTAAATTATCATACCACTTTCGTGCCAAACCTGATAATCGGGTCTGCATGTGGAATACCATGGTTGATTCATCCCAATTATTTATGACACCTAGTTGTTCAATTTTGTCAATCCATTTAGAGGAACTCAAATTTGGATTGCCTGGGGTAAATTCCGGGATGCATTCAGGTTTAATGAAAGTGTGTTCCCTACGTATGGGCAGTGTCTGATAGGTTATCAACCGTTCTACCAAATTTTCCAAGCGTCCAACCTTGTCATCCCTGTTGCGGGAACGCGAAGGTCGTGGTGGCGTGTAGGTAGCATTGGCGGTAAAACTCGTCTAGGGAGTTGGCTCATCTTGGGAGATGGCCGTAGTGTGAATGTTCTTACTTTCCTTCCTTGAACAATGTCGTTTCGTTCATTTATAGTAATGACCACCATCAGAGTCGCTAGTGGTAGAACTAGAGGATGAAGATCTAGTACGACCCTTTGTGACGTAAATAACGTAGGTGACTTTCAATGGGGTTCGCCCGGTGTACGTTGCAGAAATGTCGATTTATACGTTAATCAACTGACTGATGGGAGTACAGAAGGTAGTTCAACATACAACGGGAATCAGTCAAAACCTACGCGGTTTAAAAGTTTGCCACCATGTAGCGTCGGATAAAACAAGAGCCAGTTATTCCTAAAGCATCTCTACGTTGAGCGATAAGAAAAACCCACATAAACGTAACAACAATAAACAGACCTTGTAAATCCAGTAAAGGGTATGGCACGTGGTGCATGGGCCGGTGGATACAACTATAAATCAATCAGCGAAAGCACGAAAAAGCACTATGGTTCATCGGTTATCGTAGCACAAATCGTTCACCGGCGCGAAGGCAGATCCCACCGCTGCAAGCTGTAGAAGATAAACACCATATATTCGGGAACGCTAAATGGTCTAAGCCACACCAATGCTAAACGAATACTGTCTTTATTTCTCGGTCGCCTCAGATTCACTTATCTGCTGAGTAAACATCTAGTGCCCATGAATAAGCCCTTGTTCCACTGATGAGCTCATCAAACCCATAGGCGTCATGATGATTTCTTACATAAAGCTGTCTTCTAATGAACACATGATGGTCCTAAACTTGTAAATTATTTTAAAAACAAAACAATACAAAAATACGCAACACGTGGTGTTTCCAACCCAGCAAATGGAACAAACTCCGACGATGGAGGCAATTAATAATCTCCAAGTACAGGCCCGGTTGGCACCGCTCGAAGCACGTCGCCTAGTGTGACGTCACGATGTAGCGCGGACGATCTCACATTTTCAATTGCTCTTGCTTTAGTTGTTAATTGGCATATAAACCGGAAAATTTTGTGGGATTTTTGGGAGATGATATACTTTGATAATATATACTTTTGAATCAAAAACTAAATTAGACTGAATGAGCCCATTGTTCTCATGGTCTACTGTGATTTCATCGGTATTAAAAATGGTAACTAAAGACATTAGCAACTTATAGGTAAGTATTATAGTAACTAGCGAAAATGTGGTGTTATGATCTTTCTATCTCCAAGAATCACTTATGCTGCAAGAAAATGTGGAAGACTTGACATTGCGGATTTTGAATGCTTTCGCAACAATGCAGCAAAGAAGTGTATTAAGGGAAATAAATAAAATGAAGAAACGAGTTCAAAAATGTCTCAAAATGAAAGGACTCCAATTCGAACATTTATTGCGCCATTAATTTTTTTGTGTATATAAATTACTTCATTTCAATTTTCATTACAATTATGTGTTCGTTTCGGATGTAATTTTTGCTATAATTTCTTTTCCAGCTTATCAAAATACATATAATCTATTTTTGTTGTATATATGTTTCAGATAATCATAAAAGGTTTTGCTATTCGACGTTCATTGTGGAAAATGCTCAAAGAGCATTGAAAATGAGAAGAAATATGAATTGGTAAATAAAAATGAAAAAAATATCCTCGAAAAACAATAACAACAATTTTTAACCAATTTAATTTCCAGGAACGCAATTTAAAAGGGAATAATTCATCCAATTATAATAAAGTATTACCAAAATATCCAGAAATATAAAATTAAATTTAATTTCTCAGTATTTAAAAATTCAAAGATGGGGGTGGCCCAAGTCAGATGACACCCTGTATAAAACATTCATGGACATATTCTGATAGCCCACATCAAGTGCCAATAGCAAAATGTGGACAAAATAAAGAAGATACAGGCGAAAAAATTATTTGGGATTTTTTTGTTTTTCCTGTATATCTCCAGAACCAAAAGAGCTAAATTCGATTCTTTTACATCATTGAATAGATCTCTGAAATACGCAACTTTGCCACAATTCAACCGACACTCTATCTCTTATCGTTTACGAGATCCCCATGTACAGAAACGAATTTGAACAAGTTTTCTTACGTGGTGCTCAAACCGCAAATTATAATCCAGAAGCACGCTTAGATTCTTTGCATCATCTACCGTATTAATAGTTGCAGCTTTAATAAATGAATTGAGTTCATTGTTGATGGACTAGCTAGCGTTCTCATACATAAGTGAAGGGAGGTTTGAACGTGAGTGGGCCCGTGTCAGGCCCTCCACTGCAGTGAAGGGAACTATAATATATCTGCGTGTCGTCGGCATACAGGTGTACTTTACATTGCTGAAGACTATTAATCAAATTAAATTTGTAAATACTGAATAGTAAAGGACCCAAAATAGAGCCCTGATGCACACCTGATTTGAGATTTGAGGTTTCCGAATTATTACCATCAATACTGTTAAATGTACCAATTTTAAGATTGTTCTTTATTTATCTTCTATGGGTAACAGTTGGCAACTGTGTCACTGTTTAAATCTAGTTTATTATTGTTGTTTAATGGTAGCACTGGTACAATATGTCATTGAATAGAAGAAGAGGGAAGAAGATGGTCTGTCATTCATTTTAGTTTTTAGTAGAGTCCCTGTATGCATTTTGACATTAGATCGTATATCAGAGTCGGGACACTCTTTGACAGGACATCGAAAAAACGCGTTTTAGGTTATGTCTAACTTGTGAAGCCGAATGAGCACAAGGGCGTATCGTCAGGGAGGGAATATGTAAAAATATGTTTTGAGGTACATGTAACCCGAGTAACTGTGACGGTATCTTTCAAGATCGAATATTTGTCAACTGCAGCTTCCGAAACGAAATACATAATATATTCATACCGTAATGTGTTCGATACAGAATTGTAAGAGCAATTCCAATGATTTATATCATTTTTCGGATCCAGTTCCATTACGAACATGGAGAGAGACTCGTGAAATATAACATCAAAAGCGCGAATTTGTCAGGTGAATTGAAATGATAGGTCGAAAGTAATATCTATTGAATTGGTAAGACTTTAGGGCAGAAGAGTTTCCTCCGATCGAGAAAAACTCGACTGAATTTATACATGGTTTTTCAGAGTTTAAATAATATTTTGCATAAACAGGTACACTTCAATATAAAGAAGACTTTGAGTGGAATGTCGCAAAGAAGTTGAAAACTGATGCCATTCCTGTTTCAAGTACGATTGAAGAGACTGAATAACTTGGTACTAGATAATTTCAAAATTTTCTGGGCATGGAAGAAGATGTATTTTCGAATGTTTTGAAAGAAAACGAAGAGTTGAAGTTGAAATTTGTCCAGTATGAAGTTTTCATACAAGAAAAATATATTTAAAATATTTTTTTTTGTAAAAAATGGTAGAACGAGTTCAAATCAGAAATGAAAATTTGGAAACAAAGTTGAAAGGTTTACGGAAAATTTGGTTTCAATTCAGATCAACTTACAAATAAAAATAGAATCCATAATGAAAAAAGATGGCGACCTGAGAATGTGGAGGAAGCATTAGTTATTAGATTCGCATGTGGTACTTCTGGCTATATGAAACCTTATTAAAACTAAATTATGCGTTGAACCTAGTATAAAACATTATTTGAAGATCAAAATTCAAAAATTTTCAGACTACAAGAAAGTTTGCTGTTTATTTTTGGATGAAACAGTTATAGAACGGAGAACAGTACTGTGTAGCTACTTGCACTAATATGGGAAGGAATACGTTAGAAAAACGGACAGAAATAGCTACTCATGTTTTGGCTGTCATGTTAGGTGGAGTTTCAAGTGGATGGAAACAACTCATATCATATCATTTCACTTGGGAGAAAATGAATGGGGAATATTTGGCAAAACACTAGAAAAAATAAATATGTTCATCTATTGGATTCAATATCGTTAATGTTACCACAGATATGGGCCCTTCCAATCAAGCTATCTGGAAATATTTCGGTCTGAAGTCAAAAGAAACGAATGTTTTGAATTTTCCAACCTTCAGCTACTCAATTTTTATAGCATTCAGCTAATCTTTTGCGGCCTATTGTAATTTTTTGAAAAGGAAATAAAGTTGTTATTTGTTATCATTTCTGCATATTTATTCTGCCTTCCTACAAATGCTTGGTATCAATTTATAGTTTATCTTTTTCTTCGGTTCTGTCTTTTGCAGCCTGGCACTCTCCCATCTGAACTAGGCAAGTCACTTTATTTGAATAGTCTATTGATCAAAAAGATTTGTTGAACATTAAATACACCTTAAATGAATCAGCAAAAACTGATAATTTCCAGTAATTTTGAATAAATACTTAGAATTTGCATTTTCAAAAATTTGGATGGTTACAAGCAAAATAAATGAAATTTATGAAAACGGCAAGTAGTTATTGAAGAAAATTTAAAAGAAACTTGATTTGTTTTTGCATACATTGATACTGGTCGCCTTATTTATTTTCCACGAAAAGCTCTCGATAAAATTCCAAAATTCTGCGTAATGAAAAAATAACGCCAATTGCGAATATGAAAATGAACTTGGCTAAGGTTGACAGCAATACATCCATTTACAAATGATACTATGATCGTCGTTGGAATATCTCTATCATTACTAGTTTGAAAGTGAAAAATTATTGGTTTTAATGTTCTACGATCGAAATCACCTAAAGTTGAACTTGTGGTGAGCCCACACTCACCCTGTATTGCGCGAGCAGATATCGTAGTTCAAGTTGTTAAAAAGAAAAGAGTTCAGATTGCGAGGCTAGTTGAATAATTATCGTCAGCTGCTCCTCCCTGTATGAACCGTAACCGAGTTCATTTCAGGCGTAGAAAACATCTGGCCCCGTGTTGACGACCGTCACCAGATGTGCACGTGTTCGATAAGAATTCATAACCCCGCGTACAAAGCCGCCGAAATCGTAAATCATATCTCAAAGAAGTACTGCTACGAGCCGTGTAACATAAATCTGTCAGATCGAATTAATTAAGAGCGGCGAGTGACTGAATAAGGAAATTTCCCGTCTCGCGCAAACTATAACTCACGGTTACAAAGGCCGCCGCTCAAAGAAGCCGACATCATAAATTTGTCATGCGCGACTGATTAACGACCATCGGATGACCACGTGCAAGTTACCCCCGTTTGGACGTTACTATAAAAGCCGCGATTCGCGTCCGATGAAGGCACTTCAGTCTTCTTCAGAATATTAATTCAGTCTTCTTCAGAATACTACTTCAGACTTATTCAGAATTCGATTCCGTCAGTTGTTTATTCAAATGTAAACTCGGAGTAGTGTTTTTAATCATGATTATTCATTCGAATCAATTCGACAATCAGTATGAAGTGATTTAAAACGGTTCAAAATGAATTCGTTCTTCGGTAATTAAAGTCATTTGGAAAAGAGTCAATTACAGTCCAGACCGGCCAGTGTTCAGTTAATAATAAAATGTGGAAAGTTTATGCAGCTAAAGTTTTAATTCGTAAGTGAAAGAATAATTCATCGGATTGAAGATATACCTATTAATCTCGCTATGATTTACCCGAGAACCTTTGAACTAGAATTTTAGTCGTATCAGTATGAGAAGAATGTTTGTTTTTTTGTTGTTATTAGTTATTATTGTGCATGTAGTATTAGATTATGAGATTTCAAGCTGTGAGGTACTGACTTGCTATGTTATACAAGATTAATTATGTGTCAATCTGATTTATTTAGATATCCCGATATATATGGCACAGTGTGCACCAAATGTTTATGAATTTGTATCGGTATATTAATGATTTCGACATAGGAAGTGTCCTGATGTATCTTATGTTCCTGTGTACTTCAATAACTGTATTACTTGTGTTTATTATTGATTTGTTTTGAAAAACCTGTTATCGATACGTAATTCCTGCGTTGCAAGTTAAGTTTGGAGTAATGTAAAGTAATTTCTCCGCACTATTCGTGGTAGATTCGCTGGCAAGCATGATGATAATATTTAAGGAATTTTGTTTCTTTTACAATGTTTGTTTTCTTTCTAAGAATATGATATTTGCCGACAACAGGCAGATCCGATGTTCGCGTGGAAGTGCATATTTGCATTGTATTTAAAATAGATGTTTGAAACGACTCGTGCCTTTTTGTTCATGATTTCGCTGATAGCCGTCTTAGAACAACTGTATTAGTAATATGATTGTGAAAAATCCACATTGGGTTACATTCGACAGCCGCTCGACAAATGAACCTCAATTATATGTCACGTCCCGACGTTTCGATCCACTCATCCATCCTTGTGGCTCGGGTCCTTGCTCTCGGACCTTCGAGCGAGTGAGGAAGAACCGAGGAACGTGTTAATGGCGACTGAGATTAGTCTAGAGCGCTAGGGTTCCTTCCTAGGTTTGAAGACGAACTCTTAGTTGAAAACCGAGTTGAGTGAAAGCGTGTGTCCCGCGTGGTCACGAAGCCCGGCCATTCGACATATTTGGTGTCAGGTGTGGGGTTTTACTATCCTGGCTAGCGCCCCGATAGCTATTAGAAAATCTGAACAAACCAGAAAGACGGCCTAAAAAACCGCGAAAAGTGCGCCAAACTGTACAGGAAGGTGAATACTCGTAATAAAAGTATATGTGTCAGGTTACCATCCTGACTATTGCCCCGTTCAGCTACTGGAAGCATTTAAAAACCGAAAAGAAGCCCCTGAAATTTGCAAAAAGGTGTAATAAGTCTTAAGAGGAAGAATCATAGATATGGCTACCGGAACAACTACTCCGCCGCTTCAAGGCATCGCTGCCGATACAGGAGCGCCCATAAATCTGAGTTTGGAGAACTTGCCCCTTTTTAGTGGAAATACGAATGTCCTGGATTTCGTAAGGGCCATCGATGATACTACGGCATTGGCGAACTGGAGTGACAACCGCATAACTGCCTTAGTACGTCTAAGATTGAGAGGAATTGCGAAACAGCTTATCGAAGCTGATGAGGAATTAAAAGTCACTGGAGACTGGAATGTTTTGAAAAAAGGGTTACTCGATCAGTTCGGAGTCCTGAAAATTCCGGGACAAGACCAAAGAAAGTTCTCAGAGTGTAGTCAGTTCAGAGGTGAGGCGTGCCGCCAATTTTTGGCGCGATTGAAAGTTTGCGCGGCGAGATTAGCAACTCTCACAGGTGTACAATGGTAATGGTAATGGGTGGGGGACGCAAGCGTCAGCGACTAGGCCCCAGTGGGCCCTTTTCGCAATCCCCGGCATCTTCACTCATCCCATGTCGGATACCTGCTCGAACCTCTTCGACCTTCTTATGAAAGTCGAAATGTCCTTCCATTGCAACGAGTGCAATTCTTCCTCCTTAATAGTGGCAGCTCCGAAGACGTTTTTTCTGAGCCTGCCATAAATACCACATTCGCACAGGAAGTGGAAGGAGTCCTCCTCTTCCCCACATTCCGTGCATAGTAGGTCTGCCTCAACTCTGATGAGAGCCAGGTGCCTCCTGAGGCCGCAGTGGCCGGTAAGAACTCCCACCAATAGTCGGAGTTCTTTGCGGCTTAGCTTCAGTATCTTGGCCGTCCTTGCCATGTCGGGCCCCGATATCATCTGCTTTGACTGCCTGCATCCGTCTATCCTTTTCCACTCTTTTCCTAATGTATCCACGGCCCACTCATTCAGTGCCGTTGTTACTTGTCTCCTTGTTATGCCGAGTGCGGGTTCGGGCCCGTAGTAGGGTTGTCCGGCTCCTTGCTTGGCTAGCTGGTCCGCCTGCTCGTTGCCTTCAATCCCTGCATGGCCCGGGACCCACATCAGCGTTATTTCCTTTTCAGTCGCAAGACTCTCCAGGGCATCTCTGCACTCCTGAACCAGTACTGATCTGGTTCTGGTTGCATTCAGAGCTCTGATGGCGGCCTAGCTATACGCGCAGACATATACATGTCTCTCTGGGCCGGACCTCACCTCTTCCATTCTCGTTGCCTCCAGGATGGCATACACCTCTGCTTGGAAAACCGTTGTCAGAGAACCTAGCGCATATGCTCTTTTCTCTCCGTTTTCCAGGTAAACTCCTGCTCCGGCTTGTCCTTCCTCCAGTTTGGACCCGTCTGTAAAACAGACCAGGCTTTCTGGGGGAAATATCACCCTTTCCTCTTCCCACTCTCTCCTGTCTGGGATCTCTAGCGAGATCATCCTTTTCCACCTTATTTTATCCTCTGCCTGTATCACTTTGATAGCGGCTAGTGGGACTTCTTTCTCCGCTACCACAGCGATTTCGGTATGCCCTGTGTACCCCTCTCCTCTCCAGCTCCCTGAGTCACGCATTCTCAGATAGGACGCCATCGCTTCCTTCTTTATGCAAGTTGGAAGCGACGGTAGACCCATCAGGGCGTTTAGGACTGCCGAGGGGGTCGTCCTCATCGCGCCGGTTATTCCCCTACAAGCTAGTCTTTGAATTTTTCCCAACTTGTTGGTTGTGGTTATCTGGTCCACTCTCGGCCACCAGACCACTGCTCCATATAGGATTCTGGGTCTGATTACCGCCGTGTAGATCCAGTGAAGGATGTGAGGTTTGAGTCCCCACCTCCCTCCCACTGCCCGGCGCAGACTCCATATAGCGACCACCGCCTTCTCGACTACTCGATCGACATGTGGCCCCCAAGTTAGCTTCGAGTCCAGAATCACCCCAAGATATTTTACCTCTCTAGCCAGCTCTAGGGTTTTCCACCCATTACTGGTGATCTGAACCCATCTACCTTCCTTCTCTTGGTGAAGAGAATCATCTCCGTTTTAGTTGGATTAACTGCGAGACCGACTTCCTCACACCACCTTTCTATTTTCCTGCACGCCAACTGCATCCGGCCACAGACCACATCTAGGAAAGGGCCCGTCACCAGGACGAGCCCGTCGTCGGCGTATGCCTGGGCGTAGAAACCGTTGGCGGCTAGTCTCTTGAGAAGTTCGTCCATGACTAGACACCAAAGGTGAGGGGAGAGACAGCTACCTTGCGGGCAGCCGCCTCTCACCTCGATGTCGGCATGGCTCTCTCCTAGAGACACCGTCACTTTCCTCCGCTCGATGGCCGTAGCTACCCAGCTAATCAGCGTAGGAGGGGTTCCCCTAATCTGCAGTGCGCTGCAGATAACATCTGTTCTTGCCTTATCGAAGGCACCCTCCACGTCGAAGAAGACTCCGAGAGCCCACTCCTTGAAATGGAGTGCCTTTTCTATCCTGTGCACTACCGCATGAAGGGCAGTTTCTGTGGACCGTCCACTGCGGTATGCATGTTGATTATAATCGAAGGGGTGCCTACTCAGTACTACCTCCACCAGATACCTATCCACAATCTTTTCCAGAGCCTTCAGTAGAAAAGATGTGAGGCTAATGGGTCTGAAGGCCTTTGTGTAGTCCCTTCTCCCTGATTTTGGGATAAAAACTACTCTAGCTGTCCTCCAGGTCCTAGGTACATATCCCAATGCCAAGCTGGCCCTTAAGACGTCCCTTATCCAGGGAAATATGTCTTTCAGCGCTTTCTGTAGCAATGCTGGAAATATGCCGTCCAGGCCTGCCACCTTGAATGGTCTGACCTCGTTCACAGCCCACCAAATTGCCTCCTCTGTGACTATCTCCTCAGCGAGAGGTCTGTCCACCCTGTGGATGAACGTTTCTCTTCGATCCCGGTTGTCACCCGCCTGTCCAGGAAAGTGGACCTCCAGTAGGTGCTGAAGAGCTTCCTGTTTGGATATCGTCCAAGTTCCGTCTTGCCTTTTGAGCGATCCAATTGTGCCCTTCGTCTCACTGCTCAGTATCTTGGCCAGTCTGGCGGACTCTGGGAGGGAGTCAATTTCCCCACAGTATGTTCGCCAACTGTCCCGTTTACTCCGCCGTAATTCTCGTTTAAAGTTCCTTCTCGCTTCCCGAAAGCCAATCGTCATCCCGCCCCGACCCGACCGCCTTGCGATGTTCTCGCTTAGCAGCCGTCTTCAGATGGTGGAGCTTTGTGCTCCACCACTTTACTTTTCGTGGCGGTTGCGCTCTCAAGGGACACGCTTTCTCGAAGGCTTCTATTACTTCCTTTGTTCCTCTTTCGACTTCCTCGTCCAATAGCTCGGGGGACGTTAGGTCCTGTGAGACACCTGTGAGGTCTGAAAGACACTCTGTATAGGTGTCCCATCTTGTGGCCCTTGGGTTCCGCCTAAGAGCGACTTCTTCCCGTTCTGCTTTGATATCAAAACGTATCATGCGGTGGTCGGACATTGCTATGTCCTGAGTCACCCTCCAGTTCCTTATATGGTCCTCAATTTCCCTCGAGACCACCGTTGTATCAATAACCTCCTTTCGAATCCTATTGATGAAAGTGGGCTCTGTTCCTCTGTTTAATATCTCTAGGTCTGTCGATGCCAAGCACTCCAGAAGTGCTTCACCCCTGGTATTAATCCCGGTGCTTCCCCACATTGTGTGGTGTGCATTAGCGTCGCAGCCTATTACTAGTGGTAATCTGTTTTCCTCCGCGTATGAGACCAAGCGCTCAAACCCTTGGGTTGGTACTTCGGCATCATAAGGAAGATACACGCTACCTATAATAATCTTAATTCTACTTCCACCTACCTTCAACTCGAGGAGCATCACGGTGACGTCTCTGGTCCCCAGGTGCGGCATTGGCGACGCGTTGAGGGCTTTTGACACCACGATGCAGCTCCTCGGGTTTTCATCCTCTCCAGCTCCGTGAAACGTCTCGAAGCTGGCCTCCTTCAGTCCTCTTATTTCTGACCTGTATAAATATGGTTCCTGTATTAGTATCAAATCTGCAAGGCGTTTCGTCAGGATTTGCAGCAGTTCTGCTGATGCATCCCGGCTGTGCTGCAGATTGACTTGACTTACCCTGATTTGATCCATCGAGGACTTCGAAGATCAAGGGAGGCAACCTACTTCTCCTCGGCCTGCCCGGGGGTGCCTGGCCTAGAGGAGGCAGCAGCCGCACCCCAAACCGTCACCCGACGCACTGTCACGGTGATCAGCTCGAAGTACAGCTCCCAGCCTGATTCCTCTAATAGCCTGGCTATCTCCCGGCTGACCCTGAAGATGAGGTGCCATCCTCCAGGTCCGCCTCTCGTCTCCAGGTGCTCCCAGGTACCTACGCGCAATGCGCGGTTCTGGAGAGTCACCATTCGACGAACCTCTTCCAGGTTCAGCTCCTGGCTCCTTATCCAGAAGCCTCCGGCCATGGGGCCTCGGTTCCCCTCACCACCGTGAAGGAGACCTCTCCCCGCGCCGGCAGTGAGCAGCTTCTGAGCAGCCATTCCGCCGACTGGTCGTCTTGGGCAGAGATTAGGAACCATCTTGGTTCGACCAATCCTGAGTTCCCGTACCGAAGCTGCAGTGCCTGGTCCGTTCCCTCGGAACTTTCCATGGCACGAAGCATCTCCCGCACCAGATCCTGCCGAAGACTCCCAGCCTCCTCCTGGGTGATCTTCGTGTCGACCCTGTTCGACAGGACGACCACCTGCTTCTCCCTCTTTTCGGGCTTCATAACTCCGCTGTAGGAGGTCGGGGCCTGCAGGCGCTTGGGTTTCCCACCCTGAGGCCTCGAAGGCCGGCCTTTGTCACCCCTCAAAAGAGGACAGACGTGTTGCCTACCCTCTTCGGTTCTCGCGGGTGGTTCTCCCTTACTCCTTTTGGCCCCTCTCTCCGTCCTGAACCTCTTCTTGGCCGGCTTAGGAGTCGTTCGCTTTCCAGAGCGTACGAACCCCCCTGCCTCTTCCTAAGAGGCTGGCGCAGACGGAAGCCGAAGGGGCTGGCTTTGCTTCGCAAGCCTCCTCGCCTTCCTCGCACCTGGTCATCTCTTACTGAGGTCTGCCTGCTCCTGGGAGGACCGTCCTTGGCCCTGGGCAAGACCCCTCCCTAGGGGGGGCACTAGACCCTGGGCCTTGGTCGGCTTCGGTTGCAGTCGTTAGATCCGTTGCCGAATCCCTCTCCTGCTCCTCACCTCTCAGACGCGCAGCAGACCCCTGTTGTCTGAGTCTCCTCCTCGCGTTCCTCTTCTTCTCCCTTTTTTTGTTTCTCCTTCTCTCAGAGTCATCGGTAGAGTGTCTAGACTCCCTCTCTGACCCTGAGGCGTTGGAAGGGTGGGAGCTGGTGTCCCTCCCTTCAGTTGATGGGGAACTAGGGCGTTCCCCGTGACGACTGGACACGTTTACGGTTCCATCCTTTTTTTCGTCGTCCATGGTTTTGAAGATTGATGTGTGCTTATTGTATGCGGGTCCAGGTGTCTATCTCCTGCCTCCCCCCAGTTCCTCGAGACAAGACTTGTTCCCTTCGGGCAGAGCGGCGGCCGCGGTAGAAGCCTCTCGGTTCCAGCAGCAGGGCCTAATCCCAGGCGCCGCCTGGCACTGCTGCAGGAATCGGGATTATTCACCGAATGATGGGGCAGCCCCCTACGTGGGCTAGACAAGGGTGGGCCCCTGTACTGTTCGGCGGCCTAGGTGTGCCTAACCTAGTTTTATTCCCGCTACCATTCCGATAGTGCTCTCCAGGGTCCTATCCCGACGTCCTTAGGGAATTACAGAGATTTCTTCCTTTCTCCCCATGTGTCAGTGTGGGTGTATTGTGTTGTGATGTACCCTCCTCCTTTCTCAATCGGGCTTGGGACCGGCTATGGCGGAGTTCACAGGTGTACAAGCTGTCGACGACGTCCTGAAAAGAAGGCAGGAAACAGACATCATCATGCAGTTTACTATAGGTTTGCAGGACCCTATTAGAAAAAAGGTAATGTTCACTAGCCCAGCTACCTTACAGCAAGCCTTAGAAACGGCAGAAAAAGCGGAGCTCATAGAAAATATGACGAGTTCAGGGAAGAGGCATGTGCGGGCCTCAGATACAGACTACAACGGAAAGCGGATGAACGATAATCGGTCTTACACGCGTCCCGACCGCTTCGGGAGCGAACATCGCTAGCCCAGCTCCACGACGCTCAGGCCCGCGAGAGAGATGCGGCGACCAGAGGCGTACCGTCAAGATGGGAGACAGCGCGAGGAAATTTTTGGTACAGGCGCGCAGAAAGAGTGCAGGTCTGGACATCAGATCGGTGACTGTATAAGGAAACGCGGATTATGTTTCCGGTGCAAGAAGAGGGGCCACATGATGCGAAATTGCCCGGAGCTACTAGATACAGGACATACTAGCAATGAAACCGGAGGAAGCGATTTAAACGCTCACGCGACTCCTCGCCAATCCCGAGCGGGAGTCGAACAAGAAGCAAGAGAATAAATATGAGGGATTGGGCTACTGTAATGGCGTGCTCCAGTATAGCAGCCCAGAAAAATACCATGACCTTGGAGGTCGATGGTGAAATGAAAAATATTCTAATAGACACGGGAGCGCAGTGCAGTTTAATTTCGGCGAGCGCCGCCGAAGGTAAAAGAATAATACAAGGGAAGGAATATGCTTTAAGGGATGTGCAGGGAAACTTGATTCCTTATAAGGGTTCAACAGTAATAAATATAAGACTCGGTAGGGACCGAATAATTAATTATGAGTGTATAGTTGTAGAAGTGGATGTCTTGTCCGCTGATATATTACTAGGGATGAATTTTCTACAAGAATTCCAGGTTAAACTAGATTGGAAGGAAAATAAAATGTTTTTGTTAGGTCACGAGATTGATCTTAGGAGTGAATCACAACACGTCCTAGTATCCAGAGAAGCAAACGTAATCCAGGAGAGGCTGGACAAAGTGGAAGCTAAGTTGGGAAAAGTAATGAATAAGTTAGATTCATTGGCAGAGAAGCTAGGGGGAAGGTTCCTGGTGGATTTGATGTCACCACCATCAAATTCATCCGGTCAAGAAGGAAGTGATGAGCCTTCGCGACCTCACGGAGTTGGATCTTTCTCAGCTGTCTCGTGCCCGGCCGAGATGAAAGCAGAATCATGTACATGTGTATGTATGACGAGAAGGCAAAACGGCCCCTGTCATAAAGTCAGTTACGAGAAAAATGTGAATCCAGAGTCTTGTGTATATATGACGAGGAGGCAGGACCGCCCCTGTCATGAATCAGTTCGTGAAGACGGTACAGAAAGCCAGGTGAAGGAACTAGAGCGTTTTGAAAAGTGTAAGGGGAAGTCAAGATTTCTAGAAGAGCGAGTTGAATCGAAGAATGGAGGACACCTTCAAGAGACCAAGGAGAGAAGTATAGGGCCGTAGTTTTCTCCGTATGCGGAGCGTTGTCCTTTTTCAAACCAGTATGGCACTCGGAAGGACCTACAGAGAGAGTCGGATCGGAGGAATTGTCCAAAAGTGGAGCCCCATCACTCTCGTAGTAAGTTAGACCGCGTAACTAGAATCGAACACCCTGTATACAAGGAAGCAGAGGAACTCTTGGAAAAAGGTGCTGGTATAAAGAAGTATCAAAATGCCGCTGGAGCGCAGAATTTGTATGAAAAGGAGGTAAGTGACCCTTGGATAAGTAGAAACGAACGGAAAGAAGCAGGTATGCTCGAAGCAGAAAAGGAATCCCCCAGTATAAAGTCGAACAGACAAAGAACGGCCGAGAGATATAGAAAAGTGACAAGTGAATCTCCCTGTATTAATTATGAACCCGAAACAAGAGATGTAGAAGAAATATGCGAAAAA
This sequence comes from Chrysolina oricalcia, assembly GCA_944452925.2. NCBI lineage: Eukaryota > Metazoa > Arthropoda > Insecta > Coleoptera > Chrysomelidae > Chrysolina > Chrysolina oricalcia. The sequence goes on along the minus strand of OX101823.2, from coordinate 46,259,251 downwards.
AGACGTAAGAAGCAAGTGAGGTTTGAAACTGAGAATAATAGAAATCTGTGTGAAATTTCGAAAACTAGCACGAGTTTGTCGAAAACTAGCCACGAAGTTAGGAGCACAGATACTGAGGAAGGAGCCGAGAAAAAGGCAGGCACAGCAGGACTCAAAAAGGTTGGATTCAGAAAAGAAACGAAAGCAGAAGAAGAGTCCCAGGTTGCGGAAATTTCACGAGAAAGGGTCCTGTTGGACGCGGATAACAGACAGAGGGCACATTTGAAAACAGCGATTGAAAAGAATTGGCAGATTAATGGAAGACCGCTGGAGTTACCTAAATGTCGCCCGGAAGAATTGGATGAATGGCTACAGGAAAATTCACCTTTACCGGACAGAACAGAAAATTACATAGCAAAAAGGATGGGAACGTCAAAGGGTTGGAAGAAATTCCGTCAGAAAGAAAAAACGAAAAAGTGCCCGAGACGCCACTGAACTAATAAACGAACCTGTAGCAGAGAAACGATTGCAATGAACGCGTGGCATCGAGAGGCAGTGTCAGAAAAACAGATGTTATGGGAGTGCAGGTAGAAAGATTCCCGAAATTGCAGATTATTAGATGAACGAGTATATTTAGATTTTGAGAGGTTGGAGATAGGAAGGCGTCATTAACGATAAATAATAGAATAGATACATATATATTGGGGAAGCAAATTCGTTAAACTATTATCAAATAATTTAAGAGATTAGATAATGTTGTTAAGTATTAGAAAGAAAGTCGATACGAAATTAAAAATAAGAAAGTTTAGGTAAAAGCAATCTAAATCATGAGTATTTGTAAACGATTCGAATTGAGATTAAGTAGTGACTCTTGAGGTGAGATTGACGAATTCTTACACTGTAGTTGAGAGAGATGAGTGACATCTAGTCAAATGATAGAAAAAGAATAACGTATTTTGAGTATAGAGTTAATGCATTATGTATCAGATAACAGAACACGGAGTTCCCGTGATTGATTTGGTAGATTATTATAATTCTGAATAAATTTCAGTACACTGAGAATAGTGCTTAAATAAGATTTCAGTTCAACATTGCTGAAATGGAACTCAGAGAATTTTGTTACATTTGAAATACTTAAGAATTGGGTTAGTGCTGTCTCGATACCCAAGTAAATGCTGTCGCATAACTAATAATGGACAGGCCGGAATTTAGCGCGAAGGTCGTGGAGAAATTATCTGTTTTTATGCAAACCTGTTCGTAGCTGTAGTTATAAAGTAAGATAAATTGTGTTTACGATAATGTTTCGAAAGTTATTATAATTGAAAGCTATTCATGGCCCCAACAGGATTTTCTATTCTGGAATTTGCCCTTCTCAATTCAAAAGGGCTATAATTAAACCAATACATAAATCTGGTTCAAAAAATTCCATAAAAAACTATAGACCGATTTCGGTTATATCAAATATCGCAAAAATATTTGAAAAAGTGCTCAAATCGAGGATAGTGTCCTACGCTACAAAAAATAAATTGATTTAACACTCGACAATATGGTTTTCAGCAGAATAAATCAACTCAAGATGCCATTGCTCATCTAACATCGCGATTAACAAACAATCTGGACAGCGGGAAAAAAACAATTGGTATTTTCTTAGACCTAGCCAAGGCATTTGACACAATAAGTCACTCCCAGTTGTTAGATGTTTTGGAAGATTTAGGACTCAGAGGTGTAGTAAGGAAGTTGATGGAAAGTTACCTAACAGGACGAACACAGCAGGCAAAAGTAGATCGCTTTACTAGTACTGAGCAAATTGTATTGTATGGGGTACCTCAGGGTACTGTTCTGGGGCCATTATTGTTTATTCTTTACATCAATGACCTTTTGAATTTAAAAATTTCTGGAGAGGTTATTAGTTTCGCAGATGACACTGCTATAATATTTGAATCGCATACCTGGGAAAAACTGAAAGAAATAGCAATAAAAGACATGAAGTTGATAAAAAAATGGTTTGACTATAAACTTCTTACAATTAACTTCGATAAAACATTCTATCTGCCGTTTTCATGCTATGAAAACACTAAGCCTCCCTATTCGGTCCTCAAAATTGAAGAAAACATGGAAATAAGAGAAAATGATTCGATTAAATATTTGGGCATAAAAATTGACAAACATCTCAGATGGAACGTGCACATTACAACACTATGTAACACGTTGAGAAGTATCCTCTATAGATTCAAGTACCTAGCGAAATACCTAGAAAAAAAACATCTGAAGATGATCTACCATGCTCTAGTAGAATCCAGAATTACATATGGAATCATAGGATGGGGTAGTGCACTCAAAGACCATATAAAAAATGTGGAAATATTACAGAAAACTTTCCTAAGAATAATTTAAAAAAAACCAAATCGATACTCGTCTGATAATTTATTCTCTGAATCTGAAATTCTTGATATCCGACAAAATTATTTCCTTATGACATCGTGTTTTGAAATGAAACATAAATTGAATCTTCATATATATGAACATACTCATAATACAAGAAATAAAAAAATGTATAAAACTCCTCTTGCGTCAAAATCTATAGGACAGCGAAACTACTCATACTTAGTCCCACGATTTTTCAATTTCATACCTCCTCAAATAAAAAAAAACAAACAACTTGTGGTTATTCAAAAAAAAAACTGAAAGCACACTTACTAAATACAAATAGATGGGAAATTCATAGCTTGATTGAGATGTGAAAAAAAAGTATAAAGAAAAAAAAAAGAAAAAAAATATCCGGGTATATTGTCATGAGTACTTATGTATGTTATATTTATAGAATTACTCAATTGATCGACATCCTCCACAGACAGTCTACGACTTTGTGGAAAATGATTTATTTACACGAATATGATTTTATCTATGAAAAATGTACTATTAAATTATGTCTAGTCTTGTTAAAGTACGTGTTTTATATATACTACACACATTTTTTATTATTTACATATTTTATAAAACTGTACTTTTGAAATCCTATTCTATCAATATTATATTCTATACTCTACAGTTATACACTATATTTACTGTAAATAAAGATTATTATTATTATTATTATTATTATTAAGTGTCAGGACTTAAACATTAACGTTTTTTTGTGTTAAACCAAAACGACCGAAAATATACAAGAAAGAGGAAAATCCAGACAGAACCCATTGAATCTTCAAGTGTAGTGCCGAAAGAAATTGAGAAAGGCAGCGTTTCTCACAACCCTTTCTTGAATGTTTACTGGAAGTACGACGATACAGTTTAGAATTAAGGCAAGCGATCATTGTCGCTTTGCGATATGTAAACCGTTAGGAAATAGAAAAGACACTTTTATGAAGAAATGCTTTTAATGAAGTAAAATTGTGATTTTTGCTTTGTTGACTTTGATGTGAATAGGTACTGTTGATGTAACAGTTAGGAATAAGAAAGACATTTTTATGAGAAAATGCTTTTAGTAAAGTATAATTTTGTTGTTTTTTTTTTATTGAATTTGATGTGACGAGGTACTGTTGATGTAAACAGTTAGAAATAAGAAAGACACTTTTATGAGAAAATGCTTTCAATGAAGTAGAGATTTGTGTAGTTTTTTTTGATTTTTTATGTAACTAGGTAATGATGTAAAAAAAAAGGGAAAATTTTCCCATGTTATAGGGATTCTGGTCTTATTATATAAGGTTCAGGGTAGCAGCTTGGCGTCAGTAGTTTAACAGACAAGCGAATCAGAAGATTAAACAGTGCAACGCGTTTAGAACTTTGTATAAATAAAAAGTGACCGGTGTATAGAAGGAAAGATCGAAAGCATTATGGAAGCTCTAATTGACGCATTACAATTCGTGAGGGACCCCGTCTGCCGAAGGGAAATTTTACGAATAGTGTTGCGATATTTGGTACGCGAGGTAGATCACATCCCCGTGGTCCCAGAACGTGAGGAAACCAGAGTGAGGAGAAGCTACATCATAGCGTACATCTTGGTTTTGCATCTGTCCTACACCAGGACATTGGATGAACTACGGATCGCGAGGTGCGATTGTGATTGGTGCCCTCCTCCAATGACAAGGGTTGCAGTGCCACAGGAAGCCCGGTAAGCCCTTCAAGAGCCTTTCCAGCCCTATTTGCCGCCCCCTTGGTAAGAGCTGGGAAACAGAGAGCCAGTGCTGAACTGTCAACTACCTTGCTGTAGTACAGATCCAGCGTACTTCTGCCCGGACGGAGGTGTCTTTCCCGCAGAGCCTATGGTTGCTTTGCCCGAACCGTGGGAAGGACCAAAACAAGAGGTAGGAGCCCACGAAGATGAGCGCCACATGGACGCCGCCCCGACATCTAGTAGCAATGCCCGTAGAACCAGAGGAGAGAAGCGACGTCGTGTACCGAGAACGCCGCCCCCATCGTCCGCCACCGAGGATTCCGAATGGGAGCAGGAGATTAGTATGTCGCCGCAGCATGCCACGTTTGAGGCAGGTAGGAAGGTCCTATTTAGCCCAAACGGCAAGATGATCGTTGTCTGTCGACGCTCCTGCAGCTCGAGCAGTGAGGACTGACGGTGCCGAGACACAGCTCGCCGCCCCCGAAGACAGCTATCACGACGGGAAGTTGCGTAGGACTGTTTTATGAATATGTATTAGAGTTAAGATGTTTGATGATAAATATAATATTTCTGTTAGGAAGGAAAGTTAGATTTAGGAATATCTGTTTGCCAGTGAGGAGTAGGTTATAGGAATCATTGTTAGAATATCATACGAAAACATTCTTTTTCATGCACGAACTATTGAAACTATAATGAAACAGGACGACGAACACATATTTAATGTGCTCGTGTCTTTTTAAGAATGGAGGTTTGTGGTGAGCCCACACTCACCCTGTATTGCGCAAGCAGATATCGTAGTTCAAGTTGTTAAAAAGAAAAGAGTTCAGACTGCGAGGCTAGTCGAATAATTATCGTCAGCTGCTCCTCCCTGTATGAACCGTAACCAAGTTCATTTCAGGCGTAGAAAACATCTGGCCCCGTGTTGACGACCGTCACTAGATGTGCACGTGTTCGATAAGAATTCATAACCCCGCGTACAAAGCCGCCGAAATCGTAAATCATATCTCAAAGAAGTACCGCTACGAGCCGTGTAACATAAATCTGTCAGATCGAATTAATTAAGAGCCGGGAGTGACTGAATAAGGAAATTTCCCGTCTCGCGCAAACTATAACTCACGGTTACAAAGGCCGCCGCTCAAAGAAGCCGACATCATAAATTGGTCATGCGCGACTGATTAACGACCATCGGATGACCACGTGCAAGTTACCCCCGTTTGGACGTTACTATAAAAGTCGCGATTCGCGTCCGATGAAGGCACTTCAGTCTTCTTCAGAATACTAATTCAGTCTTCTTCAGAACACTACTTCAGACTTCTTCAGAATTCAGAATTCGATTCCGTCAGTCGTTTATTCAAATGTAAACTCGGAGTAGTGTTTTTAATCATGATTATTCATTCGAATCAATTCGACAATCAGTATGAAGTGATTTAAATCGGTTCAAAATGAATTCGTTCTTCGGTAATTAAAGTCATTTGGAAAAGAGTCAATTACAGTCCATACCGGCCAGTGTTCAGTTAATAATAAAATGTGGAAAGATTATGCAGCTACAGTTTTAATTCGTAAGTGAAAGAATAAATCATCGGATTGAAGATATACCTATTAATCTCGCTATGATTTACCCGAGAACCTTTGAACTAGAATTTTAGTCGTATCGGTATGAGAAGAATGTTTGTTTTTTTTGTTGTTATTAGTTATTATTGTGCATGTAGTATTAGATTATGAGATTTCAAGCTGTGAGGTACTGACTTGCTATGTTATACAAGATTAATTATGTGTCAATCTGATTTATTTAGATATCCCGATATATATGGCACAGTGTGCACCAAATGTTTATGAATTTGTATCGGTATATTAATGATTTCGACATAGGAAGTGTCCTGATGTATCTTATGTTCCTGTGTACTCCAATAACTGTATTACTCGTGTTTATTATTGATTTGTTTTGAAAAACCTGTTATCGATACGTAATTCCTGCGTTGCAAGTTAAGTTTGGAGTAATGTAAAGTAATTTCTCCGCACGATTCATGGTAGATTCGCTGGCAAGCATGATGATAATATTTAAGGAATTTTGTTTCTTTTACAATGTTTGTTTTCTTTCTAAGAATATGATATTTGCCGACAACAGGCAGATCCGATGTTCGCGTGGAAGTGCATATTTGCATTATATTTAAAATAGATGTTTGAAACGACTCGTGCCTTTTTGTTCATGATTTCGCTGTTTGCCGTCTTAGAACAACTGTGTTAGTAATAGGATTGTGAAAAATCCACATAGGGTTACATTCGACAGCCGCTCGACGAATGAACCTCAATTATATGTCACGTCCCGACGTTTCGATCCACTCATCCATCCTTGTGGCTCGGGTCCTTGCTCTCGGACCTTCGAGCGAGTGAGGAAGAACCGAGGAACGTGTTAATGGCGACTGAGATTAGTCTAGAGCGCTAGGTTCCTTCCTAGGTTTGAAGACGAACTCTTGGTTGAAAACCGAGCTGAGTGAAAGCGTGTGTCCCGCGTGGTCACGAAGCCCGGCCATTCGACAAACTCTTCAAATCTCATGTACTGATGGCTTTGTTGAAATGTGCAGATTTTCTGCTTGCGTGTTCTGATCAATAAGATTTTTCTTACCCTTTTTACGAAACGCCACTGTTGACAGAGAGGGAAGTATATTTTGTACTGTCAATACTATCGTTCCACCGTTGTCACATCAACGGTATAGATATATTTTCTATTCGCCATTTAAAAAATATTGGTTTTACCATAATTTTTGAGATATAACCTAAAACGCGTTTTTTCAATGTTCTGTCAAAGAGTGTCCCGACTCTAATATACGATCTAATGTCAAATTGCATACAGTGACCCTAGTTTTTAGTAGTTGATGTTGTACCGAAACATATAATAAAACATAAATTACATGTGGTTACTTTAAATGGGTACAATAGTTTAATTAATTAAATACCTCACTATAAATAAAGAAGACAAAAGTCAACAGGTTATGGGCCCAGGACGCCGGAATTTGGAAATTACCTGGATAAGAAAGTGAGGTTGGAAACACATTTTTTGTTTTTAAAAAAAATGGCTACAGAAGATGAAAGGTTTAAGATCCCTTTGTTTGACGGATCAAACTACGCAAGTTGGAAATTCCGCATGGAAATCTCTTTGGATGAATTGGATCTTCTGGACTGTGTAAAGGAATAAATGCAACTAGAAGAAATACCAACTGGAGCGACTGTCCAAGAAAGTCAAACTATTCAATCGCGGAATGAAGCTAAAATGAAGCAGGATAAGGCATGCAAGAGAAGAATAGTATCGAAAGTTGCTGATACTCATCTGGAATACCTACAGGGCAAGGACACTGCATATGAGATGTGGGAAAGTCTGCGCACTGGTTTTGAACGGGACAGTCTTCATACACAGTTTCGAATTAGAAAACAGCTGGAAGCACTGAAGGTAAGTCCAAGAGAAAGTCTCACTAATCACTTCCTCAACTTCGAGAAGCTCATTCGTGAATACAAGTCTGCTGGAGGTTCCCTCTCGGAAAGAGAAACTGTTCTTCAATTGTTTCAGTCTCTCCCTAATAAGGAGTTTCAAACAGTAATTAGATCTCTGGAAACGTTATCATTGGCAGACAATTCGCTGATGAATTTACCAATAGTGAAGGGTAGATTGCTAGACGAGGAGGCCAAACTCACAAGTGCCGGTGTGCTGAAATCTAGAGGGGAAAACCAATCGTCTACTTCATTTTTGTCTCAAGGTAAACATTCAAATACGTTCAAGAAGACTGGGTACCAGACAGACACCAGAGTTCAAGAAAAGTTCCCGTATAAGTGCCATTTCTGCCAGAATACTGGCCACAAAAAGTCAGAGTGTCGGAAGAGGCAGGCAGAGGTGGTTGGAAAACAAGAAAGGTCAAGGTAATACTGGTCAAGCCAGCTCGGCTCAGACAGAACTAGTCAACAATCAATCAAAAACTGTAAGTGACAACAATTCAAGTTATGATTTTTGTTTCTCAGCATATACTGTGAATGAAAAAATGGAATGTAATCTTGTTAGCAGAGTATGGTTCGAAGAAAAGAAACTGAATAAGATTCGACTGAACTTTTACTGAAGTTTATTTATTAAAAAAAATTTTAACATCAACTATCTGGATAAACATATATCGTAACCATAACAAAATAAGTATATAGAGCATATTACATAATATCATTTTCAACACCCCCTCTTTATGTAATATCACTCCAACTCGGGTAGTCCCATCCTTTCCATATTGAGAATGAGTTTTGCGTCACTCATAGCTTTGGTTAAACAATCTGCAACCATATCTTGAGTTCTGATAGGTTTGACCTTAATATCTCCTCTCTCTTGAACTTATCTGATGAAATAATGCTTAACATCTATGTGTGTCGTTCTGGGTCTGTACCCACCATTTTTGCATAAATCCACTGCTCCCTTGTTATCACAATACAGTGATAATGATCTTAGAGTGTCTGGAATTAGTTCTCGAAGTAGCTCTTTCAAAAAAATAGCCTCTTGAGTTGCCATAGTCAGAGCCATGTATTCGGCCTCTGTAGTTGAGAGAGCTACAGTTGCCTGCTCTTTCGAAGACCAGCTTATCGCACCACCACTCAGAATGAATACATATCCCAATCGGAGTCGCAAAATCCTTGCATATCGCCAGTTTTTCCGAAAAATAGTTTGTATTGGGAGGTTTTTCTCAAATATCGAAAGAATCCTTTGATAGCTTTCCAATGACATTTTCCAGGATTTTGACAGTACCTCGCTAATTTTCCAACCGCATGCGAAATCTCGGGTCTGGTGCACTGAGCAGCATACAATAAGCTGCCATTAGCTTCCTGATATGGAATATCTGCCATTTCACATCTTTCTTGATCAGTTTTCGGTGCCATTTCCTTCGTCAAAACTTGATTTGGATCAAGAGGTGTTCGCATCCCGTGACATTCTGACATATTAAATTTTGAAAGAATCTCTTCGATGTATTTTTCTTGATCCATACTTATCGTTCCTTCCTTTTTATTCGTGATGATTCTCATACCCAGACAATAATGTGCTTTGCCCAAGTCTTTCATTTTGAATCTTTCTGACAAAGCTTCTTTCAGTGACTTCGTTTCATTTTGGTCTTCTGAAAATATCAATAAGTCGTCAACGTAAAGTGCTATGACTATTCGTTTTGTTTCAATGCTCTTATAATATATACAGGGATCTTGTTTCGATTGAGAAAAATTCAAACTCTTCAATGCTGAATCAAGTTCTTGGTTCCAGGCTCGACTTGATTGTTTAAGACCATAAAGTGTCTTACGAAGTTGACAAACTTTTCCATCTGGCAATTCCATGTAAATCTCTTCGTTTAGCTTAGGATGTAGGAAAGCGGTTTCGACATCCATTTGATCGATTTCCCAGTCGTACTTTGCAGCCAGAGCCAATAAAAGTCGGATGGAACTATAGCGGACTACAGGAGAAAATGTTTCTTCATAGTCTAATCCAGGGGTTTGAGAATATCCCTTCGCTACGAGTCTTGCTTTATATCTTTCTATTTCTCCTGTTGCGGTGCGTTTCGTTTTAAATATCCATTTACTTTTGACAGGCTTTTTGCTAGGAGTATCCATTTTCATGATGGGACTTCATTTCTGCTTCCATAGCTTCTTTCCACTTCTCTGCATTAGGACAAGACAGAGCTTCTTCAGGATTTTGCGGATCACATGAAGTATCGCTGACACTGTTCACGAAATCGGTATTGAATATATTTCAATTTTGCTGCCGTTGTCTAGTAGATCTTCGAATAGGGTCTTCTGCGATAGTATCAGTTTGTGCTTTTCCGTCTGTTGAAGTGTGAATACCAGCTGGGACGTTGATTCCATAGTCATTACCAGGTGACGATGACACAGTTTCCGATGAAATTGATGAGTATGAACACTCCCCCTCTTCAACAGTAGTTTTTATAGTCTCAATGATTTGTAGGGTTTCTGACTGCTGTTGACAATCACTGTCATCGAATTTTGAAAATATGTCTCTTGATGATTGAATTTCACATGTTTCGGATATAAATTCGTTTTCGAGAAACACAGCATCTCTTTCAATGATCAATTTCTTAGTTTTCGGGTGGATGAAACGGTATCCTTTTGAGTTCTCACTGTACCCAACGAAAATAAGTTCTTCGGCTTTGGGGACACAAACACTAAAGCTTTGCAGCCAAATACTTTCAGGTGTGATAGGTCCGGTTTCTTTCCTGTCCAAACTTCAAAAGGTGTAACTTCCTGCAGTGCTTTAGTTGGAACGCAGTTTTTTAAATAAGTAGCCGTGTTGACTGCTTCAGCCCAAAAGTATTTATTCAGTTTAGAATGGAATAAAATACATCGAGCAGTTTCAACCAAAGTTCTGTTGAGCCTTTCAGCTACGCCATTCTGTTGTGGATTGTAAGGAACCGTAGTTTGATGATGAATTCCAGCGGATTTGAGAATTTGCAGTAATCTTCTATTGACATATTCGGTGCCGTTGTCAGTTCTGAGGCATTTCATTCTGCAACCAGTGAAGGTTTCGACAAATTCTTTATATTCTTGGAATTTTTCAACATCTTCTGTCTTTGAATGAAGGAAATATACTTTCGAGAAACGGCTGTAGTCATCGGTAAATGTTAAAAAGTATTTCGCACTTCCAATGGACGTTTCTTGTATAGGACCACATATGTCCGAATGTACTAACTCTAAAAACTGTTTTGCACGAGTTGCACTACATTTGTTGAAGTAACTTCTATGGAACTTTCCTTTAACACATTCTTCGCATTGTTTGTAGTGTTCTTCTGGAAAATCTATGCCTAGTGCCAAATTCCGTTTCAAAATTTTCATGTAATCATAATTGAGGTGACCAAGACGGCGATGCTATAAACTAGTAGCAACCAACACTTGAGCAGCATTCGCAGACAGAAGAAATCGGTCGAGACGATACATTCCGTTGACTTCAGAGGCTGTGCTTACTATTTCATCAGGATTGAGTTCAATTCTCCTTTCTGTGATTCTGCATCCATGGTCGACATCAAAAATTACGGTTTTTCCAGTTTTGACTGATTGACTGACAGAAATGAGGTTCATTGTTAATCCAGGTGCATGTATAACATTCTTTAATGTTGCATTTCTATGGTTTGCAAGTAAAAGATTTATACTGCCTTTACCGATGCTTTTCAGTTTCTGGCCATTTACTATACCAAGTTCTCTACCAGTTTCATCTTGGAAATCTTGTAACAATGATTTGTTTGGGGTGAAATGAGCTGTTGCCCCCGAGTCAACAAACCATTCGTCACTCAAGTTTACTGATGACGTTTCGTTACAAGTCTTTATTTTGGCTAAAGCTCTCTGGTCCAAATCACCGTCAACAGCTTGATTAGGTTTTGGTTCTACACAACACCACAGACCTGCATCAACTAGAAAATTCTTCATCCAGAACTTCCAGTCTCCATAATTAGTACCATCCAGGTGCTTAGATTCGGCTAAACCTCCAACGGAACTAGATATTACTGTGGACTTTGTTCTGGTAGCTTCTTCCAACTCTTTCCTTAGAACTCTTGAGTTGAACTTCGATTTCTTCCACAGTAGCCATTTTTCTTTACAGGTAATACGTAGGTTCAGAGGGACTATTATACTGGGCCCATAACCTGTTAGCTGAGTATGGTTCGAAGAAAAGAAACTGAATAAGATTCGACTGAACTTTCACTGAAGTTTATTTATTGAAAAAATTTTAACATCAACTATCTGGATAAACATATATCGTAACCAAAACAGAATAAGTATATAGAGCATATTACATAATATCATTTTCAACAAATCTGATAAAATGGTATTTAGACTCTGGTGCTAGTGAACACCTTATTCCTGATGAAAATTTATTATTTAACTTAAGGAATCTTTATCCCCCAATTAAGATTAAGGTAGCCAAGTCAGGTCAGTTTGTTACTGCAGAAAAATGTGGAAGCCTGTCACTTAAGTCACATGTTAATGGTAAATCATATATTATCTTCATTGAAAATGTTTTGCATGTACCCAAATTAGAACACAATCTCATGTCTGTTAGAAAATCAGAGATGTGTGGTTTTCATGTAATTTTTGCTAACGGTGAAGCTATTATTAAATTCAGAGGTAAAACTGCAGCAATAGCTACAAGGGGTGACAAATTGTACGAATTATGATTCGAACAGGTAAACGGTATGGCTTTAGCTAATCTGACAGAAACTGAAGCTTATCTTTGGCATCGAAGATATGGTCACATAATTAAGGAAAGCCAGGAGAAGTTACCAAAGATGGTGGAGGGAATAGAGTTAAAAGGAAACCCTAATGCAAAGAAAGTGTGTGGGGTATGTGTTGCTGGAAAACAAGCAAGACTTCCACACAATCAAGAGAGAGTAAGGGCTACACGTCCTCTGGAACTAATACATAGTGATGTGATGGGACCCATCAACATTGCATCATGGAATGGGAAAAGGTATGTTCTCTGTTATGTTGATGACTATACCCACTTTACAGCAGTATACTTCTTGGAAGCGAAATCAGAAACGTTCAGATATTTCAAAATATATGAAGCCATGGCAAGTTCACATTTTAATCTTCCAATAAGTAGATTCAGGTGTGACAGAGGAACTGAATATTTATCAGAAGACGTGAAAATGTTTTTTGAAAGTAAAGGAATCCAGTATGAGTGTACTATTAGAGATACTCCGCAACAAAATAGAGTATCGGAACGCATGAATAGAACAATTGCTGAGAAGGCTAGGTGAATGCTCATAGAATCTGGCCTAAGAATGGAACTTTGGAATGAAGCTGTTCAAACAGCAGTTTATTTAATAAATAGGAGTCCCACAAGAGCCCTAGACAACAAGGTTGCTGCGGATGCCTGGTTTGGGAGTAAACCAGATGTGAGGAAACTTCGAGTTTTTGGATGCATAGCCTTTCTTCACCCTCCCAAACGTCTCATGGAATGGAAGTTTGGATCCAGAACCATTAAATGTTTTTTGTGGGATATTGCCACAATGGCTATCGTCTCTGGAATCCAGAAGAGATGAAAGTTATAGAGGGCAGGGATGTAACCTTCCATGAGAATAAGCTGGCAGGAAACAATCAGCTGGGTAACTGGGATGAAGAAACCGAAACTTCGCAGAAATCCGGAGATAAAAGGAGTCAAGTGGACCCTGAAGCTACAGAATACAATTCCGAACCAATATGGGATGTTGACGATGAGCCAAATGTAGAAAAACATGAACAGGAGTCAAGAAACTGAAATCTGAAAATGATGAAATTCATCTCCTCTTCATTAATTGATTTCATATCGCGATTACACCTTTACTTAAAGTTATTATAAAAATCTATTTTATTATTTATAATTATAAAAATTTTACATAAAATATAATTATGGCTTCGTACACTATCCGAACTATGTATTATCAGCTTATTTTATAACTAACTCCTCAAAAAATATTTAAAACAATGCTATAGGATGCTTATAGGATGTAACTATATTGCCTTAGTTTATTTGGTATTTTACGCAATTTCAACATTCCCGCCACGCGTAGGAACTGTCATTTTTCTTCCTTTTCGCAACTCGGGATCAGAACTTGCTATCTCTCTCGCTGTTGTATCTTGAGCCCAATGTTAAAGAGAGACAGGAAACTCCACCGCCCCACCCCTTCACACATACAAGGAGAACGAACGGTTAACGGACGAGGACGAGTGGTAATCGGAGTCGGTAGATCGAGAATCGAGATCGGGTAGCCGGTACATGCACTTTTTCACGAAGAATTTGATCCCGCCATATTTTTGTTTTATAACTTCTAGTTTGTCAATGGACGAGGCAGAGTTTTTTGGCAATAACTAATAACTGTAATAACTGAATTTAAATTACAGTAAGAAGTTAATTCCTAATCACTGTAGGAAGTTGATTCGTTTATTCCTAATCATGTATCAAGGTTTGATCGAAGCCGAAGCTCCAAGCATGGCGTCTTCGCGCCTTTTTCCTTTTGACAAGTTTTGTGAAACTGTGAAACTGATAGACGTGTAATCACTGTGAATCTGAATTGTGACCGGTTTATCCTCATTCAGATATCTACAGGTAAGTTTTATTGTAAATATTAAATATGTTTTTTCTCAAATTTTCAATAATGGAGTCCCATACAAAACGAAAGCTTTTTAACAAACTAAATCAACGTTTTAAACGCCTCAAACAAGGTGAAAGCTCTAAATCTATTAATATAACCAACGAATTAGCATTTTGTGAACCATCCACCTTATAGGCTCACACAGATGAGTTCTCGAGTGGGTCTCAGGGGCAGAGTAGTCTTGAGTCTTATGGACCAGATATCTTTCCTGAGCCTGTGTTTGATCAAGTAGATCATTCAGATTCTGACAGTAGCACATTATCCCAAAGCTCTGATGAATTTAGTAATTCTATTAATGTTGATAACTCTCTTGAATATTTTGTACCATCTTCACTAAACCAAAAAGATCAGGAAAGCAAAGAAGTACCGTTAATAGCATCTTTGGAAAATTGGGCTGTAAAACATAACATAAGACAAATTGCATTTTCTGATCTATTAATTATATTAAGGAAAAGCAATCCAGAACTTCCAAAAGACCCAAGAACCGTTTTGAAAACACCCAGAAATACTGGTTCTTCGATTAAAGTCATAGAGCCAGGTTTTTATCATCACTTTGGATTGTCACAGTGTCTTGAAAACTTAAAAACAAAATATTTTTGAAATTAATGTTTTGGAAATTTGTGTTAACATTGATGGCTTACCTCTTTCCAAAAGTTCTGGAAATCAGGTTTGGCCTATAATGGTCAACCTTTCAAAAAACAAAAAAATTTGTTGAGATTTGTGGAATATATCAAGGCAATGAAAAGCCAAAGAGTTGCAACGACTTCATGTCTGACTTTGTAAAAGATGGATTTTTGTACAAAGAGACTAAATATACTGTCAAAATACTCGCTTTCATATGTGATGTGCCAGCAAAATCTTTTTTTAAATGCATAAAGGGACATAGTGGCTATATGTCATGCACTAAATGTGATATTGAAGGTGTCTATGGGGGAAATCGAATATGTTTTCCGAATGTAGATGGTTTTCATTTAAGGACAGATTTAAGTTTTCGAGCTAAGGAACAAGAAAGCCATCATATTGAAACAACAAATTTGGAAAATATTTCAGGATTGGACATGGTAAAATCATTTCCCCTTGATTACATGCACTTAGTGTGTTTGGGTATAGTAAAAAAAAATGTTGAATAATCTCTGGCTTTGTGGAAAACCTCCATATGGTTTTTCAACTCAACAAACAAAAAATATTTCAGATAAATGTCTTAGTCTCAAAAATCAAATTCCACATGAATTTTTACGAAAACCAAGATCATTGTCAGAATTCAAGCGATGGAAAGCTACAGAGTTTCGCTTATTTCTATTTTATGTGGGTCCTGTAGTTTTGAAACAAACTCTTCCAGAAGAAATTTATGAAAATTTTTGAAGCCTTTCTTATTATTCCTTATTTCAGTTGAATAAATTAGAATATTTTACTTTTTCAATGTTTTATTATTTGTCAAAAACAATCTGTCCCTGTCATCAACTACATACATGATTTCTAGTAACTTTATATACCAGAGGTATCAACTAATTTCTAACATTCTCCCACCTGGTGAAGAATTTCACTGAGGTTCCAATTCTAGTTTGCATATCTTGACAACCGGGAGTCGATATATAGAAGATCTCATTTTAACATCTACAACTCTAATTCTACCGTCGTGACCTGGATACGTTTGAACAATTTTTCCCAACTTCCTTATGCCTTGGAGCGTCATCGTCCACCATAACAACGATATCATCTTCTTTAATTGGTATCTGTTCCAAAGTCCATTTATTCCTTTTATTAAGGGTGGGAAGATATTCTTTCAACCATCTTTTCCAGAAGGAATTTTTTAACATTTCCGTTTTTCTCCATTCTCTCCTCAAGAAACTACTCTCAGGATCTAATTCGACGAGAAAATTATCATTATTTGCAAACCCAGATAAAAAATGATTCGGCGTCAGGGGCTCGACATCCGTGGGGTCTGTAGATAAAACTGTAAGTGGTCGGGAATTAACAATATTTTCGGCTTCCGCAAAAAGTGTTTGAAGAGTTTCATCTTTCAAGGATTGTCCATATAAAATTTTTCCTATAACTTTTTTAACAGATCCAATTAATCGTTCCCACACACCTCCCATATGTGGGGCAGCTGCAGGATTAAAACTAAAGTTTATTTCATCTGAAGTTAGGGTATTTATAAGTGACGAATTATCCAGATCATTTTTCGCTCTTCGAATTTCGTTATTTGCTCCCCGAAAGTTTGTCCCGTTATCACGGAAAATAATTTTTGGCCTTCCTCTTCTTGCTATCATTCTTTTTATTGCCATAAGGCAAGAATCTGAGCCTAAAGAATGTGAAATTTCTAGATGAATTGCTCTAACTGCTAAACATGTGAACAAAACACCCCATCTTTTTTTCTTTTCTTCTACCAACTGTTACAAAGAACGGACCGAAATAGTCCAAGCCGACATTCACAAAAGCCCTTGTGTTAGGAGTGAGTCTAGCTCTGGGAAGTTGACCCATGATTGGTGGAACTGGTTTGGCTTTCCTATTCTTACAATATTGACAATTGAAAAATGTGAACTTTACTGCCGCTCGTCCATTGACAATCCAAAACCTTTGCCGAAGCTCATTTAGAACAAGATTGACTCCTTGATGTTTGAATTTTTCGTGAAAATGGCGAATGAGTAGCTGAGTATAATGATGCTTCGGATGTAAAATTATAGGTTTCTTTGTTTGTTCTTCCATGTAATGAGCGAGAATAACTCAGGACACAAACTATTTATCTTGCTGCCCTTTTTAATCGGTCTACCATCAGTCAAACATTTCATTTCGTCTTTGTAACAATCTCGTTGGGATTTTTTGATCCACAATTCTTCTGCCACATTCAATTCTTCGACAGAAAGATCTTTTCTGTTTAGTGGAATACTTTTCACCTTTTTTATGAAACGTAACATCCAAGCTGTACTTCTAATGAGTCGTAGCCATTTTGAAAACCTTTCCAAATCTGGTAAAGATTCTGCAAAATCATTCGTGAAATGTACATTGTGGGTACCAAGGAATGTTTTCTTAAATTTCACTTCAACTGTTTCTGACAAATCCATTTCTTTCTCTCTTGTCCAGTTTTCTTTTAGTTTCTTCAGGAAATCCGGACCTTTGTACCATTTATCGGAAATGATTTTTTATCTGAAACTATTCCTTTTCGTTGCTTCATCTGCCACGTTCATGTCAGTGGGAATCCACCTCCATTGCCTCACTTCTGTCAGGTCGTGTATCTCTTCGACTCGATGAGCAACAAATTGTTTTTAATTTTGTACATCCCCTCGTATCCAACATAACACACACTTTGAATCTGTCCAATAAAATGTTTCGCTCACTGACAGGTCTAACTCGTTTTTTATTGCATGTGTCAGTCTACTTGACATGACAGCTGCCTGAAGTTCCAAACGTGGAATCGAGAGTAATTTTGATGGTGCAACTTTAGTTTTTGCTGCAATGAATGAAACTTCTATTTGTTGACCTCGCGTAACTCTCAGATAAACTACGCAAGCAAACGCTTTCTGGCTACTGTCACAAAATGAGTGGATTTCAATATTATCAGCTTCTGGGACATTTATTGAATAACATCTGGGAATCCTAATTTGTTCAATGTCTTGAAAACTTGCTATACATCTACTCCAAACATTCTCAAGGTCTTCTGGAAGTTCGTCGTCCCAATTGATTTCTGAGCGCCATATGTCTTGCATCAAAATCTTTGCTTCTATGGTAAAAGATGCGACAAAACCTAGCGGATCGAATATTGACATCAGGGATTTGAGAACATTCCTTTTGGTGAATGGTTTATTCAAGGTATTTTTATTTATTCTGAATAGAAATTCATCTTTTTCACTATTCCACCAAAGACCTAGGACTCGATGTAAGTTGCCTTCATCTAACTTCTTCACGAGTAAATCAAAACCCAGTTTTTCTCTTACTTTTTCCGAATTTGTCATCCAATTCACAATGTTAAATCCACCTTTAGCCAGGGTACTGCGTATTTCTAGTATGGTTTGAATAGCTTCCTCCTCAGAATCTTTGCTATCGAGGTAATCATCTACATAAAATTTTTTAGTTATTGCATTCGAGATTTCTGGTGATTCTGTGTGCTCTTCAGCAATGTGGTTTTTTACAAACTGAGCGCAAACTGGTGAGCATTTTGAACCAAATACCATTACCATCATTTCGAACACGTCGGAAGGTTTCTTATCATTTAAATCTCGCCACCAAAAACGTTGTGCGCACCTATCTTGGAAATGTGGAGGTATGCCATGTAAATTTTTGTTATTTACTAGTTGTTTTTTATATTCAGATTTGATATAAAATTAAATGTAGCATCAAAGTTGAAACTGAACTGAAAAAAAAATTCTTTGTCAAAATTTACGCGAGGCTGTTTAGGTATGAGGCGAATGCCACATATGACGTAAATTTCACATATCTGGATGCAGCTTTTATTAAAATTTGTTGTTGTACGTCTGTTTTTGTTTTAGTTAGAAACAGAGTTTCATATTCCATTATAAAGGAAACAAAAAGTATGTCTTCTCCAGCCAAAACTTGGACAATTGTTTGTTTTACTGCAGATGAATCTGTTGAAGCCGTTCCTACAAAGTGGATCAATGGAGATGATTGCCTGGGGCCTGTTGTTACTAGGGAAAAATTAAATTCACATATAAGAAAATGTGACTTTAATTCATGTTGGCCCTCACATAAAGTACGGACGTTTAGAAATGCTACATATGGTACGTATTTGCAATGCACATATATCAAAGCTACAGAGTGGTCCATTTAATGTAATTCTTCTATTACACAAGTTTATTTTTAGAATTTTCTAACTATTGTATTTTGTCTTTTAAATGATGGTTTCCCATTTTTGCTGTATCCATACAGGCCACTTTGATGGCATAAAATCAATATAACTTCCGGTTTACAAATTCCGTTTAAACCAAAGGTTTCTAATTTTTTGATATAATATAATAATAATGTTTATTCACTCAGTAATAATACATAATTCATGATGATAAGCTAGATCTTCAAAAACTAATAAGGAAAAGTTTTTGAGATAGAATAAAAGCCTCAGTGTTTTAAAAATGGAAATAAAGGGTGTCCAGTCTAAAATTTCTATGTAACTATGGGTACAGTGTAACTGGGACCCTGTAAGTTCTGTTTTTATTATGACTTATAATTATAATGTAGCTCACAAATGAAAAATACAGTATTTCAAAAGTTCTCAAAAAATTGTATAAATATATTTTCCATATCTCCTACAGTTTCTAAGATGATGGAATAGGTTACATTGATGTTTCATGAACCAGCCATGTACCTATTTAATAATAATAGTTGGTTCAGTCAAAGACATATTTTACAAACTGTGAACATCTTTTAGATGACTATGGAGTTGCAAAAAGCAACGCATCCAAAGCAGAAAACATAAGTGACCTCAATACGGATGAGGGAAATTCTTATTATTCTGATCAGTTAGGGAAAAGAGCTCGCAAAAAGAAAATTTTGTCATCCTCTGAATCAGAAGATGATGAATCCTGCCTGGGAATGTTAGCCAAAAAAAGGCAACAAAAAATTTAAAAAAATACCAGCCCCACCAACCTGGATGGAAGCAGTGGAGCTAGAAAATGTTGAAATTAATGGGGGTAATAGCTTGGAAGGTAGGTAATATATATATTTTTTTATTAAATTTTAAACCATATAATGATAATTTGTAACTACCTAAGTTGTTTCTGTGGTTTTTATTAAAGTGGCACATTTAGGAATTTTTATATGGTCTAAGAAATGTATTTTCTTTTTATATAGAAATAGTGTCCCAGCCCCAGCGAACTACAAGCTTTAACAAGAGTCCTGATACTGATTTGAAAAGGAATCCAGATCAGTTTACTACTAACAACCTGAAAAATAATATATGTGAGTTACCAAAATTATTTTAAATGTAGATACTGTGTTTTTATTAAAAAATGTATTTTACTATTTTATAGGTATATCGAAGAAGACTAATACTGGTTGTTGTTGCAACCCACAATTGTTGTACAACATACAGTCTCTTCTAATTGAAATACATGCCAAGGTGGGCAAATGTGATTCTGAAAAAAATAAAACAACAGAAATACCATCCAACATTTTGGAAAAATGTTAAGTAAGGTTTCATATTGAGACACATGACTGTTTAACTGTTTTTGAGAATTTCCTTCTCACTCCGGAAAACTATTCAGCACTGGTAACTATTTCTTTTATTTGTATGGGGGTACATGCCTAAAATAAGTTCATAGTTTTTAAAATGTTTCATCTAATTTTTCTTATTTGTAGGTTTTGTTCTTTGCAAACCTAGGAGGAATAAACTTATATGAATTTATTAAACGCTGCTTGGCACCCGTAATGGCAGATTGTTTATCCAAACAGTTTTCCTGCTTGGGCAAAAAAGGGAAGATTACGTTCAAAGGTACTTCACTAGCATAAGCAATAACTGGTAAGTATACATACAAATCAAATGTGTTTTTTGAAATATGTATTGGCTTATAATATTTTACTATTATGCATTGAACATCTCCAAAGATTTCTAAATTTCAAACAAACCTAAAAGTAAAAAATGTTTATATGCTTGTGCATCTTTGAAAACACACAAGACGTAGACGGTTTATATTTTGTTTCTCACTCCTAATCCATAAAAGACAATAGAAAATGTTTTAAGGTAAAAAATGTAGGGTTTACAAAATTATCTTTAAATAAAATATGTGATAAACAAATTTAACAGGCAATTTTTTTAAACTGAAATACTGATTTCTAGGTTGAACATTAGGGTTGGACTATTCTGATTTAATGAATTTCTAAGAGAATCGTCTCTTGGTATCACTTCTAGTAAAAAACCAAGTTATTAGTTTTTTTAACTTTCTCTAGAAAAGTTTAGAACCATTTTTTTGCATAAAGCAACAATTAACAAAATTTTGCCATTTCTGGAAACTGGTTGATTGCTAAGTGCCAACTCCATAATAAAATTGAATAAGGTGAAAAAATCCAGTTTGTTTAATACAAACGGATTATATGAGAATTTGACAAATTTGTTAAACTCATTTGATTTTTTTTATAAACCCCTATCAACTGAACATAATATACAACTAAAACCCTAGAACTAGTGTAAAATAGAGAAAGAGAGAGAGAGAATATGCTTTTTTGTCCAAAGATACAAAATCTTGTTGACAAAGTAAGGGCCTAAAACTAACCTTAAATTAATTAAAGTAAAATACACACAATAAGGCATATTTAAATAACCTCTTACCAATTTGGCTGCAGGTATCTTACTACACCTGTTTATATATTTGACTTTTGTTAAAAATTTAATTGGTCGAAGTTTGAGGTGGCTTTTGATTTGAAACCATTTATAATTCTTTCAGAAGCAGCACAGAAAGCAGGACACTCTCATAATTTTAAAGAAACAGAACAACGAATTGGGGATTGGCTCAGACGAGCAAAGTAAAGAAGGTTGCGAGTGGAAAAAAAATTAATGTAAGGTAACTTGTATAAAATGTTTCAAGTAAGGTAAGGTGGGGTAAGAGTTTTAGTAAAATTATGCAAGTTTACATATACAGTGGCCGCCAAAAAGTATTTACCATATGGGAAAAAGTTTATTATCAGAGTATTGGAAAAACATGTCTGGAGAAAAGTTTGTGCATCATATCCGATAACCTATGAATCTATTTTGACACATTTCACATGGCTAATTGAAAAAAAATACCATGAAGAGGACAAAAGTGGGATAGATGGCAAGATATCGAAAAAAGCAATTTGAAAGTTGCTTAGAATTAAATTGATGGATGTAGCCGTTACTACGTGGTAACAAAATTGAAGTTTTTTCTTCTGAATGGCTTGACTGTAATGGAATATTGGTGTTTCGATGATAATGACAAAAATTTTTCATTTTCTCTGCACCAGATGGCATTAAATTAAAAAAATTGGTTTTTGCCAGAACCCTTGCTGTTACATTGGTTCGTATCTAACAATTATATCAGAATTCCAAGATTATTGTAATGATATGGCAATCTAGAAACATTCTGGTTCCCTGAAATCCGAATCAAGTTTCGATGATAATCGTGCATGGGCGTTTCATTTCCGCATAAACTTAAAAATAAAATAAAAATTAAAGAGGCTTTGAGTTTATGTGCAAAGTGAATGCACGAAATATGTTTTTAGATTGCCATATCATCACAATAGTTTTGGAATTCTGATATAACTGTTAGATTTAGTACCAATGAAACAGCGAGGGTTCTGGCATAAACCAATTTTTTTAATTTAGTGCCATTTAGTGTGAAGAAAATGAGAAAATTTCGTCATTATTATCGAAATACAAATATTCCACCACAATCAAGTCATTTAGAAGAAAAATACTTTTATTTTTGTTAGAGATCGGAAAATATTCAAAACATATTGCAATTTTTCAAGTTTTTTAATTTATCGCTTGAAGCTCTGTATATAAAATTAAATTCCAAGCAACTTTTTCAAATTTCTTTTTTCTATATCTTGCCGTTTTACCCCACTTTGGGTCTCTTCATGGCGTTTTTTCCAATTTTCCGCCATACTAGTGGTCACGTGACAAGTGTCAAAATTTCCCCTGAAATGTTTTTCCAATACTTACTCTAATAATAAACTTTTTTCACATATGGTACGTACTTTTTGGCGGTCACTATATACTCACAAAAATTCAACCAAAGAGAATTATTGAATTTATAGACATCGGTACCTTACTTGTTGTCTTCCTAATATGCCATAGTAGTAAGATCATTGTTATGTTGAAACTTCATTTTATGCAATTTTTGTTTTAAACAGGGTATGTAATATACACTAACCAAATTGTGTTCTATGCCCACACTGTCATGTAGTTTCTTAAATTGCCACTGCTTGGCTATAAGTTATAACGCCTCTACTTACCCCACCTTACCTTGTTTTTTAGGTTGGATAAAAAATGTAAAAAATATTTTTTATAGTAAAGATTAGGTATACAGGGTCCTGCAACTGCGCTCTGGTGGTCCATAGCTTCTAAATAGCGCAACTTAAAAATTTCTTTCGAATGCAAGCATGTTTCCTTCTTGTGAGAGTATCCCTGGAAAATATTCCGAAGTATACAGGATGACCCAGAAAAGTGCACCAAACCTAACTTATGTTTTTTGTAATGGAACACCCTATATTTCATCACATGGTTGAATAGGGATTACTTCTACCATTCAAAAAATCAACGTTATTTCCGGAGATATATCGATATTACTTCAAAAAACATAAGTTGTTCAACACTCTGTAACTCCTCGTGAAAAAATAATTCTAAAAACTTATGAAAGGCGAAATGACTCCAATATGGTCTATTTTCTATAGCATAACACACAGTTGTAATTTCATTACTTTTTGTGTACCGGATAGATCGGAACGCAAATTAAAAGATATTTTGTTTTTTTCAAATGGAAACCCATAGATTCAATTTCAGTATTGGAAAGGCCATAAAATTTCCTTTCAAATGATATATCACACTTGGTATTTACTTTACCTTGAAAATTACGTAAATTTCCAATTGAAAAAAACAAGATATCTTTCCAAGATAAGGTATATAAAAGGTTTTATGTAGGTTGGATAGAAAATGTAAACTATACTTTTTATAGTAAAGATAAGTTATATAAAATACTGTTTTATGTAGGTTGGATAGAAAATGTAAACAATATTTTTTATGTTTGAATGTTTTAGACGATGTAGTAACTTGATTACTTATATTTCGGACGTCCATCATCTTAATGGTTGAAAGATTTCTATCTCTTTCAAATTTTTTCACAACGTTTCAATTGCTTGAATCCGCAATCGTCTTCTGGTGAATAGTGACAAAATCAGATGCTACGCGACCTTTTATAGGTCTATAATTAAGTGTAATTACGCGCGGTCTTGTGGCGCGCGTGGTTTCGCGCTTTTTCTCCCTCCAAAACGGTCCATGAGCGGTTTCCATACGTTTTTAATTTCCACGCTTGGTTGACTGAAGGCACCATTGGCTTCTATGTAGGTGGTTTCCATAAATTTCCGTTTGAACCAATGTTCCTCTCTATGAAGAACACTAGCTTCGTCCCAGAGAATTCGGTGGTGTTTTGTCCAGGCGTGGTCAGCAATTCCCGATTTTGATGTTTCCCCTCGTTGAGTCCACTTTTTGTGTTCGGCTATTCTTACTGATAATGGTCTCTAGGTCTCTCCGATATAGGAATCTCCACATTCACATGGGACTTTGTAAATACAGTTTTTGCTGGATTCTGTTGTGTTCTCTGGTTTCGTCTTGGTGAGGAAGCTTCGTAAGGTACTGCCGGATTGAAAGCAACTCTTGATGTTGTATTTATTTCCGATCCTTCTGATCTTCTCGGAGATACCCCAGATATAGAGAAGAATGAGAACGGGGTTTTGTGGTCTTTCTTCGGTTGTCTTGGTCTTTTCGAGTTGTTTCCGAACTTCTCCTATGAGCTTCTCGGAGTATCCGTTTCGGCGTAGGTCCTTTTTTATTTGGTTAATTTCCGCCTCCAAAACCCCGTTCTCATTCTTCCCTATATCAGGGGTATCTCCGACAAGATCAGAAGGATAGGAAATAAATACAACATCAAGAGTTGCTTTCAATCCGGCAGTACCTTACGAAGCTTCCTCACCAAGACGAAACCAGAGAACACAACAGAATCCAGCAAAAACTGTATTTACAAAGTCCCATGTGAATGTGGAGATTCCTATATCGGAGAGACCAAGAGGCAATTATCAGTAAGAATAGCCGAACACAAAAAGCTGACCACGCCTGGACAAAACACCACCGAATTCTCTGGGACGAAGCTAGTGTTGTTCATAGAGAGGAACATTGGTTCAAACGGAAATTTATGGAAACCACCTACATAGAAGCCAATGGTGCCTTCAGTCAACCAAGCGTGGAAATTAAAAACGTATGGAAACCGCTCATGGACCGTTTTGGAGGGAGAAAAAGCGCGAAACCACGCGCGCCACAAGACCGCGCGTAATTACACTTAATTATAGACCTATAAAAGGTCGCGTAGCATCTGATTTTGTCACTATTCACCAGAAGACGATTGCGGATTCAAGCAATTGAAACGTTGTGAAAAAATTTGAAAGAGATAGAAATGTTTCAACCATTAAGATGATGGACGTCCGAAATATAAGTAATCAATATTTTTTATAGTAAAGATAAGGTATATAAAATAATGTTTTATGTAGGTTGGATAGAAAATGTAAACAATATTTTTTATAGTAAAGATAAGATATATAAAATAATGTTTTATTTAGGTTGGATAGAAAATGTAATCAAAATTTTTTATAGTAAAGATAAGGTATATAAAATATTTTATGTAGGTTGGATAGAAAATGTAAACAATATTTTTTATAGTAAAGATAAGGTATATACAATAATGTTTTATGTGGTTTGGATAGAAAATGTAAAAAATATTTTTTATAGTAAAGATAAGTTATATAAAATAATGTTTTATGTAAGTAGGATAGAAAATGTAATCAATATTTCTTATAGTAAAGATAAGGTAAATTAAATAATGTTTTATGTAGGTTGGATAGAAAATATAATCAATATTTTCTATAGTAAAGATAAGGTATATAAAATAATGTTTTATATAGGTTGGATAGAAAATGTAATCAATTTTTTTATAGTAAAGATAAGGTATACAAAATATTTTAAGTAGGTTGGATAGAAACTGTAAACAATATTTTTTATAGTAAAGATAAGGTATATAAAATAATGTTTTATGTAGGTTGGATAGAAAATGTAAACAATATTTTTTATAGTAAA
Source organism: Chrysolina oricalcia (assembly GCA_944452925.2). Lineage (NCBI taxonomy): Eukaryota > Metazoa > Arthropoda > Insecta > Coleoptera > Chrysomelidae > Chrysolina > Chrysolina oricalcia. Next base: position 46,233,207 of record OX101823.2, on the reverse strand, counting down.
GATAAGGTATATAAAATAATGTTTTATGTAGGTTGGATAGAAAATGTAATCAATATTTTTTATAGTAAAGATAAGGTATATAAAATAATGTTTTATATAGGTTGGATAGAAAATGTAATCAATATTTTTTATAGTAAAGATAAGGTATATAAAATAATGTTTTATGTAGGTTGGATAGAAAATGTAATCAATATTTTTTATAGTAAAGATAAGGTATATAAAATAATGTTTTATGTAGGTTGGATAGAAAACGTAATCAATATTTTTTATACAGGGTCCTGTAACTGCGCTCCGGTGGCCTATAGCTTCTAACCGGTGCAACTTAAAATTTTCTTTCGAATGCAAGCATGTTTCCTTCTTGAGAAAGTATCTTTGGAAAATATTCCGAAGTATACAAGGTGACCCAGAAAAGTGCACCAAACCAAACCTTATGTTTTTTGTAACACCCGTCACATGGTTGAATAGAGATTACTTTGGCCATTCAAAAAATATATTATGTTCATGTTCATCAACGTTATTTCCAGAGATATATCGATATTACTTCAAAAAACATAGTTTATTCAACACTCTGTAACTCTTCATGAAAAAATTATTCTAAAAACTCATGGGAGGCGAAATGACTCCAATATGGTCTAGTTTCTGTAACATGAAACATAGTTGAAATTTCATTACTTTTCGTGTACCGGATAGATCGAATCGCAAATAGAAAGATATCTTGGTTTTTTCAATAGGATATTTACGTTATTTTCAAGGTGAAGTAAATACCAAGTGTGATATATCATTCGAAAGGAAATTTTATGGCCTTTCCATTACTGAAATTTCTTTCAATTTGCGTTTTGACCTATCCAGTTACACAAAAAGTAATGAAATTTCAACTGTGTGTCATGTTGGCCTCCCATAAAATTCTAGAATAATTTTTCTACGAGGAGTTACAGAGTGTTGAATACCTTATGTTTTTTGAAGTAATATAACCGAAGCCACAAATGTGTGGTTGGCTTCCTGTTGTTGACGTCCTTTGTTTCTATTTTTACATCCAAGTGTTGTACATCTTCGCACTTGATTTTACCGTACTGATGAGAGCTTAAGCTCGAAACACGTGTCTACGGTTGCACAACAATTTGAGGGCTATACCCAATAACTTTTCTATTCATAATTTTATATATTGCCCCTCGATAAATCTATCCTGATTTGTATTTTCCTGGGTAGGATTGTCACGCTGGTAGCTATATCTACCTCCGTGGCGACGTTAGTTGTTGCCTTAAAAGCTCAAGGTCTTCTATCCGAAGCCACAAATGTGTGGTTGGCTTCCTGTTGTTGACGTCCTTTGTTTCTATTTTTGCATCCAAGTGTTGTACATCTTCGCACTTGATTTTACCGTACTGATGAGAGCTTAAGCTCGAAACACGTGTCTACGGTTGCACAACAATTTGAGGGCTATCCCCAATAACTTTTCTATTCATATTTTTATATATGATATATATATTTATATATCCGAAAATAACGTTGATGAACATACACGACCCTATATTTTTTTTAATGTTCAAAGTAATCTCTATTCAACCTTGTGATGAAATATAGGGTGTTCCATTACAAAAAAGCATAATTTTGGTTTGGTGCACTTTTCTGGGTCACCTTGTATTCTTTGGAATATTTTCCAAAGATTCTCTCTCGAGAAGGAAACATGCTAGCATTCGAAAGAAAATTTTAAGTTGCGCCATTTAGGAGCTATAGACCACCGGAGCGCAGTTGCAGGACCCTGTAGTAAAGATAAGGTATATAAAATAATGTTTTATGTGGGTTGGATAGAAAATGTAATCAATATTTTTTTTAGTAAAGATAAAGTATAAAATAAAGTTTTATGTATTTTAGTTCAGTGCTTAGGTTTAGTTTGTTTAAGACCTCTTTCATTTTTTCAATTAAAGTTTTTTTGGAATTATTTTATTTTATTTGCAAGCTTTCCATAAAGTAATGAACAGACTAAAAACATCCTAGAAATGTTCCATAAGTAGTGCTCTAAATGTACCTAGAACATCCCAAGTCATCCTAGAAACATATCGAAGGGATGTTCACCAGACATCGCAAATGATGACACGGCTGTTGCCAGCAACATCCCAGGACTGTCTTGAGGCAAATAGGGATGTCTGTGGGATGTTTGTATTGTCCTAAATAATTGTTTCTGAAATGTCTCTCGGATGATTCTGTGTTATTAGGGAGACTGGTTGTAAAAGGATGTAGCCAGAAGAAAGGACTGGATTACACTGAGACCTATGCTCCGGTTGATTAACCACATTCAGAGTATTCTTATCTATAGTAAGTGCAAAAGGTCTTCTCTGTAAACAGCTGGATGTAAATAACGCATTTTTGAATGGAGAACTACAGGAAGACATCTACATGAAACAACCTAGAAGGCCTAGAAGACGGAAGTTCCAAGGTGTATAGGCTGAATAAGGCATTGTATGGCTTAAAACAAGCTTCCAGAGCTTGGAATGCCAAATTTCATGAGTGCATGCTAAATTTAGGATTTACTCAGTCTGAATATGATAAATGTACTGCAAAAACACCAGTAGTAATATTTTGTATGTACTGTTATATGTGGATGACATTTTAACTGCAGTAGATAACGAGCATTTGATTGAGAAGGTGAAAACCAAACTAATTTCTAAATTTAGGTCTAAGGATTTAGGAGATTTAAGCTATTTCCTAGGTATAAAGATCACTCATACAAAAGATGGAATATTTTTATCAAATGTAGCATATCTTCAGAATGTGCTGAAACGTTTGAGCATGGATGAGTGCAATCCGGTGTCTACTCCACTAGAGGTACACCCTCCAAGGTATCTAGAGGGGCCTTGTATTACTGGTCTTAAGCCCTATCGTGAATTGGTAGGCTGTCTTATGTATGCTATGTTAACAACGAGGTCTGATATATGTGTCGCTGTTAATTTTTACAGTCGTTCCAAAGTAAATGCTACCCAAAGTCAATGGGTTGGATTGAAACGGATACTCAAGTATTTGAAGGGTTCTGTGAATTATGGTCTATTCTTCCAAAGATCGGAGGTTCAACCTATAATTGGTTATGCAGATGCTGATTGGGCCAGCGAATCTGGCAGAAAGTCAACATCTGGGTACCTGTTCGAAGTGTTTGATTGTGGAGTACTAGGAAACAAAACTCAGTAGCTCTGTCTTCTACAGAAGCTGAGTATGTAGCTTTGAGCCTAGCAGCTAGTGAGGGGATGTGGATAAGGGGGTTACTATCAGAAATGGGAATAAAAATAAATGAACCAATTCTCTTATACGAAGACAACACATCTTGTATTCATTTGCTCACCAAGCCTGACCATTCGAAGCTAAAACATATTGATGTCAAATATCATCATGTGAACGACCTTGTATATTAAAATCATGTTAATGTGCACTTTGTAAGTTCTAAGAATCAGAAAGCTGATATTTTTACGAAAGGTCTAAATGCAACTCACTTCAAGAGATTGCGTGCAGCTGTGGGAGTTATTCCATTGAAGTAATTTTTTTTGTGACTTGAGTGTATGGGTTCATTATTCTTTTTTCATTTTTTTATAGTAATGTAAAATTGAGGGGGAGTATTAAATGTACCAATTTTAACATTGTTCTTTATTTATCTTCTATGAGTAACACTGGTAAAATATGTCATAGAATAGAAGAAGAGGGAAGAAGATGGTCTGTCATTCATTTTAGTTTTTAGTTGTTGATATTGTACCGAAACATATAATAAAACAGAAATTACATGTGGTTACTTTAAATGGGTACAGTAGTTTAATTAAATACCTCACTATAAATAAAGAAGACTAAAGTCAACAATACAAACTTTTTGTCGCCTGTTTCTCAAATAATTTTCCAATAGTGTAACCGAGATTTTGGAAAATCCTATGTAGTGAAGAATAGAAAGGAGTAATCCATAATGAGATTGCGGCGGCAGAGAAAGACGTGTCGTTATCAATCATCTGCAAATACTGCAATAAAAATTGAAAAATCGGTTTAAAATTTGTAGTTTGTGCCGTATTAGAACACCCAAGCTGTGCAAAAAGATTAAAATCGTAAAATTCTGCGAAGAAGGAATGATTTGCTGCGAAAACTCCGCCGATCTGATTGATCCTAACCTAATAACCTAATAACCAATAATTTGAAAAACGCCGGTGATGATATCATGTATCTATTGAATCATATGAGTGATGATGTCAGTGCTTCAAAAAAGGAAGTTATCTTTCTAAAAACAATAATCAAACATCAAGATCTAATTAACAAAGAACTACAAGAGAAAACTAAGTAGTAACAAGATATAAAACATTGTAACAAGTGTGAAATCGCAAAAAAACGCAAACCAGCACATTACAAATTCCCAACCAGTCGGCAAGGACAGAGCAGGAGCTTCGGCAGTGTTTAATACCGGCAACAGAAACGAAAGTTAGGGGAATTGAAACTAAAAGTAAACAACATGTAACAAGTGAAGAAGTCAGCGCTGCTGTTGAAGAAGCGAAAACACTTTCTGTAAACGGAAACATACAGAACCTTTCTAAAGAAAAACGACATCAAACAAAAAATGATTCTACAACGAACTATTACGCTTATATAAAAATCAGTAAAACGCAAAGTCGTCTCCACAATTTAATATCGCCATCCGGTGCAGTGCGATGGTAAAACGGCTGTCAATTAGTTGACAGTCACATAGTAGTACATGTTTCGGACCTACATACAGAGTGACCCATTTGAAAGCGGGCCACCTCTCTGAAACTGTTATTCATTATCCGATTCAGAAGTGTTTTTTTTTTCAATAGATATATCATCGATAGTTCTAGTGGAGTGCCATAAATTCGAAATAAAAATATAAATTTCAAGGCCTACATCGATTGTATTTCAAGGTCAAAAATCCAAAAAAACATACTAGCGATTTTTTTAAATAAAATTTGACGACGCCACTGGATTTGTAATGCTTTCGAAAGGTTGTGCCTAAAATTTCAAGATCAAATTATTTTTTTTAACAGAAATATAGCATAAGTAAAATATTCCAATCATTATCAAAATAAATCAAATAGTTGTTTGTATATTAAATAATATGGTTTAAAATATTAGTTCAGAACATAACAACTTTATGTGATATAGTTATCTCTATTAGCACACTGCAGTTTGTTGTCAAAGAATAGAAATGCACATCTTTACATCAAATAATATAATTACCAATATTAATAACATAAATGAACCACTACAAAAGAATGTATTGACATGACAGTGCCTACACATTAAATTTTGGATTGTTTCACCAAATCTCCATTCAATTCGATACATTTATCATATCGTTTTCTAATGTTAACCAAAACATTCATTAATTGATTTGGGGTGATATCTCTGCAAGCCTGTCTTGTTCGTTCACGCAGTTCCTCTTTGCTCGTTGGGCGAGTTTTGTATACTTTTTCCTCAACGATCCCCATAAAAAAATCAAGTGGAGTCAAGTCCGGAGATCTGGGGGGAAAATCGATCAGTGGACTGCTTCGCCCTATCCACCGATTAGGAAAATTTTCTTCCAACCAATCACTAACTATCCTGCTATTGTGGATGGAACAGCCATCTAATTGAAGATAGGCCTCTTCTGCTAGTGGAAGTTCATCCATAGCGTTGGAAAACTCGTTTTTCAAAAAATTCAAAAAAATTTGACTATTTATTCATTGTTTTCAAAAAAAAGAGGCCAATTATTCTGGTATGTAATATTTCGCACCAAACATTTATTTTTTGGGAGTACTGTCTAGTGTCTTCTGCAATTTATTATTCATGTAGATTTTCTTCCGTCCAGTACCTTGAATTTTGAGAATTAACTGTTCCATTGGTTGTGAATGTTGCCTCGTCACTGAACAAAATTCCTGTTATTTAGATATTCTCCATGAGCCCATAAACAATACTTCCTCTTTTCATTATCGCCTTCTTCTAAGGTGTGAAGAAACTTTGGTTTAAAGGGCTTCATATTATTATATTTCCTAAGATTTCTCTTTACGCGGTAAGTTAATGTCCAAACTTGCAATTCTCACACTTGTTTTCGGATTATTATTAAAATAATTTCGAATTCGTTCAGAATTATTTCGTCTCCCTCTTTGTACAGTATTACTATTCTTCAGAATATGTTTACTAACAGCTCCATAGTGATTTAAAATTGTGTTTACTCGTCCAACTGTGGCTCTGCTAATATTTCTACATACTTCTCTTTCGGATCTATAGTTGTTACCACGAAGTTTTACTATTTCAATTTTCTCCTGCAGAGTCAAATTATCTGCCATACTTCTTTATGGGTGTAGGTACTTGAGGAGTTATAAACTTCACTATTAATACTGACAAATTTGTGTCTTTTCGTCTTTTATTCTAATGACTTGTCATCTCTATAGCAACTAAAGTTTCAAAGCCTTCTAATAAAAATAATATTTTCGAAATGTTTCATCTTAAACATGTTTGAATGAAACCAAGATAGATATTCGGAATAACTGTCAACCAGCAAAGAGGAACTGCGTGAAAGAATAAGACAGCCTAGCATAAATGTTACCCCAAACCAATGATCGAATTTTGATCGAATCTTATGATTAGTTAGCATTAGAAAATGGCAGAATAAACATATCGAATTTAATCGGGAATTGGTTGAAAAGTACGAAAATTAAAGTGCAGGCACTCTCATCTAAATCAATTTTTTTTGTTGTAGTTCAATTATTATATCAATATTGGTTATTATTGATTATTGATTATATTGAATATTGATTACCATTTGATGTTAAGATGTATATTTCATTTCTCTGACAAAAAAACTGCAGTGTTCTGATGGACATAACTATCTCCCATACTATGGAGTTGTTTGGAAGAAACAGAATTTGATACCATTTTGAATAACTGCTGTTTACAAACTCGACTGCTAACGACATAAAAGAGCATTTTAAACGATATTTGTGAAAAGATTGTGATTTATATGACGAATATTCGAAATACTTGGATAAAATGACAAAAACTTACTTTTGCTATATTTCTGTTAAAAAAAAATATTTTATCGTGAAATTTCAGTCAAAACTTTTTGAAAGCATTACAAATCCAGTGGCGTCGTCAAATTTTATTTAAAAAAATCGCTAGTATGTTTTTTTGGATTGTTCAACTTGAAAAAAATTCGAAGTAGGCCTTGAAAATTTTTTTCTATCTTTTCTTCACAGCACCGTAATAGAACTATTGATGCTCTATCTATTGAAAAAAAACTTCTGAATCGGTTGATAAATAACAGTTTTAGAGAGGTGGCCCGCTTTCAAATGGGTCACTCTGTAGATCCATCATCAGCTATTTAGTAATTATGGAGATGAAAAAATTATAATTATATGTGAAAAATAGTTGCTATGCTACATAATAAAATTAAAAGCAGAACATGGTTTTTATTAGATTAAATGTTGTTTATTATTATTTTTGTTTTTGAAAAACTGGAAAAAGGGAGGCTGAGAAGCCTTAATCCCTTATTCCTAAATTGTGGAGACGACTTTGAGTTTTACTGATTTGTATATCCATACTACTTCACTTCGAGATATAAAATGGACTTCTACCACAGGTCATTATGCTTATACCCAGGCTAGCCAAAACAATTGAGATACTGGTTAAAGTCAGAATGCAGGATTACTTGAGAGAGAACTACTAACGGAAAATCAATTTGGATTTCATACTGGTGAGAGCACAAATGTTGCCCTTTTTTCGTTTATGGGTTTGCTGTATTCAGGTCTTAATAAAGGAATAGTAGCCGCAGCAGTTTTTTGTGACTTTTCAAGAGCGTTCGACTGCGTAAATCACGGAAAACTGCTGCGGAAGCTGCATCGATACGGTTTCACAAGAAGTGAACTCCAGTGGTTTGAGAGTAACCTTATAGATCGACAATAGGCAGTTGAAACAGTGTCTCGAAGACAACACATATAAAACATGGTGTGCCACAAGGATCAGTCCTTGGATCTCTCCTTTTCCTACTTTATGTGAATGAAGCTTTTTCAGATATCAGAAGTAAAATAACATTATTTGCCGATGACACCACTATTATCTGGCAAGAAAAGAATGAAAAGATACTACACTCTAACATAATGCAAGACATTGGAGTTATTGAAAATTGGTGTGAATCAAACCTCCTATCTCTTAATATAAAAAAGACCAATATCGTAACCTTCCACTGCAGCAATCCATACCTAGATATCGGCAATAAGGAAATTGAAAATAAATTATCAACCAAGTTTCTGGGATTACTTATCGATAGAAAATTACTTTTCATAGAACATGTGACAGCTATGTGTAAGAAAACTAGCTTCTGGGTGCTATGCCATCAGAATCGTCGCCACCGAATTAGGATTCGCATCTGCCAGAACAGCATATTTTGCTATACTTGAAACCCACCTAAGATATGGAATAGCATTCTGGGGGTCCTGCAGTAACCAGTAATTCCATAGGAGCTTCGTTTTACAAAAACGAACCCATAGGTATATGTGTAAGGCAAATTCTAGAACCTCCTGTCAAGATTTTTTTTTTAAATTGTGGAATATTCGGTAGTTTGCATATTCATCTTAGAAACAGCTTCTCTGATTTATAAAAACTCAAATGCACTTTAGCTTGTCTCGACAAATTACGATACAAGGCAAAGTGGACAGATCAAATTGATAATAACCCGTACTACTATGATCAAGAACTGAATTATTTACAATGGAATAAAAATATATAATCATTTTTCAAAATTATCTCATGTGTTCAAAAGTTCCATAATGAGGTGAAAGCATTACTCATCCTAAATACCTTATATAACCTGGAGGAATATTTTTCACAGGAATTCCAAATTCCTGATTTTGACTCCGCCTTGTAATTGGTTTATATGCATATTTTTTTATTTTATACAGCGTGTATCTTAAATGATGTCATTAAATTCAGATAGTGATTTCTTGTATTTCATGAAAAAAGGTTTATATAAACGTTTGTTCTAACTTGCTTCGTTTTCAAGTAACGGGGTGTCAAAGTTTAAAAAAAAAATCGGTTATTTATTAATTACTCAAAAATCTTTCAGCTGATTTTCAAGAAACCTGGTGTGCTTGTTAGCAGTTTCAAAGGGCTTCCTTTCATGATATTAGATTTCAAATTATAAGTATCAAAGAGTCACCTTATTGATATTTCTGGGAAGGTAAAAAACTTACAGTCGAAATCCACAAAATAAAATCTTTATTGATAGTGTGAGTGTAGTCAGAGGACACACATTAGCACATTACGAGATGTAGTCGGAAGACTTACATCAGCAGCAGGACATGTTTCGAAGGATTGATACTTCATCTTCAGCGAAAAAGGTTACAAACTAATGATCATATGTGGTGGAAAAAGTGCTTCTATATAAATGTATTATAATTAAATTAAAACAATTATCAAAATGACAGTAACCGCATAACGAGCGGGTCCCTAACTGTTAGGGGGTATGATTGGATCTCGCTAAATAAATCATCATTTTATCAAAACTTTTGTTAAAGCGTGATCATGCACGTGCTCTTTATGCAAAACATATAACATATAACATAGAACATATTAGAACCTTCACTAAGTTCCCATTTTATTCGTATAATATGATGTGTATCTAATGAACAATGTCTGCAAAGTAGATTATTTTATCATGCTAAACAATTCACCAAAATTAGCACCACCACGCATATTTAAACATATTCACATATGTCAGTTATAGAGCAACTTTTTTTTCATCACCTCTTTATTTTGTTCATGCTCACTAGGCTTTTCATTTTATTTATGCTCACTGGGGCTCAACATTTTCATTGTATTATATCCTGGCTGGGTATTTCATTCACGAGAACTCTGAATGACCTTCTGGATAAATTACAAATACAAACATTGAGACAATCAGTCGAATAATTTTTTGGATTGTTGGTTATTTTTTTTGTGTTGCTTTTTTTCTTTTATTTTTCCCTGCTAAAAATTTGTTCATGTAACTAAAATGGTATTTAGAAATGGATACCGTTCTAAGAGATCGATTTACCAAAATCTGTGATTCATTCAAAAATTCAAAATATTGAAAACTTCACCATGGTAACTCCATGTTTTCGTACATACATTACTATTGTTATTGTTAATTTCAGTGATTCATTGACTAATGAAAACCTATCTGAATGACTAGGTCTTTGTATGTCAACTGAAACTATCACGATAACATAAAAGAAATCAACTAAAATTATTCAATTTTGTTGTTTCAATATGAATTCGTAGCATTGTACGGCATAATATGTAACGTGTTCATAAACTCTTCTAGACACTCGTCTTTCAAACATTCGTTGCCCAAAGTCGTTTATAAAAACTAGTATATAGGTACTGCAAACATACTCAATATATCTCTCAAAATGATTTTGTTAATTTTTATTTTTTTTGATTCACTGGTCTATCGTATTCGGGAGAATAAAAGTTTCAAGAATGGATCGACTATCGCTAAAACAAAACAGAATATTCCACCGACACTACTGACATAAAAGGTTGAGTTGACAAACAGCAAATTGCTGACACTCCACTCCGTCCATTCTATTTGAAAGATTATTATTATTATAATAATAATAAGTGTCCACGGTGTTTGTAAGCGCAGTCGAGACGTAAGTGAATATTTTTCAGATCAATCGTAGCATACTTTTGACCCAAAATTTACTTTTGAAATTGAATAATGTACTTGATAAAATCAACAAATATTTTTCGTTATAATTTCGGACAAAAACCGTAGTGGAAAAATGTGAATGAATCGTGACATTTTCTCTATAACTAAAGGTAAAGAGTGCATGTGGTATACTTTATTCAACGTCAACTTTCCCCAACAATATTCATCATAATATTTCTATGGTTTGTAATTGGTTGACCAATTTTGGCCTAAATGTCACCTGTGAAGGCTTCCATAAATAATGTCAGATGCAATAGGAGTTCATTTAATTCAAACAGTTAGTGCTCATTCCAATAGTGATTTTTTTGGAATTTCAATAAATTTTACTAGAATTTTAGAAGAATATAATATGGTGTTTAGTTTATTTACTAGCAAAACGTTTGCAAAATTTTATCGACTACCTGTATCCAGGTACCCTTCACATAAAAAAATATGTTATTTCAAAACAAGATCATCAATGAAATATCTAAATTTTTTCACTTGCCTTTTCAGTAGCTATAGCATAGCCAGATTTAGACACCAACACTTTTCTTTTAAATGCCCTTTTCGGCTACAGTGGGTACATTTACTTGCTATGGATCTTGCACCCCCAGCGTTGAGGTTCTTGGAAAATCCTTGGGTTGCTCCTTTGCCATGACGGGATGGTCCAGCCATTTCTGTTGATTTCCTTTTGTAGTTTTCACTTTCACTACTGGCTTCACTGTCACTAATCATAACTGAAGCCTGTTCGTCATCCCACTTCTGAATTGTTACAAATAGGGCACAACTACGTATTAAAAGACGGAGGATTGTCTTTACACAACTTTATTCCAACGCCATCACAAAAGTAATGAATAATCGCAGCTAATAATTCCCAACATGGTTTCTTCCAGCGGAATGATCAAATTTCAATAATTCAAAGAATTATTGGGTAGGCTTCAAAAACGCTGATATCATGAGCCAAAACACAATGGATTCTCTTTAACAAATCAAATCAAGCAAATCTCATTTTCAATAAACTCATAAAAATAAACTGATGAGTCAACACATTGACTAGCAACTTCTCACACAGGCACGTTGCAAGTCAATGTATCTCATCTCAGTACTGTACATATAATAACACGTAACTTCTCACACAGGCACGTTACAGTCCTTCGTTTCTCGAAAATCCAACAAAAGCAGGCAACTTCTCACAAAGGCACGTTGCAAGCCAATAAACACTCAAATCAGCCCAATAATAGGTAACTTCACACACAGGCACGTTACAAATCACCAGGCTGAAATGAATACAAAGGTGATATGCAACTTCTCACACAGGCACGTTGCAAATCACCGAATGACATGTAACTTCACACACAGGCACGTTACAAGTCCTTGGTTTCTCGAAAATCCAACAAAAGCAGGCAACTTCTCACAAAGGCACGTTGCAAGCCAATAAACACTCAAATCAGCCCAATAATAGTTAACTTCACACACAGGCACGTTACAAATCACCAGGCTGAAATGAATACAACGGTGATATGCAACTTCTCAGACAGGCACGTTGCAAATGACCGAATGACATGTAACTTCACACACAGGCACGTTACAAGCCCTTGAATTTTCGATAGCTAAACTGAATATATTCACTCAATTCCAATGTGCTGAGACTCATGTACAACCAATAAATACCCAAATAAAACCCCTTTTCAAAACACTACTTTTGTAAACATCTATACAAATATCAAGTATTAAATATTCAGTATTGAAGGAAAGCTCCGTACTAATGATCCTAAGAGCAAAACACAAATTCTTCAAAATGTTTATGCTGCCACGAACGGAACTCCCACATGATTTTCTTTGTTTAATAATCAACAAGCAATGGATAGTCATCCAAGAAAAATATAATGAAACATAATGATTCTGAATAACAACCTGCTTTTCTTTCATTGAAAGTAAACTCCACCAATTAATCACTCAAACAGGTATAATAGCCATTTGTCAAAGATAATTCCAAGCAATTCCAAACAAATATAACTTCTACCTTTTATTCCAACCATAGGTATCACTTCAACACGAATGAATATATTTAAACATCACCCCAAGAAAAATGATTTCAGAAACTCAATACCAACTCTCGAGTCAACACCAATTTTTTTGTTGAAGATCCCTAACAACCGGCATATGACGATGCGTGACACATGACTGATATATACTGGACGTACCATCATAGGCTGGCTATCGGCAATAGAGAACTCCTAATACTTGTGATATTCATTAAGTTGATTGTTGAAAGTGTTTCAACTTTGATGTTCCATATCCAAGGTAAGAATATATGAATTTTATTTTATTGAAGCTCAAGATAGTAGGGCATTATATCATTGTTTTTTTACAGAAATAGTTACTTGATTCTGTGTTGCAGTACAGTTAAAACGGGGTGTCAACCATTGCTTCCAAAAAACGAGAAAGTTCTAAAAAAATTCTAACAATTAGTGATTGAGTTAAAACGGGAAACTCCCTTCAAAAATAATTGATCGGGTAAAAAATGGTACAAATTATTTTTTAAACGGAATCCTGACGTATCCGCCAGAAATCCTCAAAATTTAACATCATCAAGAGCTTCTGTTACAAATGAAAAACTAAATAGTTGTTTTAATGAAGTTTATCAATATTTAAAATCAAATTTGGAAAGTATTTTGAACAATCCAGGAAGGGTATTTAACGCAGATCAGGCTGCTTTTTTTAAACACGAAAGGTGATAAAGTGCAGGCTAATCGAGGTGAAAAAATGTGTATCAAATCGTCAACACAGATGAAAAAGAGTGCCTAACGGTTTTCTCACAGCAAACGCGAAAAATGTTTAAGTTTGTTTTGTTCCACTGATATCATGTATTCAATAGTTTAGAAAATAAAATTTCATTTACTTGAAAATTCCTATGTGATTATTTATTTTTCTTCTGATGTGATTCAGATATGTCTATGTAAAGCATTGGTCTTGAGATTGTCAAGTAATGAATATAACAACAAAATCTAAAGATTGTCATAAATAATTCAAAATAAGTTTATGTATTGTGCTTTTCATTATTCACCTGGTTCACTATAATAACAAATGTATTTTTATGTTGTTGATTTTGTTGGTTGACTGTGATTGATATAGCTATCAATATAGTTTTGAAGTACAGTAACATTTCAATTTCTACATAAACGATTGAGAAGTTTGGTACGGGTGATGGCAAGCTCAGTTTAAATTTCGCGCGAATTCTTGACATTATGCACATACTCGGTGACGTGTGTGGTTTCGTTTCCTGTAATGGTTGTCGACGGCGGCCACAGACCTCTTACGGCGGCGTTGTGTTGACATTGTTGATGCTGTGATTTGTGGCTAAACGTTCGCTAAATAAAAATAACATTGTAGTGCTCAAAGTCAGGAACAGATGAGAGAAAGATGTCTGGAGCGGAACCATCAGCTGTCCATGTAAGTTGCTGGTATATTTCATGACTCGTTAAAATTATTTGTTTGATTTTGATACTGTGGTTTTGGTGTTAACACTAGTTGGCGTCATCTTGGTTTTTCACTGAACGAGCTTCTAACCAAGTTTTTATTTCAACATTTGAATCACTCTCACTAACCCATTAGAAATTTAAATACATAAAATGACTTATGAATTTTTTAGAGTGGAAAACAACGCAAATTATATGGTCAAATCAATCCAAAGTATTTGCGGCAAGTAATCAAAAAACGTAGTAGGGCGAAACTACCATCTGTCCTTGCCAAAGTCAAGAAATTAAATCACTTGGGGAAGGAATCTATTGAAAATTCCTCGGCCTGTGAAAGATTGAGTACCATCTGTGTACCGTGTGAACCAGCAAGCTTGATCAACTCCACTCAGTTCCTTACACTTTCTACTAATCAGACTATAATTCCGACTCATTTAGAATTATGCTCAGGGACGAAAAATACTTTAACTAGTGCATTAACACAAACTGGGCTGTTGAAGGAAATATTTCACATCAAAGTTTCAATAAGCTATTAACAATATTGAAACAAGGTCATTCACCCTCTGAATTCACCATCTGATTGTAGAACTCTGCTAAAGACGAAGCACCTATGTTCTTTAATTGAGACAAGTACTGGTAGGTACTTTCATTTTGGGATCAAAGAAGAGATTTTGTTCACACTTGATGCTAACAATGTTCATGTTGAGATATTACCACCTACTTTAGAAATTGACATCAATGTAGATGGTCTTCCTCTAACAAAAAGCTCGAAAAGTCAGTTTTGGCCTATTTTAGGCAGTATTTCCAACTTATATTGTAATTCACTTTTCGTTATAGGTGTATACCATGGTTTTGGTAAACCTGAGACTGCTAAGGAGCTCTTAAACAGTTTTATTTCAGATTTTCAGCATCTTAAAAATGTAGGTGTAATTTATAAAAATAAAAAAATAGGAGTTGAGATTTCAAAGTTCATCTGTGATATTCCAGCAAAAACATTTATCTTGTGTGTGAGTAGTCATGATGCATCATTTGGATGCACAAAATGTACAACAGAAGGTGTATATCTTAATCACAGAATGAGTTTTCCAAAATTTGCGTTCAAATGAAAATTTCAGAAATAATTTATACGAAGATCAGGATTATTATAAAGCAAAAACTCCTCTATTAAAATTGAACATTGACCTTATTACACAGTTTTCAGTTCTGGGTGAAAGGTAACATGAGTGAAAGAATGAATAAATCAGATCTAGAAAAAACTAACACATATTTGCAAAGTATTAGAAAGTGTATGAGTAGTAACGATTTTGCCAGATTGCCAAGAACATTATTAGACGTTGATAGATGGAAAGCCACGAATTCAGGCATTTTTTACTCTATACAGGTCCAATAGTTCTGAAAAATATGTTAAAACAATCTCAGTATACGCATTTTCTTACGCTGCATTGTGGTATTCGAATAGGGAACACGCATGATTTTTTTTTCTTTTCTGCATTAATTCGGAACTCAAAAATCACATTTTGTTGAAATTTTTGTTTGATTTTCAAATTTTTATAGAAATTTTAAGGATTCAAATTGATCTTCAATTTAAACATAATTTGACCTTGATTGTCAAATAACTTCCCCCAAACACTAGCGCCACGTGTGGTTGTTTTCGGAATATTCACAAACAAGAATATGTCATATGTCAGTTAAAAATAAACAAACCGTTTGCTATTTACCTATTTGTTATTTGTTTGTTATTCCTGATCCTGATTCATGTTTTTTTTGTGCTAGTTTACTCAATTTGAATATGGCTAAAAGATCGTCGAGTTATAAATATTGTTATGTTTCCACGTGTGTAAATACGACGATATCTACTCCAAACAAAGTATTTATATGCGTACCTGAAAAAGATGATATTAGAAAGCAGTGGTGTGAAGCAGCAGGCACACCCGATAAAAAACTTAGGAAAGTCTCGTTTTGTTGTGAAGATCATTTTGATGTCAGTATATTTTTGGTAATTTTAATGGCATTATCAATTTTAATATTATAATGTCATCATTTTTCATTTCTAGTTGATAAATGACTTCAAAAATCCTGAGGTCATTGAAACTTGCGGAATGAAGCTTTTGAAAGAAGGTGTAGTTCCTCGATTTTTTTCTGGTCAGCATCCCCAAAAGCTGGTGAGATTTACTTCGGCACAAGGAAGTAGACCAGTGTTACAAGAATTACCTGAGAGAAAAACCGTGGACAAGGAAAATATACCACCTGAAGATGAGCTCGAATTCATTGAGGTACCTGAAAAACGCATAAAAACTGAAGGTGAATTGGAATTTATTGAAGTACCTGTGAAAACTGAGAGCCTCAAAGTTGACAAATCCTGTAATACAGGAAAAATAACAGGACATGATATTCAAGTGCAAATGAACATGCGTGTACCTCACAGAAGTAAATATGTGTCCTATGTGTAACGATCCTTGTGACACCGATTATATAATTGACATATACTCCTTACTCAGTAATATGTCCCCAACTGGTTCGTTTACAAAGGTTTGTCTCGGGGATCGACGCTCAAAAATCCCTGCATGCTCGCGGCTACGCTCGAAGTGGAGATGGTCGTGGGTAAAACTACAGGTGAGCGTTTAGGTGACTAATAGAAAAACAAATTCACCCTACCTGTAAAAAAATAATTGTGGGCACCACCTAGTTCCCTTCTACAGCAGGTTCGAAACTGGCTTCCTCCTAAAGAACTAGGAAATCGGAAAAAGGAAAGACCAATTCCCAAAACTATAACCCTGTATATTTAAAATTTGGAACAAAACACACCCTGTACATTTATGGAAAGTTATATAGTTTAAATGTTGTTGTGCCAACGGTAATGTATATGATGAATTAAATTGACAATGTTTGTGTTTGGCAATTACGATAAATTCATGTATTATTATTATTTTCGGTATGCAAGGTATAACTATGAACCGGAATGCTTAAATTAGTTTCATAAACACAAAAATCGATTCCTAGTGAGTGAGTAGAATATTTATACCGTACGGAAAGTGTACCCTCTGAAGATTACCAAATTATAAAGGGACATCGGCGAATGGATCCATTGGCAGAGGTTTATTATGTGCAAATCGTGCGCTTGTATATGATGTTATGGGCTTTCCGCAGATATTTTACAACAAAAAGTACCTATGTATACCAGTATGTTATTTACCTTTTTAAGATATAACTTTACGAAAGTTCTAAGGATTTCGACCCTTCAAAAATAATGTTTGACTAGTAATTAAAATAATAAAAATATTTCACACAGTTTTTAACCACTTATCTGTTGGCATATGGACTTTATTCATCCGACAGGACTCTGGAACATGAATTCTCTGGACTTCAGTCTCTAGCAGCTACTTACAGCTTCCAGATGAGTCTGATAGGACTCCAAAATAGTTTTCTCAACGTATTACAGATTCAACATGAGTATGAGCCTCTATCGGGAAATGTAGGCATCCCACAGGAAAACTTGCCCTCGAGCAGAAACGTAGAACTCCAGCAGCAACGTAGGACTCGACCAAAAACTTGGGCCTTGAACAGAAACGTAGGTCTCGGACAGAAATTGGCCTCGGACAAGAACTTGGCCTCGGACAAGAACTTGGTCTCGGACAAAAACTCTGCCTCGGACAAGAACCCTAGGGAACAAGAATACCAGCATTACTCTAACGAATAGCTTTGTAGATATAAATGTTTCCGATTACCCCCAGTCCTATACGTAATTTTATGAGTTCACGATGAAAATTGTATGTTGAACAAATAAGCAATCGAACTGCGATGAAGTATGCTAATAATCATTCAAAACTCCCCATATAAATTCGACAATTGACTCGAAATAGTGAATAATTATTATTGCAAAAATAAAAGGAACAAAATGTCTGCGTGTCGAACAGCGCCATTATTGAAATTACATTTAACACATAAAAAAAAATGAAATAAAACATGTAAAGAATTATTTACCTTGTTAACAAGGGTTCCACACAAAATACAACAGTTGTAGGACGACGAGATGAGTTATGTGATGGTGATCCCCTCAAGGGGTTTGAGAAGGTTATCTTCAAAAAAACCAGCAAGGTTCCAGAACAGCGCTCCAAATCCAACGACGCTTCCAAAAACCACAACGCTTCCCAAAACTACCATACAGCAACAAGATCAAGGATCCCCGACATGGGATGACACAAAGGTCACTAGATATCCTCAGATATTTTACTTGAATGCAAGAACCTACGGCTCTTCACAATAACTTTTTCATCCAGTTCCTACTAACACGACAGCTTCAGATAGACTGCTCTAACACGGAAGTCCCACTACCAATTCCATTGGTGACTTCAAAATACAGTGTAGCCAACGTACCGACTCTAAACACTCTACCGAAGTACGTTTTAGTACGTTTTACTACACTTACTCTGTGGACCCTGTAACAATTAAATTCGAAACCAGACAATACTAAATTACACAAAACAGATCTAAAACAATACCAGAACAAACTAAGTCAAACGATGTGATAGTTATCATAACAACAGATAACTCACAGATAATAGTCCGCCACTCGTAACCTTGACGGTGTAGTATGGTGTTAGTAAGAATTCTTCGACAGCGAAAACTACCCGGGTACGTCACGTCCGTTGCGAAGCGGGCTCTGACAAATTGATCTGCGCGTCTACAGCTAAATCTATATAGGAGTGAGCGGGGCAGAGATAGAAATTAGATGTAAATTCGTAACGTTGAAAATGAAACGTTACATATGATATACAAAATATTAAAGTTCTTCAAAATGCAATATGTCAAACAAATTCATCAGAGTTGCTGCCAAAGCTAAAACAAACATTTTCATCTTCATCAACATCAGACAGCCCTAACAATGATAGTCAATCAAGTGAATTGTTTTCAAATGCATCAGAGAGTACCTTGGATTCTGATTTGAAGGCTGCTTTACTGAACGATAAAATGTGGGAAAGTCCTAAAAAAATATTGAATTGAATCCACTGCTTTATATAAGCACTCAACCAAATTCTCTATATATATAATCAAGGAATTAGAGAACAGGTACAAAATTTCCATTAAAATCATTTACCTTGTTTTAGAAAAAAATCGACTAGGCCGCACAAATGCTGAGCTAGCCTTTGAATACGGGCTTTCAGAGTCAAATAGCCAAAATTTTCAAGACCAATGTACATAAACTGGCAAGTATACTGAAAAAATTAATTTTATGTCCACCTGCAGACACAATATTTAGAAATTTGCCTCTGCAATTCAGAAATCGATTTAAGAGAGTTCAATCAATCATTGACTGCTTTGAAATACAAATTGAGCAACCAAGCAATTCTATACATCAGTCAGCAACTTGGTTTGACTATAAGAATTGCAACACAATAAAATATTTAGTATCATGTACCCCTGATGGACTGGTCACCTTTATATCAGAAGGATTTGGAGGAAAAACAAGTGATATGAGGGTAGTTGAGAAATCAGGTTATTTGGATGTTGTGCCTCGTAATTGTGAGATATTGGCTGATAGAGGATTTAAAAACTTGGAATTCCATTTAGGTATGATTGGATGCAAACTTGCACTACCTTCAAGTGTTCAGTCTGGAAAACAATTGGACAAAATGACAGTGATCAATGACAAACAAATAGCAAGCCTTAGAATACATGTGGAACGTACAATAAGGCGTTTTAGGGAATTTAGAAAGATACGTCCTCACTCTTGTATTGATTATAACATGTTGCAACATTTAAACGATATTGTTATCATTTGTGCAGCTCTGATTAATATCCAAACTCCTATAATAAATACTTGTTAGAAAATGTATTTGAGTAATTATTTATTAATTCAGTAACATTTTGAAGTATCCATTGTGTTCTTCAAATTGTGAATGACTTGAAAAGTAAGTAGGTATCTTGAGATGATAATTTAAATATTCTTTTTGGACGTTTGGAACATGGAATAGAATGTTCAACGGTTGGAAATATTATGTTTACCTTGAATGATGGAAAAATGGCAACTAAAGTTTTCGTTTCAGCCGCAGATGATTCCACAACTGAAATTATGAACATCCCATTCATATTTCCAAATAAAAATTGAAACCATATTATAATACCAACAGTAGGTTAAGAATAACATTACAACACAAGTGGTGTAAGTCACTTGGATGCTATGTCTGTACACAATCTCTAAATTTTTTATACAATAACTGATTTGTTGACAATAAAAAAAAGGCTAAGTCGAAATTTGTTTAATTATGTCATGTTTTGTCATCTTTATATTGAAGCTTCAACAATCGTTGTGCAAGCCAGAAACAAATATATCAATAGTGAAATATTTTTGCACATAGCTTTCATTTATTTAATTCATTTATACTGATTACAATTATAATGTGACAGTTGGAGAAAAACATACAGAAAAAGATTTACAGCTACAGGCATTGTAAATACATATAAAAATCCTTTTCAGAATTTCTGAATTTTCAGAGAATTAAGAAAAAAACTGAAGTCAGTTTGGGTTTCCTTAAAACAATAAAATATATTAATAACCATTTATTAAATTAACCTGTACATAATTTTTGGAAAAATAACAGTTTTCCAGAAGAGGGTTGCTTGATTCACTATGGGAAGTATAAAATTTTCATCAAACTTTTCCTCAACTATAGTGACTTCATTGGTAGTCTCAAAATCTGGATGAGCTATACAAAAGAAGCATTTAGATTGTTTTGATAAGAGCATTTGGAGCTGTATTTGGCATTTGAATTTGGGGTTAATCTGATTATCTTTGTAATATTGTTGAAAAGTCTTTTCCTTGGATGGACATTTGATTTCAATCACAAAATCTGGAGCAATTCCATCTGGTGATGCACCCATTACTGGATATTCAGCATTCAAGATGAGACCAAACTGTTTAATTTTTGTTTTTAAATGTTTTTCCACACATTTTATAACATGCTCCTCCAAATCTCTGCATCGTTTCATTGCTGGATTGTCTCTTATTTTTTCGCCCATTATGGAATTTACTAGAGCACTGTCAGGAGTAGAGCAATGAACACTCTCATATAGCTTTGACGCTGTAATTCGTCCATACCTCAGCTCATGCCACAAGGGGTTACTGCTTTGCGTTCTGGTAGATTGATATAATAAATTACATCTATGTTCTGTCAAATTATTCTTAACATGTTTTATAAAATGTTCAACTTTACTTCTATCACCCTGGTAACTACAAGATAGTTGATGAAAAGAAAGTGATATAGCTGTGTTTCTCATTTGGTCCATTCGAAAATGTTGAAACAGATGAATATTTGATCCAGATTTAGCCTCATTACAAACAAATTCAAGCAACGCTGGATTTTCCAATCCATTTTCTCTGTTATAGTCAGCATTTTCCTCAATGTGATGTCTTTTAGTTCTGTAACAACTTTTTCCAATTTTGGACCTGCCCAATAACATTCTGTTGAAGTACGGCGATTGAGCCATTTCATAGCTGCTGCAATATGTTTACATCCACCTGAAAAGTGAATGTTATTGAGATATTACTGTTATGAAAGTTATTAACACTGAAAAAAGAAAGTATGGTTACTTCAATGACTTTTACCTTGCGCTGCAACACACCCATGACACTGTGCAAGTTCAACTTCTTCTTACAATTCGTTAATGATAATGGTAACATTGTATAACTTATTTCTCAATTTATGTTCTGGACAAATTTTCAATTTTACAGTACATCTGTTGTTGGAGTCACGCTTTACTTGAACATACCCCACTGCAGCGTCTCCATAACTTGGACGGGTGGATCTAAACGTTGAAAGTATGATAGATAAATGAAATCGTTTCGATTAAACTTCTTACCTATCCAGTTTCACTCCTCTCATCTCTGATTTATGGAAACATTTATTTTCTTGAATAAACTTCAAATACATCTCAAAATCTACCAGAGGTAAGTTCTGTGGCGTTCCTTTATCAAAACCTGTATCGGTCATAATTAAAATTGTTATAAATAATATAAATATATCACTTTGATGATTATTAATATTATAATAATTAAAATATAAATAATAAACAA
The DNA here is from genome assembly GCA_944452925.2 of Chrysolina oricalcia. Taxonomy (NCBI): domain Eukaryota; kingdom Metazoa; phylum Arthropoda; class Insecta; order Coleoptera; family Chrysomelidae; genus Chrysolina; species Chrysolina oricalcia. The sequence continues at coordinate 46,210,982 of OX101823.2, read as the reverse complement.
AACAAACAGATCACAATCAGTCAATTGACAGTCACTAACGTAAACTAATGAATGATAGTTGACCTAGCGGTGAAAGTTCGAACTGTGTGAAGTAACGATGCATACATCCGTCAGAGGCGCTAGTGGTACGTTTTCAAATGGGATGAAAAAAATGGAATGTTCAATTTCGAATTACGAAAAAAGAAATGAACATTTTCAAATTCTGAGTATGATGCTTAGCTTCTTGGATGCTAATGTTTATGTATAAATCAAAATATTTCAGAAAGGAGACACACGCCTGTTCCCTATTGGTGTCACCTAGGCTTTGCATTAAATACAATGAGACTGCTAAAATATTGCTGAAATATTTTGTTGAAAAATATTCTATTGTATATGGTAAGGAATATATTAGTCACAATGTGCATAATCTAATCCACATTAATGAAAATGTCTTGAAATACCATGAATTTTCTGCCTTTAAATTTGAAAATCTTATGAGTGATATTAAACGTACCGTAAAACGGGGTTACTTGATCAAAATTTTAGGATATTTCGTTATGTCTGGGAGTTATTGAGTTGTTTTCAAAGAATCTGTTGTACGAAAAGGTATCCTTTTACTGATAGGAAAAGATCCTGATAGTTGAAAAAATTCTAGGTCTTCCCTGTTTTTGAAAAAAAAATTTGAAAGGTCATTTTTCAAGTTACCCCAGTTTGGGGTTACTTGAAAATGGTCGTTTTTGAACGATTTTCCCATCTTAGATAACTTGAAACCATATAAAGAAAAAAAATCACCTAGAATAGGTGAAAAATCAATTCTACGTATTTTTTTTGCTCTAGTAAAACAAAACACGATATACTAATATATAATATTTATTTAAAGAGTAAATGACAAAATAAAATAGTATTCCTGAACAACAATAAAAAAATATAACATAAAAAAATATTCTGGCACAATAATAATACTGAGTACTGAGTGTTTAAATAATAGTGAACTTAAGGTGACCTCTTCTCAACACTTCTGGCTTCCCCATTGGTGATATAATTTCATCGGGTAATACCAAAGAGGTGTCTGGCACATTTGGAAAAATATAGGTGGTTTTAATTTTGTCAGATGACCTCAGGAACGAGCACATAAATGAGCCGTCTTCCATCTTTTCTGTTATTTTCGCAACATATCGCTTAGCTTCTCCCTTTGCTGTCTTAAGTTCTACTAAAATAAAATCATCGATTTCGTAATTTGTGAGTTCAGTCTTTTTAGTTGCATTATCAGTCATATCATTATCTACTCCGTCGTCAGCTTCGATGTTTTCTTTATCTGATATATCCATCAATTCACCAATATCTTCACATTCAATATTTTCTAGATCGGAAAATGTTTCTAGCTCATTTGAACTAGTATCCATTGGTACGAATTCTTCATCACTTTCCGAGGAGTTATCGTCTACATTATTTCGTGTTAAGTTTACTTTTTTACCTGTTTTAGTATTTTTTGATCCCTTCGATCTGTTACCTATTTCTTCAGGTACGATATCATCTGCTGTGATACTTCTCCCAGATTCTACTCTAAGTTTCTTTCTTCTTCCTACAGAAGATGGTCCGGCACGACCAAATCTGTTGTTTGCGAACACTTCTTTAAGGGACGCGGCTATTCGTGTTTCAGTGTTCTCTTCCGCCATGATTTCCCTTGACAGCTTAGTGAGTATTTTTTGTCTATCAAGGGGGACTAAACCTGTTGCTGCGAACCCTGACTTGATGATAGTTTCTTTGTTAGCTTCTACTTCAGTCAATGCTCGCTTCAGAAGACGAGGAAAGTAGTCCTTCCTGATGACTCCCTTGTGGTGTTTTTTCCAGACGCGAAGGATTTTTCGCCAAGCCCCTTTCAGTGGTCGGAAACATGAAACATCCAAAGGCTGTGTTAGATGTGTACTATTTGCAGGTAATAGTATGAAACGTATTTGGTTTTCCTGGCATTCAGTTATCACATCTAGAGATATGTGGCTTGCTAAATAATCTCCAATAATCACTTTTGGTCCCGGTGGGAGTGACTTACAGTAGGGTAGCAATATAGTGCGGAACCAATCATGAAAAATCGTTGCATCGAACCAACCTGATTTTGTACGATTATATCTGGCTCCCTCTGGACCAAATTCAGTCCACGTAGACCATAAATTATCAGCCTTATATACAATATATGGCGGCAGAAACTTTCCTGACGCCGTACATGCAAACATTACGGATGTTGCAGCCTTGGACGAATCCATGATTTTCTCTGCTCTTTTGCTCTTTCTTTCTTTCAATGACTTTCACCCTTCCAGGGTCATCAGTGAAATTAGTTTCATCGTAGTTGATGATTCCTTCGGGAGAAACGTTTTCAATTTTTTGGGTCAGGTTATCGAAAAATTTGTTTATGACCTCATAATTAACTGCGGCTCTGCTCTCTTTAATGGATTGAGAAAATCTATTTGAAAGTTCAGTATTTCTTCGAAGGAAATTGGTCAACCAGCCCTCTCCAGGTCTATTATCTTTGAATTTGCGAACCGTGGTTCCAGATCTGCCTAAATAACTTTTGACAAGTTCAGCCAAATCTTGTTTCTCGAATGGAAAACCCCAGTCTGCTGCAACACTAAGACCATTACAGATGAGCCTTTCTTCTTGTTCTGATAAGATTGTTGGACAGCCAGGATTTTTCATGTGAAGTCCTCTTTTCTGCTCAGAGTGGCTACAGGAACATTAAACCTTTCCGAAAGTGCCTTTGGAGTGATCTGTTTATCCTCCCTGTACAATTGTACAGCCTCCTGGACGCTCTCCTGGTCATAATTCCGGTAGTTCCTGGCTCCGAGACGTCGTTTATATGTTCGAACCATTTTTTCAAGTTACCCCTGAAAACCCCCAAAAAAAATATGTACGCCCCTGCGTGTTCAAAGGATTTTTCGAATAAATGAGGTTAGGAAGTTCATCACAATACACAAGTTATGCAAAAAAAAATATTAACATTGTTTCGCGACCTAAACCTCATCTACACATTCAAAAGTATTCACACTACAAAAAACTCCATTTTTCTTACCTAATTTCATAAATTTTTTGTACCCACAGGAACTATGCATCAACGTTTCTTGGTAGCCAACGTGCATGTAGATACCATCAGCTGTGTATCCAGCGATTATTTTAGTTCTACTACTAATAGGTAGATGTCAGTAAATTTTAACATATCATCGCGCATGCATTTATCAAGTTGCCCCGGGATTTCAAGTAACCCCGTTTTACGGTACTCTAAAAACTTGTAGTAGACCTCTTGAACAGTTCATTAACAGAGTTTATGAAAGGAGGCAATATTGTATTTCTGAAAAACAAACTTGCAAAACATATGAATTGCTGGATTACCTAACTATTCAAAATGAAACTTTATTGCATGATAACATTGTTAAGTCTTACAAAAACGTTAAAGTTCGCCATTTCCAGTTGGGGATTGGTTTGAAATCTAATCACTGTGTCATTGAAAGTAGTTCAAAATGTATTTTTGTAGCAAAAATTGAAAGAATTATTCAGTGTACAGTGACTCAGAATATATTTATTATTTTGAAAAAGTAATCAGAGTTTAAAGACTATTTCACTAGTCCTTGTTCATCAAAACTATTTTATTGTGGTTTCATCAATAATCTATCATCAGAGGAGGAAATTTATCCGAAAGAAAATGTTATAACTAAGTGTGTACATTACAAAAATTTGGTTATTTCAATTATTTTATTATTTTTATTGTTAAGTAAATTGCCTAACTTCAAAATGTATACTTTTTGTAAAATTTGTTTTTTCGAATCTCCCAGTATTGATTAATATCTAAAAACTGTCAATTTGATAAGAAAAACCAAACATATAACAAGTTTTCATTTTGGCCCAATCAAGCAATTTAAATATGAATATTTGGGAGACATCCCATTTTTGAAAAAGTTCATTTCATTCGGAAATTCTGGAAAAGAAATCATAGGATCTAGCACTCAAAAAAGTAACTATCAAGTTCAACGCCCTAAATATCTGAATCCATGCATTCAGGTCATTGAATTGTTATAAATTTTTTGCCCTTTCATGAAAGGAATCTGCTGTAGGAGTTTGTCTGTCGAATTCATAAATTGTTATATAATATTTATAGTCCTAGTTCCTTTTCAACATCTCCTGCTGGTTTATGGTTCTGGTAGTCATTCTATTGTAATTGAAGTATAACTTTTTAATAACTTGATGGATGTAGCCGTTACTATGTGGTAAGAGATCATCATTAAAATGAGAAATAAAAATTCCTATGTTTTTATACCACTTTATATTTTTAACACTTGCGTTACTGCAGTTTTGTCCTATATGGACATTATCAAACTATATTTCAAACTGCAGTAACGCAAGTGTTACAAATATAAAGTGGTATAAAAATATAGGAATTTTTATAACTTTTTACTTCATAGTGATTGAAATACTCATTATGTTTTATGTTATTAGGTAACCTATGTAGTAGTAGAGTTCCGCTACAACATTACATTATGGTGTATATTGAACGGTCTAACAATTCAATGTGAAGCCTTCTTACACAGAACAATAAGGGTGGTAACACTGGTAAGGCTGGACATGTCATAAAAGAGGCTTGTCAGTTGTCAGCCGACATTTTGTGTGCTTGATTGTATTTTTGTAATTCTGGAGATCACTGAAATAAATGTATTGCAAAGTCTAGTCGTATGTATATTTCTTTTAATAAAGTCAATACATAACATATTTGGCGACGAGTGCAGTGGACGAACTCAATGTTCATGTCAATGAGTTGCAAGATGTTGCAAGGTTAGGCACAACCACGTGCGAGTCCTACCAGTCGAGTCAAGAGATTGAGAAAAGTCTCCCAATAGTCAAGTCAAAATGTCCTTAATTGGTAATATAGAGCCGTTTAACCCGAAGGATTGTGAAATAACTTCATATGTTGAGAGGTTAGAACAACTTTTTAAATGCAATGATATTGATGCAGAAAAGAAGTACCTTTATTGCTCACCTTGATAGGGGGAGAGTCGTATGGTATTGAAAGATCTGTTAGCACCCAGTCTACACAGTGAAAAGAAGTACGAAGAATTGATTACTGAATTAAAGAAACATTATAGTCCCAAGAGATTAACGATTGCTGAGAGGTACAGATTTCATACAGCAAGTCAAGAAGAACAAGAAGATATCAAGAGTTTTATTGCTAGATTGAAAAATCTGGCCAAATTTTATGATTTTGGGGGATTTCTGGACGACCCTTGAGAGACAGGTTAGTTTGTGGGCTGAAGTCAGAGAATATTAAGCGAAGATTACTAACAGAAGATGGTCTTACTTTCGAAAGGGCCTACACAACAGCCATTGGAATGGAGTTGGCAGGTCAGCTGAAAGTAATGGGTTCGGATTGTGGTCAGGTGAACAAAGTATTCCAGAAGTCGTTCAAAAAACAATTTGGTTATAATAAATCAACGTCAAGTCAATCGAGTCATATGAAGCCAAATACCCACACCAGTCAAACTGAGGACAGAAAGCAAAAATGTAAGAGGTGCAGTAGAGTACATTTCGACAACAGTAAGTGCCCTGCCGTTTTGCCGTTTCATGGAAATGTTATTCCTGTGGTCAGATAGGCCACACTTCAAAGTCAATGATGTGTCGGGGTAGAATCAAGGCTATGGAGGAAGAACTAGACTTACAGGAGTCTGATGATGATTTTGAATTAGGTTTAATTACCGAGGACACTGGTGAGTTTGTATTGAAGTCTCTGAAAACCAGTTCTGCTGACATTTTAAAAGTCAGGATGATGTTAGATGATAAGCATGTAATTATGGAAGTAGACTCAGGAGCGGTTCGTTCAGTGATTCATGAACACTCCTATAAAAAATGATTTCCTAATCTTGTGCTGAATCCTGTTGATTTTAAGTTACGTGTACTCACAGGAGAAAGAGCAGAAAGTGTGGGTCAAATATTTGTACATGTTTCATATTTGAATAAGATGTATTCTTTACCGTTAGTAGTGTTAAGGTCTAATATTCAGTTTTTACCATTGTTAGGCAGAAACTGGTTGAATGTTCTGAGAACTGATTGGAGAGATAATGTTTTGGATAAAAGTGTAGTCATTGATCAGAAAAAGTTTGTGAATGCAGTTGAAGCAGTCTGTGTCAGATAAGTCAAGTCTCAATATTTGTCAATTGTCTAGTAATGTCAGGCAAAGTTTAATTTCTAGAGTTAAAAACGAATATTCTAAACTTTTTTTGGATGAACCCAATTTGTACATAAAAGATTTCAAAGCTGAGTTGAAAGTTAAAGAGGGTTTTAAACCAATATTTCATAGAGCCTATGAGATGCCATATTCCCTAAAGCCAAAAGTCGAAGAAGAAATTTCTAAGTTGATCAAGTCAGGTGTTCTGTCAAAAGTCTCACACAGTGAATGGGCCAGTCCCATAATTGTTGTGCCTAAGAAAAACTCAAATGACATCAGATTGTGTGTTGACTTCAAGAAAACCTTAAATAGAGCTATCGATGGTGATCATTGTGTGTTGCCCCTACCAAATGACATTTTTGCCAGCCTAACGAGTAGCGAATATTTTACGGTTTTGGATTTGAAAGGGGCTTACCAACAACTACAAATAAGTGATTCCTCAAAGGAACTGTTTACTATTAATACGCATGTAGGGCTATTCAGATTCAACAGATTGACTTATGGAGTTAGTTCCGCACCGGGAATATTTCAGTGTATCATGGAAGCTATATTGTCTGGCTTACCAAAGACACGATGTTATTTAGATGATATCTTGATTCATGGGTCTACCATAGAAGAATGTTACAGAACAGTGTCATGAAATTGTTCCATGAGCAACATATTGGAATTGTGAGAACAAAAATGCTAATGAGGGCTTACTGTTGGTGGCCAGGAATGAATGAGAGTATAGAAAAATTTATTACTTCTTGCAAGACATGTCAAGAAACACAAAATTTCACTAAAAATAGTGTTTTACTTCCATGGCCTACTGTGCCTAATAATTTTTACAGGGTCAACATTGACTTTTTTCATAAATATGGTTACAGTTTCTTAATTCTGATTGATAATAAATCTAAATGGGTTAAAGTGAAGTTAATGGAAAACGGCACAAATGCTAAAGAAACAATTTTAAAAATAAAACAAATTTTCTCAGTTTTTGGTTTACCAGCTGAACTAGTATCAGACAATGGACCACCTATTAACTCTTCAGAATTCAATACCTTCTGTCAAGCAAATAGTATAAAAGTAGTAAAATCACCTCCTTATCATCCTCAAAGCAATGGTATCGCTGAGAGGGCAGTACAGACTATAAAGAAAGATTTGGAAAGGTCTCTTTTTCTCGAAAAGGGGAAGGAAATAAGCAAGAATGCAGTTTCAAATCGTTTGGAAAACTTTTCATTTGTGCATAGAAACACACCTTCTAGTTCCACAAACTTATCACCATCTGAAAGTTTATTTAAATTCCGACCAAGAACAAGATTCGATCTTCTCAAACCTTGTCTCAATATACAAAGAAAACTCGAGCCTGACATTACTGTAAAATTTAAACCATACTCTGGTGGTGATAACGTGTTTGTTAAAAATGTAGCCACTAAATTACAGCAAAGAGGAAACATTGTTAAGCCAATGAGCTACTGTACTTATCTGGTTCAGATTGGTGACAATACAAGATTGGTGCATGCAAATGACATTCGTTTGTGTCGGAATGTACCAATTAGTGAAAATTCAATTCCGTTTCACCAAAATGTACCAACATCTGTTGTTATCAATAACGCAAATTGTCAATTAAAAGCTTATATAACAAATCAAGAAGTCACCGATGTACCAGTGTCAACGAGCCGAGGTGTTAATGAAGCATGTTTAGCAAAAAAACAAGATAATCAAAATGAACACATGGTATCACCTCCAAAAGTTGTTAACACTGATGAACCTATGACTTCTAAATATGTAACTAGATCAGGTAGAATTGTGAAACCTCCTGTTAAATTTGACATGTAATCTTTTAAGTAGGAGAGAAAAATGGTGTATATTGAACGGTCTAACAATTCAATGTGAAGCCTTCTTAACGTTATATATATATATATATATATATATATATATATATTTACATCTATGAACATTAAGACGTCAAACCAGATCGCATACCTTACAGCGTCTTGTTGAAGAATCAAGTATAGCCTGAGTTTGGCTCATGTATATTCATCACGAACAGCCCTATCCCCACCTCAACCGATCAGATGGTACTAATATGAGAATAATAAAATACGTTTTCTCACTATTGATAGTACCTTGGCACCTCTTCACAAATCACTGTCATTATCACGTCAGTTTTGTATATTTTATCCGAAATGTGAACATTAAAAACTCATATACGATACATTATAACGTCAGGCATTGTTGCCACGTCTATTGCCACGTCTATTGTGTTATTGTGGGAATCCCCTAGCTACCCAGCGTCCAATACTTTCAATTGACGGATGATTATTTCAAGTCTGTGTGAGGTACTGGTGGAAATTGAAAATGGACAAATCAACAAGAGCCTACAAAATGATGTTGACCGCAAGGAGTTCTAAAGGTGAGTGAAATAGTATCGGATTTTATCAATGAATAGAAATTACTGGTATTATTCCCAGTATACCTACAAACAGTAAAAAATCTTCAATGGCGGGAAAATTCACTAATTTTTATCGCGAAGACTAAAGATTTGTTACTGTCGAAGTATTAGAATGAGGGTGAATGGTTTGATTATTAGTTTTAATAATAAGGCGATTCTATTCAAAATTGGAAGCTGAGGAATTTCGGGGTCGGGGATTATGATTCTTATGTCACCATTAAAAAACTCAAGATGACAGCCCAAATGACGGTCGAGTTTTGCGATTATGGTCCAATTCTATTCGAAATTGGTATCTGGGGGTTTTCGGGGTCGGAGATTATGATTATTTTGTCAATTTTCAAAAATTCACGATGGCGTCTCCAAAATGGCGAAAGAGATTTGAGATTGTTGTCCGATTCAATTCAAAATTGGTTTCTGGGGGTTTTGGGAGATTGCGATTTTTTGTCAAAATTCAAAAATTCAAGATGGCGGCTTCAATATGGCGGATCCGTTTTGTGATAATGGTCCGATTTGACTCGAAATTGGTATCAGGGGGTTTTCAAGGTCGGAGATTATGATTTTATTGTTAGAATTGGAAAATTCAAGATGGTCCCAGATAACATCGATCTGCCTGAAAAGTAACGGCCGACTATGTGAAATTACGGCACTTGAAAGAAGTGCTTCAGGAGTACTTCAGAAGTCACTTTTATTAACCACTATCAAATTTAGTTTTTGCAGTTTGTGGTGAGATACTTGTCAAGCGCTTTCAAAACTTATTTCGTACACATACATTTGAGACTGCCAATCCATTGCTGGCTAAGTGCCCCGTTGATGAGAGATTTGGAAACTGGCGCACTGACATCTTCCAATATTCTGTGCCGAGTATTCTGCAGGACCGTGCAGGTGGCCATATTGAATATTTTGTTGTTTGTCATTTTTGGTTCACTGCGATGCTGTGTGTAATGTTTATTCCCATCTGTTTCATGGTTATTGTTGCGGTTTATCGGGTTTATCCTTTCCACTTCTGATTTCAAAAACTGGGTAAGTACAACAATTGAGTGAGTTACATCAGATCTAATTCCTAGTGTAAAAATCAAATATGGTCGAAATAAAAGTTCTGCTATCAAGAAAACATACTAGTTGAATTAAGGAATTGTGACTGACTGCACATTGATGAAAACATGAGTAACGTGAAGTAAACATCTTATTTCAATGCCCAATTTCTTGATATGTGGCACAAGAAACCTATTATATGAAGACAAAAATTATTATCTACCTAATTTCTGAATCTAGTATGGTTCCATAAAACATTGTTATCCAGACTGAGATTGAGAAGCAAACAGTGAAAACGAAGTATTCAAAAGAATGTTTCGCACCATTAAGATTTTATAACTGGAAAATACCTGTGTTGTGAAATGTCGAATTTAGTTGAGTAGGTACCTAGTTTATAATAGTTGCTTTTGCTTTTCAGGGTCACTGCTACTCACCAAAGTTGAAAATATTGGTGATGTCATACAAAGTTTGACTCTAATGACTCTAATGTAGAAATGAGTATATAACTCTTGGGAGATTTTCTATAAAACAAGAACTCATTCTCAGCTGGACAACGAGAAGTTTGCTTTCATGGTAAGATATTACCATTATCATAATTGCTACATTTTTTGTACAATTCATCAAGTATTATTCATTTCAGTGTAACTTTTTGAAGACAGTATGTGGAAGAGATTCAGTTAATACTACAGTGAATACTAATACTACAGTGAAAATTTGCATTTTCATTCAGATAGTTGATTATTTATTGAATGTCCAGTTTCCTTTGGAGATTCTTATCTATGAATGAGATAAGGGAGAATGTTATTCAGAAGTATCACTCACAGAAAATCGCTCATTCCATTGATGCGTGAAAAATTGCATCTCTTTCGCTAGGCCTCCAATACATTTTGGTCGACTAAAATCTATTTTTGCCGGGAAAGTAGTTGTTTTCTGTTAGATATTACAAAAAAGTAACTTCAATTTCATCGTAGGGTTTTTCCATTTCCAGAGGAGTCATGTATTGATTCAATTTTCAATTGAGAATGTTTCTCTTTAAAACATGAATCCCTTCCAAGAGAGATTATCTTGTACGATGGAAAACAGCGACTAAATTCCAACTTTCAGTCGCAGATGATCCCACAACTGACTTTATGAACATCCTGTTCATATTTTCAATGAAATCAATAAAAGTTTTTGTTCTGAAAATTTCAACTAAATAATTAGTGGAAATTAACCCAGCAATATAATATGATGAAATGTGAAAAAACATTTTTTCTGTCAATTCCAATAAATTTTTTTGATTGTGGAATTTGTAATTATCAGATTTATTATGAGATTCAAAATTAATAAATAAAAATGAGTTGAATTTAACCCAACTTTTTTTCTTGTGACAATTGTTAGGGGCGAAATTTAGGAAAGGAGAGCAGTGAATGTGCAATGATGTGTCACGCCTCTAACATACCCAGTAGCTCAGTAGACGTGGATTCGACAATAAAAATTGATTTCGATAAGATTGAAATATGGGGTTAATTTTCCGGAGCGCCACGGATTTATCGCCAGTGAAAAATCCGAAACCACCCTGATGGAATGGGACAACCCACTGCACTAATATTACTAAAATATTAAAAAATAGATACCTGTAAATGGTATAATAATAATATATAACTATGTAGAGGTTTTGTCTTCCCTTACGCTTAGATAACTTGGACCAGAATAAAAGAAATAGTCATGTCCCTTACTAATAAAATATATTGATCGTTACACACCCTGTATGTGCACAGTTCAGCTCACCATACAACAGAAAATGAAATTAATGTAAATATCAACCACCAAGATGAATTCAAGTGAATGCTGTGATTGAGAGTATGGTATTGTTTGAATATATCAATATGAAACCTCCAGTGAGGGCTATGCCTGTGACGTCACGATGATAGCTTACAATAATCGATACTTACGCCTTAGGGGCAGTCTTATTCCAAACTTATCTGATACTATGTAGATATTCTCAAGCATGCAAGTTCACCAATTATTGTGGTTGTAGTTCATCAGTGCCTTGGTGTATACAGGTGCACAGTGGGTACGACACAATCAATCAACGTACATGTACAGCTGGGACGAATAGCGAAGGAATGCTGAACAACAGATATACAGCGGGACAACCACGGTTGAGCAGGAACAATCACAGTAGTGGAATAGTGGAAAGACAATCGTATAGCAACGAAACAGTGGAACAATCACATTAGTGGAACTCCAATAATCGGTAGCAGAGTAGTAGCAATAAACCGTAGTGGAGCACTACCAGCTGCGAAGCAGTAACAGTAGCAAAGTGGTAGTCGCAGAGGAGCAGTAGCAGAGTGGTAACCGCAGAGGAGCGAACCCTAGAATATACAATACCAGTCTGACTTCTGATTACACTTGTATGGGGCCATAAGTAGAGCCCAAATGCAAATACTAACCTCTATTAAGTGGGAGGGTTCTGATAACAGCTTTGATGGTCTGTTTGCTGTCTGATAGCGAGTTTCTCGTTCCAGTGGTTTCACACAATGATGAAGTGACTTCTAACCTCAAAAATCCGCAAAGCCTACGGAGATTTCTCAAAAATATAAAGCGTCAAAAATCGCAAACAATATGAGAAACTCTCCTGATATGAATTTTCCAAAGATCCATCAACGATGATCAAACTTTAATTGGAAATCTTCAAAGTAGGTCAGTCACTCATCAAGATCAAATAAGGAAGAAGAGAATATCTCTCAGACGTCAAAGTCAAAACTGTCAATATCTGACAAGGCGCTTTCTTGTTCATTAGTGTTCGGTGGGAACAGTCCAGGAACTAACTCGAGCTACTAGGAGCTATGAAAAGAACACCTTAAGATTCAGTGTTGCCAACTGAACCAAGACGAAAATGCCAGCCTCTCAATCTCAGAACCAAACACAAACAAACAAACAAAAGGTCAAGTATTCGAATGTGGAGTATGTACCTCAATGACACAAGATAGAGATAGAGTAGGAATGTTACGGTTTTGTGTTCCAAGCACAAAACAATAGACTAACCATAAGTATGTTTACAAAACAACGCTGTCATACCGCAAAATAGAACAACTGATAACTGTCATTAGCTTAAGGCCGGTTCATGTCCGCTCGAACTAGTACGGCAAAGGTAAGTACTAATATTCGGAACAAGCTATACATGACAACGATCAAGTTGTCATTTTGAGGAATCTGAAGAAGAAGAAGAATACAGTGGCGTACAGAGTGGAAAGTGTATATCAATGACAGAGAATTTCTGATGTTATTGTATTAAAACAGAAAGGGTTTTCTAGTGCAAAATAAACCCGTAACAAATCCCCCTCTACTCGGAGAGGCATTAAAGTTCCCAGAACTTTAATGACGATTAGCCATGAAGCTAACAATAACATTTAACCAACAATAAGAAATTCAAGGAAGTGTAAATCAGACTGGTAGATAACAAATAACATTATGAGAATGTAAAGAAGATGAAGCATCAGTGGAACAATACCACTATATCGACTCCGCATATAATAATAGTAATAATCACCAACAACGCATATGAAAATGAGCATGTCATACAAGACAAAAGATTGACATTTCAATGTAATTAAAATAGAAAAGGTGACTTCATTCAATAAATACCTGTTAGGAAAGAGTCGAAGGTTAGTTGATATGTCCACCTGGTACTATCAACTGTGAGAAAAACACAAAAACATATAATATCTACACAATTAAACAACCGAAATTATAATAATTAAATATAATATCTACAAAGCAATCAGTGATTGAGTAAATTGATGTCAAGTGGTCAAATGTTTATATTATCAATCTGGGTTCTACAATACTCAATAATATAGCCGGTGTTGGTCATTCCAACAAAAATAAAAATCCAGCATATCCATATACCCAGTGAAATATAAATAAAAATATGTCTTTACAGAAAGGTGATCATTTAATCAAACAAATCCCTCAAAGGAGGATATCAGTACGAGTGCCACAAAAACAGCTCAAATATGCAACAATGCAAAGCTCGTTACCAAAATACACGTGTACTGAAATATGCTGCAAGAAAACAAATCCCGAAATCATAAATACTAACCCGGACAATAAAGTAATCTCTTGACAGCAGATTAAAATAATACCCATCCTCAGAAAAGGACATATTTTTGGCACCAAGTGTCGGTGTGGCATGACACTGTCAAACAGAGGTTTTTCTGTCGTGAAAAAAAAATCACTAGTTGGTAACTAGCCTAGTTCAAGTAGCTTTAAGCCGAAGCTAGGGATAGCCAACTTCTATCCAGAACCACCGAGACAGCGCTCGCATTCAACATCAACAACGCAACTAATAAAAATTTTAATCAATCACCGACAACGCAAATCTTTACTTATCACAGACAAGAACAAAAAAAATCAAAAATTCTACTAAAGAACATATTAAATGATACAAAATTAAATTCATAACGAATTTACTGGAACATAACATCCAATGATGTTATGATTATGGACAATAATTTTTGAATGGCCTCAAAATTATAGAACAACACACCACACAAAAATTATAAATGCAGCAGTGTTGCTGTCGTGAGATTTTATAATCGCAACCCTTTTCCCTAGATATTATGGGTACAAAATCTCACTAGTTGGGAACTAAGTCCAAGTTCTAGTTGCTTTAGGCATACGCCAGGGACAGCCAACTTCGGCCCCAAAATTACCGAATTTAATTTTAATCTGGGTGGTCGAATAAGGATGGGTCACCCTCATCCGGAGGATGAGCCTTCAAGTCTTTTCCATGCCAGATAGACTTCTTACCCTTGTCATCTTTTAATTCATAAGTCCAAGGTGATACTATTTTAGTAATGATGAAAGGACCAAGGTATTTTGCAGCTAGTTTGGCAGTGAAGTTTTTAACTGCATTTGAAATTGCATAATTTCGCCTCCATACCTTCTGTCTAACTGAAAATTTTACAGGACGTCGCCGAAGGTCATAATGTTGTTTACTCTTAGTATGTGCTTTCAGTATTCGAGCTTGCACATCTTTATAAATTCTAGAAAATGCATTTTTCTTGTTCTCTGCAGAACAAATAGGGTAAGGTGAGTCGCTAGGAACATATATTTCATTCTTTCCATCAAGAGAGACCTCACGTCCAAAATTCACAAAATTAGGAGTTAGAGCAGTTGTTTCATGTTTAGACGACCGAATTGCATAAGCAATTTTTGGGAGATAAGTATCCCACAATTTTTGATTTTCTGAAACATACGCCGTGAGCATGGTCTTAATGACTCGATTCACTCTCTCAGTAGGATTAGACTGAGGGTGATAGTTGGCGGTATATGCAATATCAAAATTGTAAGTTTTTGCAAGATTTTTAAAGAGATTACTCCTAAACTGCACACCATTATCAACGATAATTTTCCTTGGTGCACCAAACATAAGAACAACTTGTTCCTCCATAATCTTAACTATGCTACTTGCAGTAGCAGATCTCAATGGAAAGAGCAAGACAAATTTACTGAAAGCGTCACAGACCGCTAAAATATATGCAAAACCCTTTGAACTTCTAGGCAGAGGTCCCATAAGGTCTGCACTGAGGAGAAGGAATGGTTTATCTACAGTGGGAGTTTTACTCAACATGTATCCAGATGGAGCTTTTTGCTCTGATTTAATAGAATAGCAAATTTGACAACGTCGAATATACTTCGTCACATCAGATTTCAATTTTGGCCAATAATACTTATTGGAAATACGAGCAGCCGTTTTATATATACCTGTGTGACCTGATACTGGATCATCGTGATACTTTTGGAGGATTCCAAAACGTCTCTCCTTGGGAACAACTAACCTCCATTGTTCAGATGGACTTGATAATTCAGGGTATTGTGGACGAACAAACTTGAAAATTTGACTTTCATCATTTATGCGGAAACAAGGGTATCGTGCAGGATTCTGTTTTATTTCAGCTGACAACTTTTGATACCATCGATCAGCAGTTTCAGCATAATCAAAATTCTCAAAATCTTGAATAATCAACCTATCGACATCAACAGATTCCACGGAAACAGGAACAGATCTAGAAAGAAAATCAGGAACAACATTATCTGCTCCTTTCCTATGAATAATCTTATAGTCGAATGGTTGTAAACGTAGACTCCATCTACCTAATCTACCCTGAGGATCTTTCAAGTTGTGAAGCCACTGCAACGAATGGCAGTCTGTGATAATCACAAAATGATATCCTTCGAGATAATGCCGGAGTTTTTCTACCGCCCATATGACAGCTAGACATTCTCGCTCCGTGGCACTATATTTTCTCTCCTGCGCAGTCAGCGATCGAGACAAATACGCAATTACCTTTTCACCATCGTCAAAGTTCTGACTCAACACCGCTCCGATCCCAAATGCAGAAGAATCTGTTTGAACATAGAATGTTCTACTGAAATCAGGGCACGTAAGAATCGGTGCGCTTACCAAACACTCCTTCAGGTAACGAAATGAGGATTCACACTCATCCGTCCAGCAAAATTTAACATTTTTCTTGGTAAGGTTACACAATGGTGATACAATTGAGGAAAACTGAGGTACAAACCTCCTATACCATGATGCTGTGCCAATGAACTGTCTCACCTGCTTGGCTGTAGTTGGGGAACGGATATTTAAAATAGCTTCCACTTTTGAAGCATCCGGACGCAAACCAAAACGATCCACAATATAGCCTAAATATTTCAACTCAGGTCGGCAGAAATGACATTTATTAAAACTAACTGTTAACTTTGCAGAATATAACCTTTCAAACACTTCACTTAAAGTTTTCAAATGAGTTTCAAAATCCTGAGAAATAATGATTATGTCATCTAAATATACAAGGACTGATGGGGACAAATCTGGGCCTAGTACTTTCTCAATCAAACGTTCCCAGGTAGCTGGAGCATTGGTCAACCCGAATGGCATAACCTTAAAACGAAACAGTCCCCCAGGGACTGTAAAAGTTGTATAGTCTCTCGAAGCTTCCTCAATAGGGACTTGCCAGTACGCACTTTTAATGTCCAATGAACTCATATATTTCGCATCACGAAGTTTATCTAAAATTGAAGAAATATATGGCAAAGGATAAGCATCTTTAATTGTAACTGCGTTTAATTTACGATAATCGACGCAAAAGCGATATGACCCATCTTTCTTTGTGACCATACACACAGGGGAAGCCCATGGACTTCTACAAGGTCCAATGATATCCTTGGATAACATGTCTCGAATTTCTTCATCAATAACTTGCTGTTTAATAGGGGAAACTTTATAATAGCGTTGCTTAATTGGTTTTGTATTGGGAAGTAGCTCAATACTATGTTCAACCAAATTAGTTCTACCTAAGCAAGTTCCCATCAAATCTTTATTTTCCTCTACCAAGTGTCTGAGCTGTTCTTGCTGAGAAAGAGAAAGCATTTCATCACATTCTATACCACACATCTCGACTGACTGTGGAAAATCTTTGGAGAAATGCCAAACTCTTTGTCTCAAATCTGGAATAATATTCATGGACCTCCAGAAATCAATACCAAGAATAAGAGTATGAGGCAACTCGGGGATAACCAAAATATCTATAACACAAATCTTGCCAACTAAGCATAGAGGAGTGGTCACATAACCAACACTTCTACAAATTTGACCATAAGCCACTCTACACTCATTGACAGAACTATACAAACCCCGTTGTCTCAGAAACTCATAACCAGCTTGGCCAACAATTGTTCTGGATGCTCCAGAATCCAACAATCCAGTAATAGGACATCCTAAAATAGAAACATCAAGGTATGGTCGTTCATCACCAGACACACTTGAGAGTACATAATCAAGAATTATTTGCTTCCTAGAATCTAATACAGAAAAGGTCAAATTATTTGACTCGGGAGAAACTTCCTGACCACCTAAGGTCTCCCTGTAGAGTTTCCCTGTTGTGATGAAGAAGAGTTGTTAGCATGTATGTTGTTATTTCTACTTCTATTGTTCCATCTGCTATGTTCTTGAGAACATTTTTGACAGTCACGAAGTGTAACGTTAGGAGTTCCACACCTGAAGCAGAATTTTTTCCTTTCAGCTAAACATCCTCTGAAAGTATGGCTATCACTTCCACAGTTAAAACAACTACCCAGAGATGAAACTTCTGCCAAATCTGGTACGGAGTCACTCCTTGATGAACTAGAAGCATATGCCAACTCAGGAATCAAAGATTTGCTTCTTGATGGTGGGGGAACATAAGATTTCACTAAATCCCGCTTCTCATCAAGAGTACGACAAACATCAATAAGCTCAGTTATAGAATTAACTTGCTTGAATGCTAAGAATGGATGATAATATGGATTAATCCGTTCCATCATTAATGAAAGTTGAACTTCATCTGATATAGGTGTTTGCATTTTATTAAACAAACTCTTCATGCTAGCAACATACAAACCAATAGACTCATCAGGACCTTGTGTCCTACGCTTAATGTCTTCAAATAAGTCTTTGTCAAAATTGGCAGGTAAAAATTGCTGTCGCATCAACTGAACTAAAGAATCCCAATCAGAAGCCCAAGTTTTCACTAAGTTATACCAAGTAGCAGCATCTCCTTCAAATAAATCTGCAGCATCCCGAAACAATATTGATTTCGATATACCTCTAGACTTTCTCATTGTTCCTACTTTCTCAACAAAAGTAGAGAACGACATCATTCCAGGCCTTCCAGTGAATTTTATACCCCAATCACGAACTGGGACTGGCCTAATTTTCAAAGGTTCTTCTTCCTCAAGGAATGTTTTAAAACTGAGATATCAATTACAGATATCAATTACAGAGGAATCTTTATGGCCTTTACGAGCCTTTCCTTGTAACTTATCTAGCAACAATAACAATTGTACTCGATAATCAGATTTAATTTTATTCTCAGCATCATTCTGAGGACTACACCTATTCACACGACCTAAAACATGAGCTATTTTTGAAGATATACCTACATAAGTTGTATCTTTTTCTGTACCTGAAAAGTCATCAATCAGTTTTCAACAAATCAATATTAACAGTAATAGCCGCAGAGTCATCAATAAATTTGAAAGGATATGCTGGATTTTTAATAGCAAGTGAAGTTTTTTCTAGGGACAAAGCTTTCCGCAAAGCTGCCCTAATATCAGCTACTGTTAAGTCTGTACCATCACCAAGACCTCTAAACATTATTTCATAAATTAATTCATCTCTAGAAAGAAGATTGACATCTAATTTAATTTTTGAAGAACTCATTTTTAAAAATGCAAAGAAAACAGTTCAAATCACCCAGATAATAAAATACTTTAAATATAATAAACAAATTAAAGTGACCATAAAACAAAATTTCAACAAATTAGTCACTAAAAAAAAGCGACGCCGGACGTTTGCAAGCTATAAAAGTGTCAAGAAAACCAAATTATACCAGAAATAGACACTTTTAGACAAACGACGCCGGACGTCGGTAAGCGTCGAAGCGCGTAGGTACGTTAAAATTTTATAAAAGTGCAAAGCAGACCAAAATATACCAGAAATAAGCACTTTTAGAAAAACGACGCCTAGCGTCCGTAAGCGTCGGTCAGCGTCGGTACTCTAAAACTATAAGAAAGTGCTAACAAAACCAAAAAATACCAGAAATAGCAACTTTCCAATAACCGACGCTGGGTGACGGTGAGCGTCGCGACGACTGAGACAAAAAAAACAAATAATTCACACTGTACCACTTGACAACAACTCTAAACGATACTGAAAGATAGAAAATAATTTCAGTTATCAAATTATGAGACAATGCAACTCTCAATATGACTATTCTCTATCCCGATCCAAGATACCGAGAAGGAAAAACACCTTTATAAGTACACCAACTGCTACGCTTCAATTCTAGATAAACTATAATAAATAATACATGAAAAGCATTCAAAATAAGCAGTTAGCAGTGTATACTTAACAAGTGCACTTCTATTAGTATTCAATATAACGAACTGAAGGAAATACAAATACCTCTACCTGATTTTATTCAGAATCTATAAAATCAAAAAAATTCAAAAACGTTAGGGCGCCATTTTGTTAGGGGCGAAATTTAGGAAAGGAGAGCAGTGAATGTGCAATGATGTGTCACGCCTCTAACACACCCAGTAGCTCAGTAGGCGTGGATTCGACAATAAAAATTGATTTCGATAAGATTGAAATATGGGGTTAATTTTCCGGAGCGCCACGGATTTATCGCTAGTGAAAAATCCGAAACCACCCTGTTGGAATGGGACAACCCACTGCACTAATATTACTAAAATATTAAAAAATAGATACCTGTAAATGGTATAATAATAATATATAACTATGTAGAGGTTTTGTCTTCTTTTATGCTTAGATAACTTGGACCAGAATAAAAGAAATAGTCATGTCCCTTACTAATAAAATATATTGATCGTTACACACCCTGTATGTGCACAGTTCAGCTCACCATACAACAGAAAATGAAATTAATGTAAATATCAACCACCAAGATGAATTCAAGTGAATGCTGTGATTGAGAGTATGGTATTGTTTGAATATATCAATATGAAACCTCCAGTGAGGGCTATGCCTGTGACGTCACGATGATAGCTTACAATAATCGATACTTACGCCTTAGGGGCAGTCTTATTCCAAACTTATCTGATACTATGTAGATATTCTCAAGCATGCAAGTTCACCAATTATTGTGGTTGTAGTTCATCAGTGCCTTGGTGTATACAGGTGCACAGTGGGTACGACACAATCAATCAACGTACATGTACAGCTGGGACGAATAGCGAAGGAATGCTGAACAACAGATATACAGCGGGACAACCACGGTTGAGCAGGAACAATCACAGTAGTGGAATAGTGGAAAGACAATCGTATAGCAACGAAACAGTGGAACAATCACATTAGTGGAACTCCAATAATCGGTAGCAGAGTAGTAGCAATAAACCGTAGTGGAGCACTACCAGCTGCGAAGCAGTAACAGTAGCAAAGTGGTAGTCGCAGAGGAGCAGTAGCAGAGTGGTAACCGCAGAGGAGCGAACCCTAGAATATACAATACCAGTCTGACTTCTGATTACACTTGTATGGGGCCATAAGTAGAGCCCAAATGCAAATACTAACCTCTATTAAGTGGGAGAGTTCTGATAACAGCTTTGATGGTCTGTTTGCTGTCTGATAGCGAGTTTCTCGTTCCAGTGGTTTCACACAATGATGAAGTGACTTCTAACCTCAAAAATCCGCAAAGCGAACGGAGATTTCTCAAAAATATAAAGCGTCAAAAATCGCAAACAATATGAGAAACTCTCCTGATATGAATTTTCCAAAGATCCATCAACGATGATCAAACTTTAATTGGAAATCTTCAAAGTAGGTCAGTCACTCATCAAGATCAAATAAGGAAGAAGAGAATATCTCCAAGACGAAAACGCCAGCCTCTCAATCTCAGAACCAAACACAAACAAACAAACAAACAAACAAAAGGTCAAGTATTCGAATGTGGAGTATGTACCTCAATGACACAAGATAGAGATAGAGTAGGAATGTTACGGTTTTGTGTTCCAAGCACAAAACAATAGACTAACCATAAGTATGTTTACAAAACAACGCTGTCATACCGCAAAATAGAACAACTGATAACTGTCATTAGCTTAAGGCCGGTTCATGTCCGCTCGAACTAGTACGGCAAAGGTAAGTACTAATATTCGGAACAAGCTATACATGACAACGATCAAGTTGTCATTTTGAGGAATCTGAAGAAGAAGAAGAATACAGTGGCGTACAGAGTGGAAAGTGTATATCAATGACAGAGAATTTCTGATGTTATTGTATTAAAACAGAAAGGGTTTTCTAGTGCAAAATAAACCCGTAACACAATGCACATTCAAATACAAACTACATTTTCAATTAGAAATTCAAAGTTTTTCGAATTTTTTTATTTGGTGTATTTCGTTTTATTCTGATATTCATTCTATCCAAATGCAAATCAAAACCATTTTTTAGTACAGCATAGGAGCGGTTCATTGTGAATTTCAAAAATTATTGTTTGTAAAATAATGTTAAGTTTTATCAATATCTAATTACACAATATGGTGTATTCTTTGATACATAGCTTTATGTTTTAATAAATATGCGTTATGGTAATTTCAGTTTTTTTTTTGAAGTTATGTAATAAAAAAAACACATTCATGTCAAAAATTATATGCAGGGGGACATTTTGGCATATTCAAGCTAGATTCCATTTGAACATCATGAATTTGTCGAAAAGTGTCCCCTGTATATAATTTTTTACTTGAATTTTTATTTCTCCTGAAAAATTATAATGATGCTGAGTTTTCTGAATTCAGCCATATAAAATTATATGCTTTAGAAGTATAATTTGAATTACAGTCAAATGGAGAAATATTAATGATTGAAGCATAGTTGACCGGCATCAATCGTGCACTGAAATTAGTTGGCGTTGAAGCACTTTTGAGGTACTTTGAATTGCCGGTAGAATGTATCACGGGCGGCTAGCGGCCGCCTGGACACCGGGATGCCGGATAAGCATTATTTTCAAGTGCCTGACCAGAACTTGAAATGCCAGGGAACGATTGCCTTAAAAACGTCGGGCCAACCTTCAATGTTATCTGGGGTGGCTCCAAAATGGAAGACAAGTTTTGGGATTATGGGCCAATTCTATTCAAAATTGTTATTTGAGGATATTTGGGTCGGAGATTATGATTATTTTGTCAAAATTGAAAAATTTAAGATGGTGACTCCAAAATGGCGAAAGAATTTTGCGATTATGGTCCGTTTATATTCAAAATTGGTATCTGGGAGTTTTTGGGTCGGAGATTATGATTCTTTTGTTGAAATTCAAAAATTCAGTATGGCGGCTACAAAATGGCGGACGAGATTTGTGATTGTGTTCCAATTTCATTCAAAATTGGTATCTGGAGGTTTTCCGGGTCGGAGATTATGATTTGTTGTCAATATTCAAAAATTCACGATGGCGGCTCCAAATGACGGACGAGTTTTGCGATTATGGTCTGATTCTATTCGGAATTGATATCTGAGGGTTTTCGGGGTCAGAGATTATAATTTTTTTGTTGAAATTCAAAAATTCAAGATGGCGTCTCCAAAATGGCGGACGAGATTTGAGATTGTTGTCCGATTCAATTCAAAATTGGTATCTAGGGGTTTTGGGAGATTATGATTTTTTGTCAAAATTCAAAAATTCAATATGGCGGCTTCAATATGGCGGACCCGTTTTGTGATAATGGTCCGATTCGACTCGAAATTAGTATATGGGGGTTTTCAAGGTCGGAGATTATGATATAAAATTGTGAATAAATATGCACACTTGTGTGGGGCCAAAAATCCATCCTCTATTACTGCCACACGGCTCAAAAAGCATTTAGCAACACTCATGCAAATTTTCAATATGACCGATAGTGATATTGAACAATTGGCCTCATTTATGGGACATACACCTGGTGTTCATCGTGGCTCCTATAGGCTTCCAGATGACATATATCAAACTGCAAAACTCTCCAAGCTGCTGTTACTGATGGAGAAAGGTGAGGCAAGTGAGTATAAAGGCAAGAGTCTAGATGAAATAGATTTAAATATGGAAGAAAATTTACTAGGAGAAATAAAGGAAGACGAAAGTGATATCGAAGAGATGAAACTGGAAATGATGATGAGAAAAATTCAATTCAGACTGATGACAAAATAGAACTGAAGAGAAGTGGAAGGCCTAAAAAACTATTGGAGGAAGATAAATGTTCTGAAATGGAATCTGGGCTTCAGAACAAAGCAAAAGGAAGAGTATTAGTTCCGTGGACGAATGAACAAAATTTGAAAACCAAGAAGTTCTTTAAGGAACATATTAAACATTCGAAACCTCCAAAACGACACGAATATGAAAAACTCATAGAGGAAAACCCCCATATATTCAATGATAAAAATTGGTTGAAAATTAAAGTTTTTGTACAGAATGAGTATAAAAAAAATTACCCATTGAAATTTTTTCTAACTCACATTCCGTTATTTTTCAGAATGTAACTTATTTTTTATCAGTTTTCTCAATAAATATTTCGTGTCAAATAAATGAATATTTGGAACATTTGGTGTGAATACAATTCAAGAAATAGAAACTACCAAAACACCAAAACAAAGTCAAAATAACACTCGACGCGCGTTTCGCCAGCAAATTTAGCATCTTCAGGAGATAAAAGCATACTAAACTTCTCATTCTAACTTATTCCTATTTATACTACTTATCTAAAAGACTACATCAAATTATCTAATCTAAATTGTTTACCTACTTTACAAATCTACCTGCTACCCTAAGTATTATCGCACTCATTATAAGTATAATCGCAATCATTATCAGTATTAGATAATGAGTGCGATAGAACACTCAAACACTTAGAGTAGCAGGTAGATTTGATGTAGTCTTTCAGATAAATAGTATAAATAGGAATAAGTTAGAATGAGAAGTTTAGTATACTTTTAGCTCCTGAAGATGCTAACTTTGTTGACGAAACGCGCGTCGAGTGTTATTGTGACGTTGTTTGGGTAGTTTTTATTTCTCGAAGAATTATTTCGTGTGCCTATTCCTATCATGATTTTGATGGCTTTTCTACAGTTCATAAGAACAAAAAATTAAAATGAGATATTCATAAATTATAAAATATTAAAATGGAAAATAAGCGAATAGAATAAATTTCTTTCATATTCAGTTCCCATGACCAAGTTATTATTGAAATAATATTCAAGATGTTCTTTTAACTAGAAATTGTTACTACTATATACTTCTATTAATTCATATTTATCGGATTTCAACTTTCCTGCTAAGTATGATCGAAATATTCAATAAAAACATTTTTCAATATGAGTGTTCAATATAAAAAATAATATTTCTACGACAGTGCGAAAACTAAGATTTTACACACGGTCCACACTGCGTAAAGTTATACTTTTTCGCAAAAATGCGTAAAAAATCACCTGTGCCTAAAAACATCAACCGTGTGTGAAGAAATTTCTTACACACTATTCATATATTTACCCAGTTTTGAAAAAAGTTTAAAAGTCGTTTGATAATACAGAGAAAATTCAAAACTTCAGATTGAACATTCAAATCAATTATAAAATCGCTGCAATTTACCTATACTATAGCCGTCGTGAGAAAAAAATTGATATATTTTCGTAAAGAGCAAACAAGAAAAATTTAAGATGACATTGTGGCGTTAGTATACCGAGGTTGTAGTTTGCCTGAGTCCATAAAGTATGGTGGTTGCATGTTTCCTGAGGTGCCAAAGATAGTAATAAGTTAATATTCACTTTTAACTATTTTTAATTTAGGACAATTTGAATGACAGTGGTTTATTACTCCACTTCTATATACATAGTCGAATGTTAGTTAATATGAGGGTTATCGAAAAAAAGTTCGGATGAAAGTTGGAGGGTATTTCATTATGAACCTTTTTATGAATTAAAATATTTTTTAGATGTGCCATTGGTCATTGATGAACCATTATGCCATGTTTAGTATCTCTAGAAAGCTTGTTTTTTTTATCATTTCAGTAGTACTAATACTATTTTAACTCTCTTCATAGGAGCAGTTTTTCTACAATTTTTGTGTCCACCTCAATAATTCACTTATCTATTGCTTAATTTGATGAAAAAATTTCTCAATCGGAGAATGCAGCCAGTTAAATATTTCAAGCGATATGGCAATTTGATTCAGAGAGAGGCGTACGTAGGTATACGTACGTATAATCCTGAATTTTTTCTAAATAGAAGGTGAGAGAAAAAAAAACAGAAATAATCATTTGTTGCAATAGTTCAAAAAATTGGTATTCTGTGAATGAAAAATAAGATTGCCGGACAACATTTGTAGAGCGGCTATTCCATACCATCATTTATTAGTCCTGAAAACAAATTTTTGAATGAAACAACTGTCAATGTAGCACATAAAGAATATTTTTTTTATAAAAACTCACGTACGCCACTGTCTGAATCAAATTACCATATCGCCTAAAATATCCCACTGGCTACATTCCCCGACTGATAAAATTTTTGAACAAATTGAGCAATAGGTAAATGAATTACAGCGGTGGACACAAAAATACGAAACATACTGTACCTATCGAGATAGTAAAAGTAATATTAGTACTACTAAAATGAGAGAAAACCAGGCTTTCTGTCGATACTAAAAATATGACATAAGGTTCCATTCCATTCTCCACCAATGGCACATCTAAAAAATATCATAATCCATAGAAAGGTGCAGAGCGAAATACCTCTCAACTTTCATCCGAACTTAACTGAGAAAATGGGCAGGTCCATACATTTGCCTAACCCTGTATATTAATAAACGATTTGACAATAAGTGTTTTATTAACTAGTAATTATTAAACTTTTCAAATGTTGAGTGTCCAAGTGAAAACATTCCACAGGGCGTAAAGTTATATTTTTTCGCAGAAGTGCGTACAAAATCACTTATGCGTAAGTACATCAACAGTGCATGAAGAGATTTTTTACACACTATTCATATATTATTCAATTTTTGAAAAAAGTTTTTGCATACAATTTACTCGGAAGTGATTTGATAACATGAAGAAAATTCAAAACTTCAGATTGAACACTCAAATTAATGATGTAATCGCTGCAATTTGCCTATACAATAGCTGTCGTAGAAAACACATTTAACGATACATTTTTGTAAACAACTCTATGCACTCGCGTGCTTTGTTAAACTCCGGCTCTACCTCATTCAACAAAATTCACTTTCATACAAAAAAGTCCTACTTCATGATCTTGTATGGTAAATATCTATTTTACACTTTCTGTGTTCTTGATAACTATTAAAAAAAAATCAGTAACAGCTGTACATGTTTTTTATATGTATTAATAAAATTAAAATGGAAGTTAATTTTTAATGAATGACCCTGTACGTGTACGGTATCTTCATAAATGCCCGAAAAAAAATTTCTTCAACATCCATAATATGCAGGCTTTATTTTCAGTCTATTGTGAATTCCCAACTTCCCCGCGTAAAGAAGTCATACGTGCTTTGAACTGTCCAAGAATGAGATTAGTAATAATCGTTGCCATGTTGCCATATCAGTGAGTTCGCAACATTACTGAAACAGATAAAATATATTCCGTAGGTATATGACGTGTACGCTACACGTGGTAGAATGCTGAACTAATATATACAAGTTTCATCATAGTTCTTTACCGCCTCATGCAAACCCTTCTTCTTCTTCAGATTTCTACTTTACCTCAAACAATGTACAGATTTCTGACAAAACAACATGTTCAACTCGCATCAGAGGCTTCTAGTGTTGGAAATTGGTGATAAAAAAGTGTTCAGTAGAGGCAAAAATTCAGGATGACATTGTGGCGTCAGTATACTGAGGATGTAATTCGCCTGAGTCGTTAATGTATGGTGGATGCATGTTTCCTGAGTTGCTAAAGATAGTAGTATGTATATATATATATATATATATATATATATATATATATATATATATATATATATATTGATTTGCCATAAAAGTGCTACAAGGATCACAAGGTTTTGTCACTAAAACTAAAAATGTAAAACCATAAGACAAAATACAATAACAACATGCCTCCTCACTTCCTTTCACTCTCACCTATCCAAGGTTCAGTCAGTAACTACGATTATTTTCAGTATTTTTCAAAATAAGCATAAACTCCTCAAAATATTTGTGTATTATTCATGGTATCACATTTTAGCAACTTACAAAGAAGCTTTTTATAATGAAGGAAAATTGGCAAAAACAGATTTGGAAAGTGATGGAGAAAATTCCAATTCAGAGGTAGGAGGTATACAAAAGAGGCGAAAAAAACCAAACCGAAAATATCGAGATGATTCACTATCACCTCCCCCTGATCTATGTGGTAAGTGAACCTTTACAGGGGCTGTTGATAAATATCCATATAAAGATCTTCCCGCTTTTTTTAAAATCTAAACAGCAATAAATCAGACAATGACAACATATCACTCAACAGTGTTGATATCAATTCGGCAGAGGTAATTTTTGACCTTCATAATAGTAATGACAAAAATCAGGAGGGCAGATACAAACGAATATGATGGAAAAGGAAAAAGTAAATGGAAATGAAATTGTGATATAACAAACATATTGGAGGCAGTTTTAAGTGTGCAAGAGACCCTAGACGTTATCAGTATACGTTTAACAAATATAGAACAAAGACTTAATTGTCAGATACCGCAGGATTTGGTATGTGGTAGTACTTTAACAGAACTGCCATTAAAAAGAATGTAGGATTTGCAAGACATGGAGGAAAAGTTAAAAAACGATGATTACAAAAAAAATTGGTAAAGTGAATGATGAAATAACTTTTCATTCTTGTTAGTTTCAGGAATTAAGGCTTGTTGGTGGAAGAAATGAAAAAAGCTGCATAAATAGAACATTAGAAAAACTTTTTTGAATTATGTTGCAATGTTTTGTTCATGGACAGGAAAAAAAGATAACTTCAAGCTAAAGGGCTTAAGAGTCATGGAAGTTGTAATGTGTAAGAAATTTTAATTTGTCCTAATTGCCATCTCTGTTATTACACCAAGTGTTTACTGAAATATACAGTGACTCGCTGAAAGTACACACGATATGTGAAACTCTTTTCATTATTGTTTTCTCAAATAGTTTTATATTAATAATGAAATTGATACAATACCAACCCCTTTATGTGAAGATGCAATTTTTCTCAATTTGTTTAATATCAAATATGGTGCATACTTTGCCAGTCACTAGTATGCTAGTAATTATGTTAAATAACTTTTCAACAAAGGAATATGTTTTAGGTGCAGTTACGGCTAACTACTCCCAAATTTCAGAAGACACCTTTGAAAAAACTACCATGTCCTGGTTTCAGTTTGCCAAATTGAGGTATACAAGAGAGAAAAATTAAATACTTATGCTCCATTTAATCGAATCAAATTTTCTTTTTTAAAGTTTTTTATTTTTTATTAATTTTGTTAAGTTATATACATATTTTAAATTTTGATATCTTTTGGAATGTTTTTGCAATTTTATTTTATTATAAAGACTGATAAGTAATGACAAATCTTTTTTTTCCTCGTCCAAAACTTTCAGAAAAAATCTTGGAATTACTTATGAATTCAGAATTTTATAATTTTTAGATGCTGAGATTAGATTAAAAAATTGCAAAATTAAACTTTAACTTACATGCATGAGTTTTGAAGCAGCGGTATGCGCAGATAAGCAAGTGCTACAATATAAAATTAGTTAGAATTACGTATTTTCCAATTATTTTTAAAGAGCTTGTTTCAAACGTTTACACTAATTATGAAAATTAGCTCTCTGAAGATAATCAGAAATTGCAATATAATATTTGTTCCTTCAAAATCGAATCTCCTATACAATATACCTGTTCTGGGAAGTTTTGTTATAGGTTCAACTTTTTATTTGATTTTATTCAGCTATTGCCATACCACTGTATTGGACCTGTAATCGATATGACCAATGAAACGTATCAGCAATATATCATATACAAGTTGAAGCAATATAACTCTCACTTACTCATGAAATATTAAGAATATATTAATGAAAATTATCTGATATTCATCAGGAAATATTTGAACAACGTTACTCTCAAACCTAATGTAATGTTTAATATATGATACAGTCATATAGTTGTAACATTAAAGTAAGCTAACCTACAATTTTATCATTACATTTCATACTTACAAAAATATTTCAGCAAGTTTACATTATCTAACATTATTATAGGTAACTTTAGTGTCCGGCAGTTTCAGTACTTGCAGTGACCTTGCAGTATCATTACACTCCAACCTTACACCTTACTCTGAATGATTACTGTTACATATTATATATATATATATATATATATATACAGTATGGTGCAAATGAATGGAATAAATTCATTATTTTGTAATAAGGCGACCCTACAGAAAAATCCTGATACCCGTCGATTTTTATTATCGAACGCGCATTCTGTCAAATATTTTTGATAAGCATGACGTCATTGGTGTGAGCGTGATGACGTCATCGATGATTTTTTTTAAATGGAAATGTGGGTCATGTGATATGTCATTGGAAAGGTGTTTCATTTACCTATCCAACCATATCGAAAAATTTGTCTAATTGTTGTTGTATGCAGAAAAAAATTGATTTTGAAATTACAGATCACTCATTACAAAATTATTAAATTCTGTGTCCAATTAATGATTTTCGAATCTCTGTAAGTAACCAAGATCTAATTTTGAAAAGGCCGTCCCTGGGAACGAAATGATAGCTTCTTACTTGATTTTTTGCCGGTTCACAAATGTGGGTCTCATCGAAACTGCTACATTCGAATTAAACTCAATCGGCTTGTCGAATGTTAATGGTTATAACAGTAGAAATATTCAAAAATTATCAATATGAAGCTCACTGTCACAGAAAGAATCGAAATTCTTATAATGATTGGTTGTGAAGACAAAACACGAACGCAAAAAGAAGTTTGTACTCTGTTCAATAATAAATATCCCAACCGAGAACCAATTTCACAATCCACGGTAAGCAAAATTGAAAAGAAATTCAGAGAAACGGGTCATGCGAAAGACCTACCCAAAGGTAGCAAGAAACAAATTCCAGATGACAAGAAACTAGATGTTTTACTAGCTTTTCAAGATAATCCCCATACCAGTTCAAGGCAAGTAGCATTAGATAATGACATTGACCATTCAACAGTTCTTAGAACGCTAAAAAAGGAGAAGTGGCATCCCTACAAAGTTAGTTTAGTTCAGGAGCTTCTGGAGGACGACTTTGATAGAAGAATTGAATTTTGCGAAATTATGATGGAGAAAAATAACACAGATCCGATGTTTTTCCGAAAAGTTCTTTTTTCTGATGAAGCTACATTTCTCCTAAACGGTCATGTCAATCGTCAGACGTGTCGGTATTGGGCTACTGAAAATCCACATTGGATGCAGGAATATCATACTCAATATCCAGAAAAATTGAATGTTTGGGCGGGAATTATAGAGAATATGATAATAGGACCATATTTCTTCGATGAGTCCTTGACAGGTCCTCGATATTTAGAATTTCTGCAAAACTTCTTGCTACCCGAACTGAATCGGCTGTTCCCAAACAGACCTGATTTGTGGCTGCAGCAAGATGGTGCGCCGCCACACTATGCTGTCGTGGTGAGACGCTACTTGAACAACGTCTTTCCAGATCGGTGGATAGGAAGAAGAGGAGCAATTGAATGGCCACCTAGGTCGCCAGATCTAACACCTCTGGATTTCTTTTTATGGGGATACTTGAAAAGTAAAGTTTACCAAAATAGACCACACAATATCCGTGATCTCAAAGACCGTATACGCATCGAGATGGGACGAATCACTCAGGACGTTATTGGCAGAGTTCGAGAAGAATTTACTGCTCGTCTATCCCACTGTCTTATAGCAGATGGTCGGCAGTTTGAACATTTGCTTTGAAGTTGTTTGTATTCATTGAATGGGAATTTTCTTTTATTACTACAATTGTTTGTTAGAATAAAACCCCAAATTACTTGAAATCATTAATATGATTGGATAGCTGATTGGAAGACCTTTCCAATGACTTATCACATGACCCACATTTCCATTTAAAAAAATCATCGATGACGTCATCACGCTCACACCAATGACGTCATGCTTATCACAAATATTTGACAGAATGCGAGTTCGATAATAAAAATCGACGGGTATCAGGATTTTTCTGTAGGGTCGCCTTATTACAAAATAATGAATTTATTCCATTCATTTGCACCATACTGTATATATATATATATATATATATATATATATATATATATATATATATATATATATTACCTTGCTCAGTGGGCATTGAATGTCTCAATTGGCGTATTACTGTACTATTTGTGTTATAGCTCTAGGTAACAACTGGCATGTCGCGTGTCGGCTTCCCTGCCATCACGGTACGCGCATGTGCCATACATTGGTGTATTGTTGGTTGCATAATGTATGCTAGTCAATACCTATATTACATCCTCCCTCTCACAGATCAAGCTTGTTAGGTGCTTTAATGATACGACCGGACCTAGATTTATATGGTGATCTAACAGACTCTGCAGAAGGCATTTCGGCAGCATCAGATACTTGTTCATGATGTCCTGTTTGCTTTGATCTAGGTGAACGACTTAACTGATTGTGGGTCTGATCATGATCATTATTGGCACTCTGCATCATGCTGTATGAGTCACGTTCGGAACAAGAGTTAAACTGATTTGGTGAATCTCTTATGTCGATTCTATTTCGTCTCATGATATCTCCATCCTTGATCTGAACCATATAAGAACGAGGTGAACTATGCCTGCTTAACATTTGACCCGGTTCCCACTTCTTCCGGGCATGATTATACACAGTTATATTACAATTCGGTTCCAAGGGTTTCAGATCTTTACATGTCTCATCAAAATATTTTTTATACATATCTCGCTTATGATTAAACTTTTGAAATACATTTTCACACAATTTGGGGTATAAAAAATTGGAGCTTATAGGTAGTTTTGTTTTACATATTCGACTTATCAAGAGTTGAGAAGGTGAATAATCAATATGCTTGAGAGGTGAGTTACGGTATTGTAGCAGTGCAATTTCAATATCTTCATTACCCTCCAACGATTTTTTAACAATAGTTTTTCCAAGTCCAACCCCTTTTTCAGCAAGACCATTCGAACGTGGGTAGTTCGGGCTTCTAGTGATGATTTTGAAATTCCACGCTATGGCAAACTCTTTGAATTCTATACTATTGAAAGGTACATTGTCACATGACACAATATCTGGAGAACCAAATACAGAGAATACTTTTTTCAATGCTTTACAAACTGACTTTGCAGATTTATCTTTAATGTGACAGAGCTCCAACCAGTTCGAGAACGAGTCGAAAGTTACTAAGTAGCTTTTCCCTGCATGGGTAAAGATGTCAATACCCAGGCGTTCCCAGGGACGATTAGGTATTGGGTACAACATCAGCGATTTTTTTTGTTGTTTACGTGCATTTGATTCACATATTTTACACTTTCTGTTGTTATTCTCGATGTCCTCATTGATGCCTGGACAATAGAAAATTTGTCTAGCTCGAGACTTGGATTTTTCCATCCCTATGTGGCATTCATGTGATAGCTTCAACATTTCTGAGCGTAAGGCTTGAGGCACAACGATTTTCTTGGATAAAAGTAATAATCCATCAGCAAAGATGAGGCTGTCTCGAACTTGGAAATAATGTCGAACCAGTTCAGGTACTTGGTGTTTGTTATCTGGCCAACCATTAGTGCAAAAATCAGCAACCATTCTTAACTGTGGATCGTTTATTAATTCCCTTTTGAATTGAGATTTTCTGTCATCTGCCATAGGAATGTTTTGTATTATGGCATGAATGGCATATTCAAATTCTTGGTCACTTTTCAGACCTTTTTCATTTAAAAATGCCCTCGATAGAGTATCTGCGATATACAAATACTTTCCCGGTTTATAAGTTACTGTTAGATCATAGTTCAACAGTCTTAAGCGCATTCTTTGTAATCGTGGTGAAATGCATGCAAGGTCTTTTTTAAAAATAGCCTCTAGTGGTTTGTGGTCTGAGTTCACTTCAATTTTTATCCCGCATATGAAATAATGAAACTTTTGTATACTGAAGACGATCGCCAGCATTTCTTTTTCGATTTGGGCATATTTCTGCTCCGATTTGGTAAGGCTCCTGGACACAAACGCAACAGGATGCCCATCTTGTAGTAAACAAGCACCTAATCCCTCCTTTGACGAATCTGTCTCGATTTTAACTGCTTTAGTGGAGTCAAAATACTTTAATATTGGTGCTGTTGTCAACAAGTGCTTGAGCTGAGATAATGACTGTTCATGACTGCCATTCCACTCCCAGGGAACATCCTGTCTAGTGAGATTACGCAGTGGGGCTGTCACTTTTGACATATTTAGCACAAATTTACCCAAGTATTTAGCCATACCAAGAATTCTCAATAAGTCGTTTCGATTACTAGGTCTTGGTAAGTCAACAATAGCTTTTACATAGGCTTTATTTGATTCAACATCGTTTTTTGAGTAAATGTGTCCCATAAACTTCACTGATTTTAATTTAAATTGTATTTTAGAGCTGTTGAATCTGATGTTATATTTTAGAGCTCGTCTAGGACCAACTGAAGGTTTCGGTCGTGCTCCAACTCATCAGAACCCGTCACAATAAGATCATCAAAGTAAAGTCCCACTCCCTCTAAATCACCAAATAACTCAAAATTCTTTCTCTGAAAGACTTCCGGAGCAGAACAAATTCCAAATGGTAATCTAACAAATCTGTAACGCCCAAAAGGCGTTCCAAATGCAGTGTAGTCCGCACTTTCATTATCAATTTTGACTTGGAAGTAGCCATCTTTCATATCAAGGACCGAAAAGTATTCTTTGTCAAATAATTTCATAGCAATTTCTTCAGCAGTTGGAATCAGAAAATGTTCACGCTGAATAGCAGCGTTCAGATACTTAGGGTCTAAACATAGCCTTAAATCGCCATTTTTCTTTTCAACAATCACTAGCGGGTTCAACCACTCAATAGGCTTTTCCACCTTTTCTATAACACATTGGCTTTCAAGCTGATCTAGTTTTTGTTTCAATCTCTCATGAAGTGTCCTAGGGACCCTCCTGGGTGGTTGAACACGCGGTATGGCATCACTTTTTAATGTTATGTGGTGCTCTGTTGGGAACTCTCCTAACATATCAAAAACTGAACTGTATGATTTGATGACATCCTCTAGTGACTTAAAAACCACATTTGTACCCTGACTAACAGATGCTAACCGTTTTATCAAATTTAGTGCTACACACCCAGTTAACCCCAGTAGAGGCAACTGGTTGTCTGCCTCGACAACAATAAAATTTACAAGACTTTCACATTCATTGACTTTACAAATCAGATTAGCCTCTCCAAGGGGTTTAATTTTGAAATGTTCGCTACCATATGAAACTAGAGTTACCTTAGTTGAACATAGCTTGTTTTCAAGTTCCAGTTGTTTTATAACATAGAATGGTAAAACACTTACCTCTGCTCCAGTGTCAAGTTTGAATTCTACTTGACCGTTCCCTATGGTGATTCTTTGCTTCCAAACTCTTTCTTTCTCACCTGACTCTCTCACTACATCACATATATTACTAGCTTTTATGTGATTTCCACTCACTGATTCAATTATGTCAATTGAATTCACAAAAAACTCATCACTACTGCTGCTTTCGCTGTCACTCTGTGATTCCTGATTCTTCTCCACTTCATGGACTAATCTTGTCTTTGAATTATTCTTGAAATATCGGTGTTGCTGCTTGCCTTCGTAGAGGCATACGGCTGCAAAGTGATTGCGGTTTTGACACTTCGCACAAGTTTTTCCCCATGCTGGGCATACTGCATTTCTGCTGTGCTTGTATCCACATTTCCTGCAGAAATTCTGGCTCGATGTTGAGGTTGAAGGCTTGTTCCTAACTGGATGCTTGTCATGTCTCAGTGAATTTACCTCATATTCATTTTGTAGGGCCTTTGACTGTGATTTGCTTATTTCAACTGCTCTGCAGAATTCAATAGCTTTTGTTAGGGTGAGTTTTGATTCTCTCAACAGTTATTCTTGGGTGCCCTTATTTCCGATCCCGATGACAATCCTGTCTCTCACCATTTCATCTTGGTCCTTATAATCAGTGGTTTTTACAGCTTTCCTAAGCTCTGTCAGGACGACATCAAATGTTTGACCTTCTTTTTGTATGAGGCTATTGAACTTAAATCGTTCAAATATTACGTTCGCTGTCGGCGAGCAGTACCTTTCAAATTTCTTTTTGATTGAATCCAGTTTTTTTCGTTCATCGTCTGTGAACGTGAAGCTGTTGTAGAGTTCTAGCCCGTCATCACCACTATGTTGAGGAAAACGGCAATTTTCATATATTCTGGCTTGGATTTCAAGTCTGTCGCCGTCATGAAAACATCAAATTTCTGGGCAAATCGCCTCCAGTTGTCGGCGATATTGCCGTCAAGGACAAGTGATTCAGGTGGCTTGAACACGTTCTCCATTTTGGAATTTGCTCTTCACACTGACAGCAATTATTTGGTATCACTACCAAACTACTGTTTTTACTCTCTTTCTATTCACGCCCGAGTGAACACCTGACACCATGTCATATTCATGCCATAATACAAAACATTCCTATGGCAGATGACAGAAAATCTCAATTCAATAGGGAATAATAAACGATCCACAGTTAAGAATGGTTGCTGATTTTTGCACTAATGGTTGGCCAGATAACAAACACCAAGTACCTGAACTGGTTCGACATTATTTCAAAGTTCGAGACAGCCTCATCTTTGCTGATGGATTATTACTTTTATCCGAGAAAATCGTTGTGCCTCAAGCCTTACGCTCAGAAATGTTGAAGCTATTACATGAAGGCCACATAGGGATGGAAAAATCCAAGTCTCGAGCTAGACAAATTTTCTATTGGCCAGGCATCAATGAGGACATCGAGAATAACAACAGAAAGTGTAAAATATGTGAACAACAAAAAGAATCGCTGATGTTGTACCCAATGCCTAATCGTCCCTGGGAACGCCTGGGTATTGACATCTTTACCCATGCAGGGAAACGCTACTTAGTAACTTTCGACTCGTTCTCGAACTGGTTGGAGCTCTGTCACATTAAAGATAAATCTGCAAAGTCAGTTTGTAAAGCATTGAAAAAAGTATTCTCTGTATTTGGTTCTCCAGATATTGTGTCATGTGACAATGTACCTTTTAATAGTATAGAATTCAAAGAGTTTGCCATAGCGTGGAATTTCAAAATCATCACTAGAAGCCCGAACTACCCACGCTCGAATGGTCTTGCTGAAAAAGGGGTTGGAAGTGGAAAAACTATTGTTAAAAAATCGTTGGAGGGTAATGAAGATATTGAAATTGCACTGCTACAATACCGTAACTCACCTCTCAAGCATATTGATTATTCACCATCTCAACTCTTGATGAGTCGAATATGTAAAACAAAACTACCTATAAGCTCCAATTTTTTATACCTCAAATTGTGTGAAAATGTATTTCAAAAATTTAATCATAAGCGAGATATGTATAAAAAATATTTTGATGAGACATGTAAAGATCTGAACCTTGGAACCCAATTGTAATATAACTGTGTATAATCATGCCCGGAAGAAGTGGGAACCGGGTCAAATGTTAAGCAGGCATAGTTCACCTCGTTCTTATATGGTTCAGATCAAGGATGGAGATATCATGAGACGAAATAGAATCGACATAAGAGATTCACCAAATCAGTTTAACTCTTCTTCCGAACATGACTCATACAGCATGATGCAGAGTGCCAATAATGATCATGATCAGACCCACAATCAGTTAAGTCGTTCACCTAGATCAAAGCAAACAGGACATCATAAACAAGTATCTGATGCTGCCGAAATGCCTTCTGCAGAGTCTGTTAGATCACCATATAAATCTAGTTCTGGTCGTATCATTAAAGCACCTAACAAGCTTGATCTGTAAGAGGGAGGATCTAATATAGGTATTGACTAGCATACATTATGCAACCAACAATACACCAATGTATGGCACATGCGCGTACCGTGAGGGCAGGGAAGCCGACACGCGACATGCCAGTTGTTACCTAGAGCTAAAACAAAAATAGACAAATACAGTAATACGCCAGTTGTATTATTTAACAATTCCTATTTCCTATCCTGGGATGTCCACCAGGATATGACACTCAAAGGTCGTGAGAAATACGATACTTGGAAGTTCGCGGTACAGACTTATCAGGAACATGAAGAGTTGTGGGCTTCAGTTGAACGTACGTAAACAGACGCCAAAAAGATAACAAAGGCAAGGTCAAAAATCATACTTTTGGTAGACCCGGTGATGTACATGTGCTACAGCTAAAGAAGCGTGGGACAAACTTGAGAAAGCTTTTGAAGACTCTGGTCTGACACGAAGAGTTGGTTTGCTTCGTATACTAATAACAACAACTCTTGAAAGTTAAAGTACAGTCGAAGAATATGTGAACAAAATAATCACTACAGCTTATGTCAGCAGTCAGCATGAAGATCAGTGATGAGTGGGTCGGGACTATTCTATTAGCAGGTTTGCCAAAAACCTATCAACCAATGATCATGGGAATAAAAAGGTCAGGCATAAAAGTGACTAGTGACTCAATAAAGACTAAGTTGCTGCAGGATATATCAATAGTTAAATGTCAAAAGGACTTTATAGCTATGTACGGTGCGGTAAAAGTTGGTGGTTTTTCTAAAGACAAAAAATTTTCTGGGAAAGATCGAAAAGGCACACAAAAGGGCTTTTTGTGCAATCGCTATGGACATTACGCGTCACAGTGCGATAAAAAAAGGACAAAGACAATAATAAAAATAAAGATGCTGCGTTGTATTCAGCTTTTACAGCTCAAGTGAGTGAAAATTCGTGGTCTCTTGATTCTGGTTGGTCCGCACACATGACATCAAACAGAAACATTTTCAACATTGAGAGAAAAGCTCCGAAATTGTCAATTACCACTGTAAACAATGAGGTGATGACAACTGAGATGATAGATGATGCAAAATTACCACTGAAAATTAGAGATAAATGTTGATATTATTGACATTTATTATGTTCCTGGCTTGAAAGTGAATTTACTGTCAGTTGGCCAGATCGTTTCAAAAGGAAACACTGTCACTTTTGATTCAAAAGGTGCAAGGGTTTACAACAGTAAAAATAAGTTGATTGCAACAGCTAGTTTAAACAACAAATTGTTGAAAATGGACATATCTCAGGAGCACACAGCTTTGCTAGCTCAAGATAAAAGTAGTTGTGATTTGTGGCACCGTAGACTAGCTCATGTCAATACAGCGAGCTTAAAAATGCTGAAAAATGGACTTGCTCTACGAATAGATTTTTCTGATACATTTGGAGCAGACCATGTGTGTGACACATGCATGTTGGGTAAAATGCACAGGTTACCATTTAAAAGGAGCGAAACTAAGACTACACGACCATTAGAGCTGGTACACTCTGATTTATGTGGACCTATGCAGGTAGATTCATTATCTGGCTCAAAATATGTATTTACTCTGCTTGATGACTGCACACACTACACATTCGTTCATTTTCTCAAAAATGAAAAATTTTCAAAAATTTTGCTGAAAGCCAAACTGGTTACAAAATGAAAATTCTGAGAACTGAAAACGGTGGGGAATACTTCAGTAAAGAGTTGACAGAAACATTACATACTTCTGGAATTCAGCTTCAGCTCACAGTTCCCCACACACCTGAACAAAATGGAAAAGCCGAGAGGCTGAATCGTTCCATTATGGAAAAGGCATGCTGTCTTTTAATAGAAGCAGATCTACCGAATGTTTTTTGGGCTGAGGCTGTATATACCTCAGTATATCTACTAAACAGACTACCAAGCTATTGTAAAGCATATGCTCATATTCCTAGTCAGAACAGAAAAAACTGGATCCGAAAGCAATTCCATGTATTTTTATTGGGTACAGTTTGGAGAGCAAAGCATACAGGCTTTATAATGCACAAAAAAGAGTAGTGTTCATATCCAGAGATGTAAAGTTTGCTGATCAAGAGAAGGGCAGTGTACTTCTGAAAAGGAAAGAGGAAGAAGAAATTGAGAAAGATTTCTTTTACTTTCATGAACCTTCTACTGAACCAGACCAACCTGAAGTTGAGATTGAAGAAATTGAAGAAGAAAGTTAGGTAGAAAATGACTCTGAAGAAGACATAAGTGAGGAAACAAGTGGAGACTATGAAGATGCAGATTTATCGGATTTAGTTGTACAAGATATTGACAGAGATTCAGATTTTAGTCCAGAGGAGGATGGTAACATCCCTGATCCTGTTGTGAGACCACAAAGAGAAAGACGGCTCCCACAAGCTATGAAGGACTATGTAACTTACTCAGCAGTATTCAAAGCTGATGGAGACCCAACTGATGTTGCTGAAGCTCTTTGCAGTACGGACAAAGATCACTGGATAAAAGCCACGAAAAATGAGTATGAAGCACTGATAGAGAATGAAACATGGGAACTGGTCGATCTTCCTCCTGGCAAAAAAACACTGAACAGTAAATGGGTTTTAAAAACGAAGCAGAAGGAAAACGAAACACAGTATAAAGCCAGATTAGTAATAAAAGGATAGCTGATAGCTGATAGCTCAATTGGATATTTACTATCACTTGCCGCTGAACAAGACCTAGATATAGACCAATTGGATGCAGTCACAGCGTTTTTACAGGGTGACCTGACAGAATACCACCGGAATATTTTAATGATACCAAAAAAGTATGCAGACTGGGACCAAAAGTTGGACAAATTTATGAAAGACATTGGATTAAAACAAAGCCAATCAGATTCATGCATTTATTACAGAATTGATGACAAGGTTACTCTCATTATGGGAATTTATGTAGATGATATTATCATTTTATCTAATAATAAGACAGTTAAGGATCAACTGAAAAGTCAGCTACTTAGGAATTTCAAAATGAAAGATACTGGAGAGGCTAAATCAATACTTGGAATGCAAATAACCAGAGATAGAACAAAGAAAAAATTATGGATTGATCAAAGATCATACTTGGAGAGAATTTTGAAGAAATTTAATATGGAAAATGCTAATCCAGATCCAACACCTTTAGTTTCTGGTGAGAAACTTAGAAAAGATCAGTCATCAAAAACTAATGAAGAAATGGAAATCATGAAGAGGCCATATCAAGAAGCAGTAGGTAGTTTACTATTTGCTACACAGATTTCAAGGCCAGACATTTGTTATGCAATAAGCTGTGTCAGTAGATTCAACCACAACCCTGGATCTGCACATTGGGCAGCTGTTAAGCGTATATTGAGATACCTGAAGGGTACAGTTTACTACAAGTTGGAGTTCAATGGGACCAAATACAAAAGCTCAGAAGTATATGGTTCTGTGATGCAGACTGGGCAAACGATCCATCCGATCGAAGATCAGTGACTGGATATATTTTCCTGAGAAATACTTCCCCGATTTCTTGGAATTACAAAAAGCAACCAACCGTGGCATTGTCTACCACGGAGGCCGAATAAATGGCAATGGCCGCTCAGGAAGCATTATGGCTGCGTGGACTAAGTCGAGAACTTAGTTCAAGTGAAGAACCAACTTTGTTATACGTCGACAATCAAGGGGCACAAAAATTAGCTATGAATGGTGGCTATCAAGTCAGAACAAAACATATTGATGTCCGTCACCATTTTTTCAAGGAGAAGATCCGAGATGGTAGTTTGACCCTGGAATATGTATCGACTAAGAAAATTATAGCGGACTCTCTAACAAAGCCCTTGGACAAATTAAAGTTTTTGAAGTGTATACAAAACCAAGGACTTATTTTAAATAGGGAGGGTGTCATAAATAATTCAAAATAAGTTTATGTTTTGTGCTTTTTCATTATTCACCTGGTCCACTGTAATGACAAATGTATTTTTATGTTGTTGATTTTGTTGGTTGACTGTGATTGATATAGCTGTCAATATAGTTTTGAAGTACAAGTTTTGCTTCTATTGCAAGTTATCAGTTTTTTGTCTGTTTAATACCTTCTCCCCAAGTACAAACTACAATAAAAGTAATAAAACAATAAAGATGATCTGATTTTTAATATAGAACATGTTTGAAACTTGTTTCAAATAGTATATTTATTTTAAAGATATACTTACTATAGTCTATCAGACATTTAGGATTAATTCACTGAAAATGAAAAATTGAAATCAACATCCTAATGTCAATCTTTCGTCATGACATGTGTCAACTTTTAGGTTTTCAATTTTTTCACAAGTCAATCATTAACGAAAAAAATGGCTACTGCAATTTTATAATATTTCTTGAAGCAACAGTGTTCAAAGTCTCTTAAAATTTCATATAAAATTTTAGTCAGTAAGTTTGCCTGTGATACAAGGGCAAATCTTGAAAATGAGAAAAATTGTAGAAAATATTAAAGATATATCAATTTTTAACTAAATTTATTCCTGTTTAATATTTTTGTATGTTGACATTTACTGTTTGATTTGTCTCAAATAATGCTGCATTCTCTATGTTTTTATCGTTTATTTATATGTTTGTAACTAATTGGGCCAGGTAGCCGGGTGGTTGAAGCGACATTGTTTCAATCACTTTGGCTGCCAGTTGGCGATGGTTCAAACACGGCGACTGCAGAAATTTTTCTGATGACCCGAGAATATTCGCACATAAAGCGGTAAGATCTCGTTAATCCTTAGCTCACACAAGTTTCGACTTCTGAGGGCTGTAGTTCGTAAGGGAACGACAGCTGGGGAACGACAACTGGGGGACGACAGCTGGTTAACGGAAAAAACAATTTTTAATTTCATGGTTATTTATATATATATAAATGTTTGTAGTTATGTATATTTATGTAAAAAGCTTTGTTTACAGGGGTTGTGTACTTATGGCAATAAAATATATTTTGAATTGAATTGAACAAGAGAAGGCGCAAATTTTTGGTGGGACAGAGGAAACTTGCGGAGTGGAAACTATCCCAAAAGTCGTAACGCGACTCCATCCAAAAATAAACCCGATCGATCTAAAGAACTTCTTAGCTTCTTCATTTTCCTGATGTCGAATGTGAGCTGCACAACTTTAGAAAACCAGAAGTTGATGCATCAATGAAGGTAACGGCTCCAAAAAAAATTCTAAAGCAAGCCTGGCCTAGTGGAACTTTGGTTTCATTTTTTGGGAGAAAGAGGAAATATAAATAAAAATTTAAATCAAGGTGACGAAAGCGAAGGAACCAGGGTCAACAAGTATGACCTCTTACTATCCAACATTGTGGACTGAATCAATATAAAATAGATGATCTCACAATAAAATATTCTAAATTAAAATACCAGGGTATAAATCTCAGATCATTAAGTAAACATAGATGGGCCCGATGCTACGTAAACATCATATTCCCTGAACCGAAGACAACTTTGTTTATTTACGTACACCTCTCATCCCTAATGTTTTCAAACATTGACGCCCTGTTGTCAAATTGGTAAAAAATATGATTTTGGTAGGAACCTACCAATAAATGCATAATCAATCACATTTTATATTAAGATGTATTATTCTAAAAATTCTAGAGAAATGTTCATGTCCGGAAAGGTGTGAAAAAATTACCAAAACGGAAGATATATGTCGTTTTGAACTGATGAAATTTTCGGCACTCTGAAAATTTCGAGCGGTTACTAGAATTATTTTACTCTTGGCAACACCGCTTGTGACACCGGCCGTGGCGGCAATTGTACCTTGTCGTTTTGTGTTGATGAAGTGTTGTTAGAAATTTTCCTGTCTGTTTTCGTGGTTTTTGTCCTGCTTAAACAACTTAAAGTTACATTTGGAATATTTTTCAGAATAGTGCAGTGGTTTAGTGAGGCACAATGTTGAAATACTGCTTTGTTTGCAAAACAAATGGTAGTAAACAAACATTCCACAGGTGAGGTTCCAGTGGCGTCGAATACACGATGCAAATCATGCAATCAAACGTATTCGTCAAATATAATATTGGAGGACAAAGAAACTCATTCAAAATTACAGTTACGAAAAGCTTATGGCAAAGTGGTGAATTCTTCAATATTTGTAATAACTATCTGTAAGCAGGGGGAAAATCATTGAGGCTTATGAAAAGAAAATTGAATTTATTTTCCAATAATATTGACATTGTTGAAATTCTAACAGTGAGGACAATTAATGATATACCAAAGGACTTTCTTAAAATTTGTGGAAATCATTCCTTTGAGGAAGAGCCTTTATCAAACCATAGTTATGCCTTGGTACAGGCAATACTCCAAATTTTTTTCAAAATCCGAATCTACCATGAATTGTCAATAAGCGGAACTGACAAAGTAGAAAGGGTCAGGTCTCTTTTGACAAAGACAGTTTTATTTAAAAATCAATAAATACCAAGTGTTGAAATCCTCATGTACTGAGCTTTCTTGAGAATCATTCACATACACTTTGACAATTTATATTTATACATTTATAATATTGTATAGTAGGATTAAAATTAAATAAATAATAGTGATATTTGCCAATTTGTAATAATAACGTGTGGTATATGCATATATTTCATTCAATAAATATTTTAATTCCTGTGTTAATGTTGATTTTACCTTATCGTATACCTTGCCATCTTGTGATCACTATATTCCTGTCCAAAATAAATGCGTTAATAAATAGTTCTATTTCTACTTTTGTGTTCAATTACTTTTCCCAGACGTAATC
Organism: Chrysolina oricalcia; assembly: GCA_944452925.2. Lineage (NCBI taxonomy): Eukaryota > Metazoa > Arthropoda > Insecta > Coleoptera > Chrysomelidae > Chrysolina > Chrysolina oricalcia. Next base: position 46,166,967 of record OX101823.2, on the reverse strand, counting down.
TATATAATATATAATGCAACAAATGTTTCTATAGATTACGTCTGGGAAAAGTAATTGAACACAAACGTAAAAACAGAACTCTTTATTAATGCATTTATTTTGGACAGGAATATAGTGATCACAAGATACTATAAAATAAAATCAACATCATCACAGGAATTGAATTATTTATTGAATGAAATATATGCCTATACCACACGTTATTATTACAAATTGGCAGAAATTACTATTATTTATTTAATTTTAAGCCTAATATACAACATTACACATGTATAAATGAAGTACAACATTATTAAGCTATGTAGATAAAACGACTATTTGAGAAAACATTACAAAACAAAATATACATACCAGACATTCGATCAGATCACATTACAAAATCAGCAAAAAAAAAAAAAAAAGAAATACTAAATATCTCAATGAGCTATTACTAATATTTTTCGTTAATGATGACACAAGTTTACTGAGTTGGAGTTTTTTACAAATTGTGGTAGTTTATTGAAATCGTTTAAGCCTTTATGAAACCTACTATTCATTCCAAATTTAGCATTAAGTTTTATTAATGTAAAAATTGCTATGTCAAGAGAGAATACAATATTTCTTAGTTCATTAATTATTGTTAAAGTGTCAAAGTGTATGTGAAAGAATGATTCTCAAGAAAGCTCAGTACATGAGGATTTCAACACTTGGTATTTATTGATTTTTAAATAAAACTGTCTTTGTCAAAAGAGACCTGACCCTTTCTACTTTGTCAGTTCCACTTATTGACAATTCATGGTATATTCGGATTTTGAAAAAAAATTTAAGTATTGCCTGTACCAAGGCATAACTATATGGTTTGATAAAGGCTCTTCTTCAAAGAAATGATTTCCAAAAATTTTAAGCAAGTCCTTTGGTATATCATTGATTGTCCTCACTGTTAGAATTTTAACAATATCAATATTATTGGAAAATAAATTAAATTTTCCTTTCATAAGCCTCAATGTTTTTCCCCCTGATTACAGATATTTATAACAAACATTGGGGCATTCACCATTTTGCCATAGGCTTTTCTTACCTGTAATTTTGAATGAGTTTCTTTGTCTTCCAATATTATATTTGACGAATACGTTTGATTGCATGATTTGCATCGTGCATTCGTTGCCACTGGAACCTCGCCTGTGGAATGTTTGTTTACTATCATTTGTTTTGCAAACAAAGCAGTATTTCGACATTGTGTCTCACTAAACCACTGCACTATTTTGAAAAATATTCCAAATGTAAATTTAACTTGTTAAAGCAGGACAAAAACCACGAAAACACACAGGAAAATTTTAACAACACTTCATCAACACAAAACACTTGCAATTGCGTCCTCTGATGCTTTGGCGAACCCTGTACAAGTATCTGTTAGATTTAATTCAATCTTCGTCGTGGTCTTATCCAGGAGAGTAGTTGTTTTCTGACAGGAACTTGCCATATGAATGAACTGGTCCAAAATTTAGGAAGGATCATACTCAACAGAATAAACAATTTTTACAAAAAAAAAAAGAATTGGGTTCTGAAAAATTAGATGTTGGAAAAGGCTTCTTAGTAGGGCCAGTTGCATAAAGAATTTAACAGACAAATAAATATTGGAGTTGATGATTACTATGGCAACGCATGTCTAAGCTAGCCAGTTATGTTACCTACGTTATCAGAAGGCTTTATGCAAATGGTCCATATTTATTCAAATATTCTTATTGATTCGTTGAAACTTGATCTACACAACATAAACCTCCAGACTCCAAACTTGAAATATAGTCAAGGAACTTGTTACCTCTCTCGAATTAATTACTTTAGACCATAAATAATCCTTTATTTTTTATAGCTGAAAACTAGAATCCAACTAAGGAAAGAATATCATCATAAACCACAAAACTAATCCGCTATCTTGAATCCCCAAATTTTGATAAAAAGTTATTTGCTGCTAACCCCCGGCTTTTTATTGACCCTAGGAATTTTAAGACAAAACCGCGAAATAACTTGTTGCAGCTCACAGGTACTGCATTAGCATAAGTAATTTTGACCCCCTTAAAAAAGCACGGCACTGTGCTAGAGGTGTTTTGTTTTGGTTCGAATGTCAAAAAAACGAAACAAAACAGTTTCCGCAAGAATTATCTTCGGTTCAGTGAAAATGATGTTTACGTATCATCGGGCCCATTTATGTTTACTTATTGATCTGAGGTATAAACTCATCAACTTTTTTGGTCATTCTCAATTTGGCAGACGAGGTGTTGCTATGTATGTTCATAATAAGCTATTCACAGATCCGATATCATTACGTACATATTGTGTAGAGAAGGACATAGAAATATGTAGAATGAAGTGGAATATTGATTCATTTCACTCCGTTATTTAAATGTGCTACAGATCTCCATCAGGTAATTTTAATATATTTTTCGATAACGTAAATCAGATTCTTGAAAATCTCTTAAAAAATAACATGTATGTCTTTCCAACTGGTGACTTCAATGTCAACTCTATGACTGATTACCAGGAAAACAATTTCGAAATGTTCCTTGAGTCATATGGATTATATCCTGGGAACCACACGCCCATTCGAGGTTGCACTGTGCTGGACCAAATCTATTTTAACTTTGGGGATTGTCACAGTATCGTAGATATTAATACTGAGTCAGACCATGACACGCTTCTATCAAAACTGAATTGAGCAACTGAAATAAATAGTAGTAATAATTCGAGTACTAAAAGAATCACTAGAAACAGCCGTATTGAAAATCTTGTTTCATGCTTAACAAAATAATCATGGCATGATGTCTTCTCAGCTGAAGAAATACAGTCCAAATTTAATATATTTCATGATACTTTGATTCATTATTTTAATGCAAACTGTCCGATTAAAAACGAAAAAGTTCGAGCTGAAACTAACAATGGGTTACTCACGAGGTGAAAGAATCATGAGATTATTTAAAAAAATTATGTACTAGAATAATTCTACCCCGTCAGAAAATCTTTATAGGGTGTCTAGAATACAACATAGATCACTTGTTAAAAATACAAAAAGTCAATTTTAATTTAATAAAATAAATAACTCTACAAACAAAAATGAAGCTTCATGGCAAGTTATGAATGAATCAAAAGTAAAAGAAAATCTAGTACACGTATGAAAATAAAAGACGGTAATACCATACTGGATGATCCATCAAAAATGGCAAATAAATTCAATGACTCTTTTATAAAAATCCCCAAACACACTAAAAAAACATATATAGATATTCAATATCCTAATAATCACTTTCAAACAAATAACATGTTTTACTTGCTACTACTTGCTACTAAACTCTAGTAAAATTATTTCATTTCATACTCATCAAAACTTAAACATACCAACACTGAACATCAATGTAAGTAATAGTACCATCAATACAACAACAGATGTTAAATTTCTAGGAGTAGTCTTTGATTCCACATCATCTTTCAAGACTTACTGTATTAAATTATGTAAAACTTGAAATGTTATTATTTGAGAAACCTTAAAAGTGCATTAGGTTTGAACCATCTCCTCAAACTTGACTATGCTGGAATTCATTCAAGAATTTCTTATGCCACTCGAATTAATATCGTCCTATTTGAGAAATAGACAGCAATGTGTCACTGAACGGGATTCTGATGGAAATCTGTTGAAATCCGAAAAGCGATATATTATAAGAGGTGTACCCCAAGGATCAGTGCTGGGCCCACTTTTATACATTCTTTACACCAATAATGTGCCTGAAGTTGCCAATGAATACATGGTTCAGTATGCCGATGACTGCTCTGTGATTTTCAGTTCAACTGATCACAATTACCTACAGGCAAATATCTTTCACAAGTTAAGGATACTGGAGGAATACTTTACAGCACACAATCTCAAACTGAATAAAAACAAGACCCAAATCATATCTTTTACCCAAAATGGCACTAACAAAACCTTAAGTGATGGTGTAACTACTCTAGAACCAGAGACCCAACTCTCCTTTCTTGGAATCATAATTGATTCAAAGCTGGACTGGATGAGTCACATAAATAAAGTTGCTACACAAATGTCGAGATACTGCTATGCCCTGAAAGTAATTACTCAGAATGTATCCACTGAGGCTGCGATGTTAGCATACAATGGATATATTCAGAGTCACATTAGATATGGTATTATTCTCTGGGGAATGTCTGTACATACACAGAAAATATTTATATTGCAAAAACGGTGTCTAAGAAAGATATTCAATCTTTCCCAGAGAGAAAGCTGCAGAAAAATATTCGTAGAAAAGAAAATATTAACACTAACCGGTCTCTATATTTATGAATCTGTAGTATTTATCAAAGAAAATATATCCCTATTTGCGACTCATGATAGGAATCATAACCACAATACAAGAAACAAAAACAACCTTTTGAATATAAAGACACATTTGACCTATCTTCAAAGAAATATACCCTTTTCAATCATCACTATTTATAACAAGATACCTGAATCTCTCAGAACTTTGTCTTCTACAATCTTGAAGAATAAATTGAAAACTTTGCTTCTCACCAAAGCTTATTATTCACTGGAAGAATTCTTCAATGACCCTATCTAAACTGATGATGTTACTCTCAAATACTGCATATCTTACGATCCTGCAATGTGATTTAGTTTTAGGCTCTCTTAAACCAGGTCTGAATAGGACGTCTATAACATAATTGCTGTATATATTCATCTTTATTTTATTTTTTTTTTTTAATCTGTATATGTGCGTATATGTGTTTATTGTATATTATATACTACTGTAATTGACATGTTCTACACCTGAAAAGGTTTTTATTACAAAGAACTAATAAAGGATATCTATCTATCTATCTATCTATTGTATGGGGAAACACATAGTGCCTTTCTGTCTCAGGAGCGCACAATTAGATGCATCGTCGACTGTCCACCGGATCACTCATGTCGAAACATTTTCAGTGAATATAAAATATCAACAGTTAGGCATATTAATTCTTGAGCTGTTGACATATGTACATTGCAATCAAAATACCTTCATAAGGAACTGTCATACTCATACTAGGAAAAAGGAGAACTGCCACTTGCCCTTTAGGTACCTAGAACTGTCCAAAAAAACACCACACCATATACTTTTGGTTTGTACTTGTACAATTCTGTTCCAAAGAATTTAAAGATTTTACCAACCCATATTTCTAAACGTGAACTGGAAAATGTTCTAGTGGATCTGTGCCCAAACATAACACAAGAATTTTTAGAAAAAATTTAGCTCTGATCTTATACCTTCAGGTTGAACAGATAATCTTGTCCAGTTTTATTTATTCATATGTCTATATGTTTTTTACATTTTACATGTGATACTATTGCTTAGGTATATTTTAATTTATAGACATGTTCTATAATATCTAAGTCATGTATGATCACATAGGATGCATAAACTATACTACATAATCAATCGTGTCGAAAGCTCTACTGAAATCTAATAATACCAACACTGTACAGTAACCTTGGTCTGTGGCTCTGATAATGTCATCTACAACGTGAAGCAAGGAAGTTGTCCAGCTGAATCCTTTCCTAAATCCAGACTGTACGACAGGTAACAAGTTCTGTTCAACCAGAAAGACTGAAATCTGTTTTTCCATGGCCCGTTCTGCAATTTTTGAAATGGTGGGGAAAATGCTATACCACGAAGGTCTTTATATTCTAAGGGATTTGCTTTCTTTGGAAGTACTCGAACAACTGCCTATTTCCATCATGATGGAAAAACACTTTCCTGTTAACAGAAATTTACAATAATATGCTCAATGTAGGGCACGAAATGTGGACAGTATAACTTGATCAATTTCATGATCAGCCCATCACTACCAGTTGCATTACTCTTGTTTTCACAAATGCATTAATAAACCATCAAATCATAAGCCCAATGGGCCAGAAAAATGTTCTCTCTCCTGATTGAGCTTATAGATAAAATAATTGGCGATATTTCCATAGTCTTTGGAGATAACACTATCAAACCTGGTATCTTTAGATTCCTTATGATCATCTGTAACCAATCATGTAATAATATACAGAGTGTTCCATTTAAACAAGTTGGTATCACGCCTGGTGGAACCGGAAATCGAAAAATAATAATTGAATAAGTGAAGTCGCCCCGGTGCGCCACGGCAAATAATAATAGCCGTCCTGTACCCGAATAGGTTATGCATTTGGGTACACGCTACTAAAGGAGAAAACGGGTCTGTAGGTGTGTTACACGGCATAAATAAGTTGAGATTACTTCCTGTTTCCTGAACCCCCCAATAGATAGCAGGTTTGTTATTCATACTTGTTTTTAATTTTGAATATTGTAATAAAAAATGAAAGTGCATATTTTTTATTTTTTTAATAGGTACATTGTTGAAATCATTTTCACTCTTATGATGTCTCCTCTCTGGCAAACCTTAGAACTAAGGAGAAACAGGGGTCTGAGTTAGCCGGAGGACTTTTGAGGACTACTTGAAGTATTTATTTCTTCATTTCAAGTACACCTACAAATTCATTTTCGAATTACCAGTTACCTACAAGAATGACCAGATATCAATACACAATTATTTCATAAATAAATGTTATATATTGTAAATAAATTCTCAAGGCTCATTTATGGAGACACTTTTATTCATCTGATTGTCTGTTACCTAATCTCTGGGTGAATTCCTTTCCACAACCAGAATGTTCAACAAGATAAACAACTACAAAATGGTAGGTTTTAAACACTAACAAAAAACACAGAGCTGCGGGCTCAAACGAGAGGCGTTGTGTGTAGTTGGTTGCAGAACCTGCAGTGAGCATATCTATTTGATAAGAAAGTTGCTAGCGTATACAACCATCAATACATAAGGGCTTGGCAAGTTGCTAGGACTCCTAAATTGTACTGAAATTATTTGACAACAAAACAGGAAATAGTTATTCAATCATTCGACTTATTTCTGAGGAAAACGGTTTGTAGATGAAACAAAGAAACACTGGCTTGTATTTGAATAGAGAAACTTTCAAATAATAGCTGAGAGGGCAGTGGTTAGAGCGTCCGACTCTGAGTCGAAAGGTCCGGAGTTCGAGCCCCAGTTGCGGCTGGGATTTTTTGATTTAATTTGACCGATAGATAAAATTATTAAAATCTCGAGGCTCGACTGGGGTGAGTCCTGCACAATTCACTGTTGCGTTCCAATTAACAGTGCTGCTCCTGAAGTTGCATATGGAGTTAGTAACAAGGCCTACCAGAACACATGGCTAATGACCATAGCAGTCGATACCAAAACACAAAAAAAAATAGCTGAGAGGTTTCAGCTCAGCACAGAACTTTGTTTGATTTCTGTTTTCAATTTTTGTCAATTTTTGAGATAACTTCAAATATTTTTTTAAATAGTTAGAAAATTAATTGAAATGGTAGTGAAAATATTTGAATATGTACATGAATACCTGTGCAATAAATAGTTTTTATGACTTGGTTGATATATTAGGGTGATTCTATGCGAAGTGAATCATAGGTACTGTATTTTTAATTGTTAATAATTTTTTCCAGACAATTTTTATCCTAATTCATATTCTAAATACAGATCATTAGTATTACACATATTATGCACACAGCCTTCTCAAAGTGCCATATGCATATCTTTAGTACAAAATATTAAAATTCCACTGGTGCGGACCTTTAACAAATCATAATAAAGTTCCGTAGGTACAGACCTTTAGCAAATTATATTAAAGTTCCGCAAGGTGCGGAACTTCAACCACGGCCATTAAACAATTGAACATAAAAATTAAGGGTTAAAGTTATTGCTCGTATTTGAAATCAAATAGTTGGTGGCGCAAATCCCAAGTGACCAACTTACCGCAAGAATAGAAATTACTGTGAACCAAAGAAAACTAGTTTAAGGTACTTGCAAAAGAGAGTTGATTTACCTGATTTTTTTTTTAACTGGCCTTCATCACATCCTTATACATACTGATATCTGGTGAACCTGGCCTCAATAGCATTCAATGTGGAGACTATTTGCATAATTGGTAAGTAATAGCTTTATCAATTGCTTTGCCTTGGATATCATTTCACTTGCCAAGACTATTACTATTACCGCAATTGAATATAGGTCAATCAGTTCGAGGAAAACAGTGTCAATGGTCTTCACATCATTACAAACATATGCACTTTTGTTTCTTATTTCCTTGTGGGTCTAATGGTCTAGACAGGGACGTTTTACCCATAAGGCTGACTAGGCTGAAGCCTCAAGCACCGTAAATATTAGGGGCGCCTGCAGATCCTAGGAAAATGCCAAAAGTGGGCAGCGTTGGAAACGAAATCGAAGGATTCATCCACCGCCTATTTTTAGCCTCAGGCGCCTTGCGAAAAGGGCCCACTGGGGCCTAGTCGCTGACGCTTGCGTCCCCCACCCATTACCATCACCATTAGCCTCAGGCGCCTCTGGCCTTTAAAACTCCTCCTCCTTCTCTGGGTCAAAATTCTGGATAAATGTATGTGTGTGTGTGTGACATCAGTGTACATACCAAGTGTACCTGCCTCAAACCTAATCATAAAACACTTCGCTCTTTACAACAGTGCTTTTCTGTCAACCTTAACTTTTGGATTCTGTTAGTTCTTTTGATCTCTTGGTTCTCATCTCTTCCCATTTCCCAGAAAATTATTTTTGTTTTTGTTATTTGAAATGAAGTTTGTATGAGTTATTCTTCTTCTTCTTCTTTTGCAGGGAGAACTTGGCCAGAGAGTAGATTACAAAGAGAAAACTCTTGGCTATTTATCAATGAAATAGAAAATTGTATCCATTGACCTTGAGCCGATTTTTCAACTGGATGATTTTTCACGAAGGATGAGTTAAGCCAGTCAGAGCGATTGTAGAGTGACAGGTTCTCGGTCTCATTCGTGATTTCAGCACAATCATTTCTATGCTGGCATTAGGCTATTCAGTACATTGTCGTTAGAATACAATATCGTTATGCTAACGACAATCCTAACGATAAAATCTCAAAGCATATTCAGTCTCGATATCGTTAGAACACAATCTGGTTACATAGTACAGGAGTGCAATTACGAACACTCGATCCGTCGCGAGTTTGACATATGTCAGATTTGAGCAATCATGAAAACCAATGCAATTCAAAATATATTGAAACTAGAGTCGATATCAATGATCTATATGGTAGATATAATTCCATTCTATCTCTATTCAATACAGAACATGCCTCTTCAGAGGGCTAGTCTGTAAATTATCGTTGGAATACGATATCGTTATGCTAACGATATTTTCCTACGACAAGCCTAACGATAAAATCTTGAAGCATATTCTGTATTGATATCGTTAGAACAAAATCTGGTAACATAGTATCAAATGGAGATAGTAATGATTGGTACTTGATCTTAATGTTTTGTGACCTAAAACGTCTGTCGATACTTGAGCAGGAGAACACATTTCTATAAGTTTTTCGCATATCATCGAACATTATCAAATCATCCTAATGAATATATATATTGATTGTTTTCATCCAGAATTCACCAGGATCACAGCAAAATCTAATAAAGAAGCAGCGGGGTCTCAAGACGACTAGGAGCCAATTTGAGGCATTTCTCAACGAAATGATAATAAAAATGCTCCCTCGTAAACACAAGAGTGTATCCAAAGGCAAAGCCTGTGCGGAAAGAGTACGGCTCTTCTTATTATTATTATTTTCTATGGCACTACGGGGCGACTTACTGATTTTTTGGTGGTGTATCTACTATTCAAATGCAGGAAACTCCGGAAAACCTACAGCACGACCCCGGGTGGTCGATGCAGACTTCAAGCAAACACCAGACGTGAAGATAATCAAAAAGCCATACCAGGAAAAGAAAATTGATGTATTAGATCCAGACATTCTGTACAGAAATGGCAGCATCATCATCGGCAAAAGTAAATACGCTAGAGGGGGTCTGCAGGGATGTAAATAGATGGAGACGGGTACAGTAGTAATTTGTGATACCACTAGTTAACATTGCTATTTCCGTCAACCATCTGCACACTTTACGACCACCCTTCAAAAGTCTTTAAGAAACTTGTGCTGAAAAGGTCAAACGAGAGCTAAGTTTCGAAAGTTATATCAGGGCTTGCCCATTTCAAGACAGGAAGAGTTGGTGTCTCACAACTTACTGACCTGAGACGGCTGGAATGCCATTCCGTACAGAATTTGACATAAAATAAACCAATTACAAAAAATTATGCTTGATTACAAAAAAACTTAAATATATGAAAATCATACGCATGAATACTTCTTTGATAACTACTTTGATCATACGAGGGTTGCTATTTATGTATTGAGAATGAAGAACTAAAACAGTAATTGGGGTGTAGAAACTTCTTTATTGTTTTTTAAAATACTCTCCTCTCAAATCTACACATTTTTGGATTCGATTAAACCAAATGGCAAAGCAGTTTTTCCACTCCAAAGTAGGTATCTCCTAAACATGGTCTTTGAATGCATAAACAACGTCTTGTGTCGTCGAAAAGCGTTGACTACATAATTTGTTCTTCACTTGAGGAAACTAATAGAAATCATTGGGTGCTAAATCAGGGCTGTACGGCGGATGACCCATCAATTCAACGTTTTGAGTGCTCAAATAGCGGGTTGTTTGAGCCGATGTGTGTGAGCTCACCTTGTCACGATGGAGAATTACCCTTCGTCGACGGTTCGTTTTCCTTATTTCATTGATAACCTCTGGAAAACAAATAGTTGTGTACCATTTAGAGTTCACCGTTCTACGTTGCTCTAATGACACGGTTGCCACATGACCGTTTATACCGAAGAAGCAGGTCACCATTTGCTTCAAAGTGCTGCGAGCACGAACAAATTTTGTTGGATTTGGTTCATTTTGAAAGACCCATACAGTCGACTACTGTTTATGTTTCGGGCTCATAAAAATAAATCCAAGATTCGTCACCTGTGTATATGTTATAAACTGCATTCGATGCACCGCGGTCATATTTTGTAATCATTTCCTTGCACCAATTTACATGAGTCTTTTTTTTATCGATTGTCAAATTGTGCGGAATCCAACAAGAACAAATCTTTCTGACTGCCAAATGTTCATGCAATATCTTTTGTATACTTGTCATACTAATGCCCAAGGATGCCTTGATCTCGCGATATGTCACATGACCATCCTGCATTATCAGTTCGGACACAGCATGAATGTTTTCTCTCACAACAACTGATTTTGGACGTTCATCTTTAACTTCGTCTGCAAGCGAAGTACGGCTACGTTTGAATTCATCAGCAAAAATCGCAGTAAGTTGATCGGCACACTGTTGTTGAGATAATCCAAGACGAAGATCGTGAAAAGAAAAATCATGGCACGAAAATGTTCACGATTTAGTTCCATTTTTTAGCCGAGATAATTTTTTTTCAAATGTCTATTAACAACACAAATAGCGTATGTATCACAAAAGGTTCTGATTACGTATACTGTCAAAATGTCAATCATTGCGATATCGCAGTTGCTAGTTACTAATCGTGATTGATTTACTTCTTCAGTCGTAAATTGTTATCGGCCTCTAGCTCAAAATGGTGACATATCATAATCAATATTTATTAAATCTTCGAGAAACCCAAGTGCATCCCTGTTCCTCGATCAATGATAAAAATGTCGCCTTCTCGAACCCAATGTCTCAAATTTGCCATGTCCTGTTTCATGTCACGAATTAAAATAGCAGTATGATTATTTAGGCTATCTAAAAAGTATGGACCATGCACATCCAACACAATGATATATTATTTCCAGTCGAACCGGAAGAAATAAGAATGTTACAATCGATGTATTTGATAGCTTAGTACATAAGAAGAAATAAAAAGTGTCTATCAAACCTTGTATTTCGACGAATGCAGTTGCCGTCGTGCTCGTGTAGAATGCAATTGGAAATCTAATATACGTCAGGGGCAGAGCTGTCCCAAAGCACTGTGCTCAGGGCTCGTAAAGGGGGTGGAGGATTTTAGTGCTCGTAAGCACTGTGCTTCCGAACACTTTTTGGATTCAGTGTTTATTTAGTGCTTCGAGCATTTTACGAAAAGACTTAGTGCTTAATTACATAAGTACTGAGCACTAAGCCTTTTCTCAGCTATGGATCTATGAATGTTGTTGAAAATTAAAAACGCGGTCAGCGGCACCCCCACCCCCAAGAGCTATACTGATTGCGTCCTCATATTATGCAAATCAATTGGCGCAAAAAATCAGCTAAGTACTTTGATTTTTCATAATTGTAATATAATAAGTGTCACTTGCGGTATCAAGACCAATCTAACGACCGAAAATTCATCAAAATCGGTTCAGCCGTTCAAGGAAAAAGCGACTTTGTTTTACAATATTTCGATTTTATATTTGATTTGTTACCTTAAACAAAGTTTACCGAATAAATATATAAGTTATCTCACTCCGCTGAACGTGACGATCCGCCTAACCCCTGCCTCTCGCCCCGAGTGGGAGGCCCGCCGTCCACAAAAGACTATCAAGTTATAGACCGTCAGATAATGACAGATTATGCTGACTCATTTCCTCTTCTCTGGGATTTTAAACACTGAAAATTTTGTCAGTGGTGAGCAGAAAAAGAATAAAAAATTTCAAATCTAACGCTTATGAATAGGTATGAACCTTTCATTTTCTCGATCAGACTAGTTCTGCCCGTCAAGCGTCTACCGATGGTTATCAAAATCACAGTCCTATTTCATTCTTACAGCAGGTCTGTGGGCAGCACGCTCTGACATGAATGAAATATACTATATAACGGTGCTTTCTATCCGAAAACTGCCAAACTAAGAAATCAGTGAAAATGTTGGTAAGGTAGGAACTATTTCGCGCCACTCTATATTTCATTTGGTTCTTCGCCGCCCATTTCAGAAATCAAATTAATCTCCCAAACGACATTGTCTGAATATCAGTTGGAAGTTGCACTGCTTTTATGGGTCTTTCTATTGAAATAAAACAAAAGCAAATATCGACTCATTCCCTTCAATTGCCGACCAAAAAAATCTCAATTTACGATATCAAATCAATGTCAATATATTCAATGAGTACTGCAATCCTTTCTGAGTTGCCCTACCAAATTTGAGTTTTCTAAGTAAAACCGTTTCCAAATCCAATATGAACTTGGAATACACGAAATTGAACGCCCACCTTAACGTTCTCGCCCTTTTGGAAAGTACTTAGTGTTCGCTAAATCGAATAACTTTTTGAAAGTGCTTAGTAATCGCAAGCACTTCATGAAAAAAAGTGCTTAGTGCTCGAGACTCCCGAGCACTTTTCAAGAGTGCTTAGTGCTTAGTACTCGAAGCACTTTTTGTCAGTGCTCGGCACAGCTCTGGTCAGGGGAACACATTCAAATTAGCAAATTCTATCGATACCTAGAAACCTCCTCATTTTTTCAGTTTCACTCTGTATATCGACTGATGAAATTGCTCTCGTGCTCGCGTAGAATTTATTAATCTTATTTTTACCTTAGGTGTAGCATATACTAAAGATTTCAACAAATTCCTTCGATACCCAGAAATCACCTTCTATTTTCTTTTATACTCTGTATATCAAATAATGCAATTAATATCGTGGTCGCGTGTAGCATGCAATTATTCATCTAATATACCTTCGGTGTATCAAACTAAGATTTCAGCAAATTCTATCGGTACCCAGAAACCCCATTATATTTTATATTTCACTCTGTATATGAACTAATGCAATTGTTAACGTGGTCGCGTATCATGAAATCAATAATCTAATATACCTCCGGTGTAACGTACTGAAATTTCAGCAAATTCTATCGATACCTAGAATACCCCTTATATATGTGCCTATACTCAATATTACAGTTGGAAAATAGCATTTGATGACATTAAACCTTACTCACTTAAATATATACCCTCCTGGAAGTATTGAACGAATCATTGAGGATGTCCAATTTTGAACATTGTTAACAATAATTTGAAGCATGATAATAATTTCAATAATCTATTTTCCGAAGATATTTTTGAGCTGGATTGTGAATGTTTTTTTATCTATGTATAATATCAGTTTTGCTATGTCTGATATCATTAAATGTATTATTTTTCAATTTTCATGCATGTACGTAGTGAGAATATCTTAATATTCGAGCTTTGCAGTATCTCATTGAACTTTTATTCCAAACATTCATCACATGCAAATTCAAACAATCACCAAACAATATTATTCGTGAATGAAATCATGTTTTTTAAAATAAAATCATGTTTTTCGTACACCAACGTCTATATAAAGCAGAGAAAACAGGAAACACACATATAGAAAGGACTCTCCACAGGGCTGCCCCCGTTATAAATTCCATGCAACAAGATGCTGTGCTCACTGGGCAGATGGCGCAAGCGACTAGTTTTCCTGACGTTCAAGCAACCCTAAATACACTATTGGCAGTTTGTTATATGCATATATCTATTAACTACAAATATTGATAACACTCCATAAGACGCAATGTGATCAAATTGAAGCCAAACCTTTTCTCAAACTGACGCTGGGAAACTATTGCGCATGCCAAATTATGAATCACGAGAAATGTCATACATTTTTAAGGTTATGCTTCTATTGACATTTTCAACCGTCCCATATTGAAAATGGGCTAACATTTTTCTATAATGTGGATAAATGAAGAATGAGAATTATACAAGACGGTCAATTAAACTTCGTGTCATTAAAAAATCGATTCATTGATCCATTTGTAACTCTAATAATAAAATGTCTGTTTGTTACCTGCTACCAGAGTTTCATCAATCAATTTTCTGCCAAAAACGGATGAAAACTTATTAAACTTGAAGAAATATGGATTGGGTATGTGACGGACAATTGTTTGAAAAGGTAAATCTCGTTCCACATCGGCCTCATAACCGCCGAGAAAAATAGTTTTCCAGTAAATAATGCTAGTAATGGTATTTTTTGCCTCCTGAACACGAACTCGAAGTAAGACGCGGCGATCTTAAATTCTGTCAGGCATGAACCTAGAAATTTATAGAATGTGTAATATCATTGTTTATATAGAAGATAGTTAGTCAACCTTATGGGATTATAATTGGATCAAAATGGATGCGACATGTAGATGGCGATAGTGAGCTCGCATCCAAGTCATGTCGTAACTTCAGTGATCCGGCCTCCAAGTCATGTCGTAACTTGATTAAAACAATGGAAAAGCATTAAAATCAGGGTTTTTTGAAGAAACTTGCATTAAAATGACGTCAAATATTCATGTTTGTAACTAATCACGCTAGATGACACTCGCGTTTGTGTCCAATTCCTTTTCCACAGGCATTGACTAACTATGTTCTATTTAAACAATGGTAATATTCTCAGTAATAAAACCCATATAGTGCCGCCCTCTTTTAATTAGTACAATCTACACTTGCTCTCTGTAAACTTATCCATATTATGAGGTTATGTTGGAATTTGCCGAAGCACCACATAAGATATGCTTCTCATAGCTTCGATAATTTTTGCTGCCGAACCATGCAGGCTAGAAAGAGATGAAAAAGCAAAATAGTGTCTTTGAATAGGAATGTCTGGCGCAAGCGCATTAATTCAGCAGCGTCCAATCCGAAGTCGATGCTCATTTTTTTTGGCATCACATAGGCTTTTTTTATTATCCATATTCGTAGTTAATAGATATATGGTTTTATGCAGTTGACGAAGACAGCCACTGAAAAGTTTTTAATTAGTGCGAATGAAAATGAAAATAGGTATATTATATTGTTCAAATTATTTCCAAATGTTTTATAAAGCTTTTGTTGTCATCAGTGTGTATACTTGTGCCATTGTGAGTGATTTTCGTTTGTGTTTGCCCCTAATTTTCAGTATTTTTTACGTTGTTATTATGGAAACCAACTGCCTTGTAAGAAATGTTGCTTTCCCGATTGTGATGAGGATAATCACAGCAAACGCCACAGATTCCCAAAATCCAGTGTTTGTGGAGAAATTATTGGAACAGATCCATAAAAACTATGTTGTGTGTGATACTCACTTTGCGATCAAAGGGTTTAAAATTGTGCAGCAGTTAATGGTCTCATCAAGGACACTAAAGAAGATTGTATGAGACGGAATTACAGATTGAGATATATGTAAAATATCTAAATTAAAATTTATTTATTTCCTTTGACAGTATATTTGTTTCTATTTCACATTGCAGATTTATAAAATATGTTATAACAAGGGACAAGCACTTTAATTTCTCTCATGTATTCCTGGGGCTCGTCAAATTTTTCAGCTTTTTGAATATAGCAGTTTAGAAGCCAAAAAAAATTAATTTTCTTCACAATCCTTTTTTTCCTGACCTACAAAAATGGGTTGAATTTCTAACGCCAATTATGGAAAATACTGTCAGTGAGTGGATTTTTCTTGATATAATTAATGGTTATAATATGCTTTGAAAAATATCGATTGACTTGTATAGATCAATTATGGTGAACATACTCAGATATAGAACATTATAGTAGACAGTATTTTCCATTAATGACGTTATACAGTCAACCTGTTTATGTAGCCTGTAGGGCCAGAAAAAAGTTTGATGAAGAAATTTGCTCTTTAGACCTGTAGAATGATATATCCAAAAATCAGAAAAATGTGACCAATCTAAAAAAAACATCTATCCAGTGCCTTGCCCTTTCAAATGCTTCCCTTTATCACCGCAAGATGTCGCCCTTGAAGTATATTCGAATTAAACTATAGCGACATCTGTTGACTAATAGGCAAACTATGGAAACTTACAGAATGCTTGATCGTCAAGCCCACTTACGCTATCTACCCGGTGAGCACAGCATCTTGTTGCATGGAATTTATAACAGGGGCAGCCCTATGGAGAGTCCTTTCTATGTGTGTGTTGTGTGTGTGTGTTCTGTGATATAAAGACACCTCCACCGATGTCGTATATAGATGATAAATTTTCATCGTACGATAATCTTCAGATACAGAATCGTAAAAGTCGTTGATTAACGATTGTCGTTCATAAACGATATTGTTATAGATTACAAAATAGAACTTTTTAAAACGATTTTACCTTACCAAAACATTTCAACACAGAAATGAAAAATGTGACAGAACAACTGTCAGAGTACACTTCTGTCTTCTGTCTTCTGCTCTACCCACAGAACTATATAGTTCTGTGCTTCTACCCTACTTTTTGGCAGGGTACGTACGGTTCAGAGTTTCTGAACAGTGGGAGTAGAGGTAAAAGGCTCGTTCATACCCTCGCGAATATTTGCAATTTTTCTGCGAATCGACTCATAGGGCAAAATTATTGTGGAGAATAATGAATCATAATCTATTTTTTTTGTAATTTAGTGATATATAAAACTAAATACTGGAAGTACATATTGTGATTCATCATTCATGGAAATTGATCTCTGGTTGAAGTCTCGTTCATACCCTCACGAATTTCGCATTTTTTCCACGAATATAATGGCTGCCGACATGGTTCAACGCGAGTTCATTTCATACGCAGAAAAATTGCGAAATTCACGAAAGTATCAACAAGCTTTGAGACGATGAGTTGCAAAAAATTACATACAGTTAATAAACTTTGGTGAATGATGAATCATCTCGTCATATTTTGGTATTGTAGTGATATCTAACTCCGAATACTGTGAAATGACATGTAATGATTCATCATTTAGCGCAATTGTTTCACCGTTCGATTCGAATCGAAAAAAAATTGTGAATATTCGCAAGGGTATGAACGAGTCTTTAAGAGAGTAGGTAGGTTTTGGAACACAACCCATGAGAAGAACACTGCATTCATGAAAAATGTGACATTTCACTTGACCTAACACCTAACTGACACATTTAACACAAAAGATAGGGATATTTTGTTATATTCAATTCAGAACACCGGATGTGGTGAAATTGATCCCGTACAAAGTCAGAAAACCAAAAGAGTAAAGATAAAGGAGAAGAAGAAGAAGAAGAAGAAGAAGAAGAGGAGGATAATTAATTATAAATATTAATGATGATTGATGAATGCCAATCCAATCTGTTAAAAAGTGAAACTGATAAACTGATATTCATTTCAATTTGTGTTGAGTTCATTGAGGGACAGCGAAATATCCACCAACTAAAATGTTACCCAAAGTTGAAACGCCAAGACACGTTTTTGTAATGAGGTGAAAATTATGGACAATTGTTTTTCTAGAACTTAATGAACTGATACCTTGCATCTTTCCCAATGCGAAATACATTGTTGGCAAGTGAAATCCACCACCATTCAAATGAAAATGAAGTAAAGTACAGGTCATTGAATTCGCAATGAAATAGAACAGATATCCTCAACACTGAAAGGACTATTCTAAGGCCATGTTCACCCTTACATCTGGATATTCCTAGGGATGTTATGGTTGCCCATTACTAAAAAGGAACAGGTAGGCATTAGTTTGAAATTATCTAATTTCACTTAAGATTTCTACTCATTAGAAGACGGGAAAAGATAAGTAACTGAAGATAATAAGTGTAATGTTGATAGTACAAACATCATTGTACAAATATTGGTTGTTAAGGCAGTTATCATCTATAGCTATAAAGTGTGTATGTATTTCTTCATTAAAGGCTGGTTCATGTAAACGTAAGGTAAGGTAACGCAAGAACGTGAGGTTGAATATATTTTTCATAGCAACTGGTATGAGTCACACGTCTGACTGCTGTGTAATTGTAAAGTAAAGACCATCCAAATTTATTAAAATTAGGGCAGAAGGACCTCGGTCGGCAGCCATTTGAATTGAAAGTAATTCTGATTCAATAAACAACATTTATTATTATTATTTCATACTTATCAATTGAAGACCTCAGGAAAAGAACGTGTTGAGTCACATTTTGCCTCAAATTGCGATTTCCATGTCAGCATTTGGCTGCCGGGCTATGCTATCACATGGCATATTTGTACTGGGGAAGAATGTGTCAGGTCATGATATACAAACACTTTTGTAAGCCATATACAGGCAAGAAACGTGAATAGTACTAACCTAAAGAATGCTCTCCTGTAAATTATGGCCAATTTACCAAATACTTATTGGGCAATGGCACTCGAAATGAATAGGTAGAAAATGATCGTTTGCACCCCTACTATCATCCTTCACCTTCGATGGTCATTGTCTGGCCATCAGAAGGGGTACAGAATTTTTTTAAATTCCAATTTTTCTTTAAATGTATTAGGCAATTACTCCCATCCTGTACCCCCAAAAGTCATTGTCAGGCCGGCAGAAGGGGTACAGAATTTTCAGAAATTTCCAATTATTTACCGAAAACTTATTGGCGATGGGACTCCAAATGAGTGGGTAGAAAATAATCATTTGCATCCTCACTGTCATCCTCCACCGCCAAAATCCAATGTCAGGCCGTCAGAAGGGGTACAGATTTTCATTTAAATTCCAATTTTTTCCCTAAAATGTACTATAATAATACTTTTATTGCGTACGATCAACTAGGGACACAGCAAACGTCAGAATTACAGTACAATTAATAGATACATAGTTACATTTTAAAACTACATTAAAAGAACAATATTGACAGGATACATACATTCACAGCTGTAAGATATACATGTAATGAATTTGAATATAATACAATAAGATAAAAATAAAATGTTAAAAGCAATGTTTTAATGCCACCAACGAAGCAATAGTAGCATTTTTGTTTCAGATAATTAATAACGGAGATTCTAAATTTCTTTGTATCTTTGATGCTTTTCAATTCTTGGGGTAGGGAGTTATAGGCTTTGATTGCCTGGTAGTATGGGCCTTTCTCATAATAAGTAGATTTGTGGTTTGGTATGGTCAATTCATTGCAATATCTAGTCCTCACATTCATGTTCACAGAATATTGATCACTGTTCCTTGGAAACAAGTGAGAATACTTGTTCACAAAGCACACAAAACCTAGGAAGTACAATGAAGGCACAGTCATAATGTCAAGTTCAGTGAAATATGGTTTACAAGAGGTGTTTCGATCCAGTTTTAATATACATCTAATAATTTTTTTCTGGGTTATGAATATTTTCTGTGCTATTGTTGATGAGCCCCAGAACATTATATCATATGATATGATTGATTGCACGTGAGAAAAGTAATATATTCTTAAGCTATTGGTTGATACTTGAACCCTCAGGTAGCGAATTATTCCACAGATTGAGTTCAGTCTGCTATTTAATGAGTTTATATGAGTTTCCCAGCTGAGTGTTGCATCCAGCGTTACGTCTAGGAATTTGAAGTTATCTGATATTGGGATTGATTTATTTTGTAGTTTAACGTATAGAGATTCTTCATAGCAATTTTTCTTGTTGGAGATAATAAGACCTGTTTTAGTTGCATTCAGTTTAAGATCATTATTTTTACACCATGTATTCATTTTATCAGAGACAGTGGAAGATTTAGTTGAGAGTTCGGTTATACTGTTGCCCGTGACAATAACAGAAGTATCGTCAGAAAACTGGTATATGCTACCATAGAGTCTTGGGTAGATCATTCACATAAATCAGAAAAAGAATTGGTCCGAGTATTGACCCCTGTGGCACGCCTTGTTCGATGGTAGCTTTATTTGAGTAATATAGTTGTTGATCTTTTGTAACACATACTGCCTGTGTGCGGTTCGTTAAATAAGAATGGATAAGTTGTTGACTTACGCCCCTAAATCCATAGCATTCAAGCTTGTACAACAGCTTTGCATGGTATACCATGTCAAAGGCCTTTGAAAGATCAAAATATAATCCTGATGGGCTATTATTCTTTTCAACGTTCTCAGTGATATATTTGACTGCATTGAATATAGCTAGCTCTGTGGACATGCCTTGCCTGAAACCAAATTGTTGGGATGTTAATATATTATTCAGTTGGAGGAACGATATGAACCTATTATATATTGCTCTTTCAAAGACCTTAGAGGGTGAAGGAAGAAGTGAAATTCGTCTGTAGTTATTTACGTTATTTCTATTGCCTTTTTTGTGAATTGGTACAACTTTTGCTACTTTTAAGTCATCTGGAAATATGCCAGATGATAGGCTTTCATTTATCATGTTCACTAAAGGGTCACAGATGTAATTTTAAATTATTTTTAATATCGCAGGTGGAATGCCATCTACACCAGATGAATATTTTGGTTGTATCTCATTCAGAATATCAAGTATCTCTGTTCGATCAACTGGTCTTAGAAAAATAGTGGTGTTATTGTGGGCAACCTTAATGTCTTCAGAATTGTGAGTGATGTTTGGGTGGCTGAAAATTTTGCAAAAGTATTCAGCTACTTCTCCTGGGTGCCCGATTGATTTTTTATGCTCATCTGTAAGGACTATGGATTTGCCTTTCTCTTTGTTTTTGTTTTTAGATTGGTTGAATATACTCCATACTGTTTTTGACTTATTATGTGATGAAGAAATTTTACTGTCATTTAGTGATTTTTTGTATTCTGATAGATATTTCCTATATGCCTTCCGTTCTTGTTTATATTTAATAAGTATATTTTCACATTTCGTTTCTTTATATAGCATATGTAGATCATTGATATACCGTGAATGATTTTTTATGTCAGTTGTTATCCAATCAGATTCACTATTTTTGAATTTAAATGTTTTTTCTGGAAAAGCAGAGTCAAAGTCATAGTAGAGTATGTCGTAAAAAGCTCTATATTTGGCGTTTATTTCATTTATATTATATAAAGTTTCCCATGTTTCTGTGGTCAGAGTGTGTTTGAGTTGCGATATATTACTTTCCGTATAAAAACGTTTCTTTCCATTTCTATCTGGAGGCGTGATATCATATTCTATATCTAATATTTGACTATAGTGATCTGATATTGTTGATTTCCACACAAAGCAACTAATGGATGAATCTGGTAGATTACTGAATATGTTATCGATTTGTGTACCTACTGATGAATTACCTGGTCTCGTAACATCAGATGCATGAGGTTTCAAGCAGTATGAAGAAAGTACCTGTATAAGACTCAAAGTAATCCCACCTTTTTGTTTAAAGTCAATATTAAAATCTCCGCATAATATCATGGACTGTCCTTGACTGCTGTGGTGATCTAGAATTTCAGTAAGTTTTTCTATGAAATAGTCTGAGCTACCTGTTGGTGACCTATAAACACATATTAAAATACATACAGTTTTAAAAATACTAAATTTATAACAAGTGTACTCAAATTGTTTTTCGACTGGGCTTCCTATGCTGGCGATCGGGTTTATTTGGAATCCATGTCTGGCATATATGGCTGTACCACCTCCCCGATTCTCTTTCCTACAGTAGCTGCTGATATGTATGAATGAGTACATTAACTTCATTAATTTCTTCCTCGTTGCACCAGTCTTCTGTTGCACAGAAAATATCTGGACGTTGGTCTGCCAGTAGAACTTCTGTTTCTGGTACTTTGCACTTGAGACTTCGCACATTCAGGTGCATTAACCTGACTTTCCTTTTGCTATCATTTTCCTGGTTGGTGTTGCACTGTTGTTGCATGTTTAGCGAAAATCCCCCCCCCCCCCCCCCCATCTTTAAATAGGTCGGGATGTTTTCTGAAATCGAATCGCTTGATGCCAACTTTGTTTGGCTAGATAGAAGCTTGTTTCATACATGACGTCTTTGTATTGTAACGGGGCTGCGACAGCGAACCGTTTAAGCCGCCCTTCATCCGATGGAATCTCCTTCACAGTCACCTGTTCTTTGTGGAATGGGTCTTTCTTTTTGATGTATTTCATTATCATGTCGTTGGTTACATGTAGGTTCACGCGATGGCACTTGAAATGAGTAGGTTAAAAACAGTCATACTTTCACCCTTCACCCTCAAAAGTCATTGTCGGGCTGTCAGAAGGGGCACAGATTTCTTTTTATTTTCAATTCATTTACCGAAAACTTATTGTGCGATGGCACTCGAAATGAATAGGTAAAAAAATGATCATTTGCATCCTAACTATCATTCTTCGCCCCAAGTCATTGTCGGGCCATCAGAAAAGGGATACAGTTTTTTTTTCAATTTCAATTCTTTTCCTAAAATGTATTTAGCGATGGCACTCGAAATAAATAAGTAGAAAAAAATCATTTGCATCTTTATTTTCTCCCTTCACCCTCAAAAGTAATTGTCGGGCCGTCAGAAGTGGTACAGAATTTTTTGAAAATTCCAATTAAATACCGAAAACTTATTATGAGATGACCCTCGAAATGAATAGGTAGAAAATAATCATTTGCATCCTTACTGACATCCTTCACCCTCAAATTACGTTGTTGGGCAGTCAGAAAGGGTACAGAATTTTTTTTTTAATTCCATTATTTCACCAAAAACTTATTAGGCAATGGCATTCGAAATGAATTGGTAGAAAATAATCATTTGCATCCTTACCCCCATCCTTCACCCTTAAAAAACATTGTCGGGCCGTCAGAAAGGGTACAGATTTTTTTAAATCCAATATTTTACCAAAAACTCATTAGGCGATGGCACTCGAAATGAATAGGTAGAAAAGAATCATTTTCATCCTTGATTTCACCCTTCACACCCAAAAGTTATTGTCGGCCCGTCATTAGGGATACAGAAATTTTTGAATATTCCAATTTCTTACTCAAAATTTATTAAGTGTTGGCACTCAAAATGAATGGATAGAAATCAATCATTCGCATCCTCACCTCCATCCTTCACTCCCAAAAGTCATTGTCGGGTCAGAAGGGGAAGGGGGACAGATTAAAAAAAAACTCTTTATAGCTTCTGATTAAAGTAGGGATTCACACGATTGTTTTCTAACCATTCATTTCGAGTGCCTTATAAGTTTGCGGTAAATAATTGGAGTTTTCAAAAAATTCTGTACCCCTTCTGACGGCCCGACAATGACTTTTGGGGGAGAAGGATGAAAGTAAGGATGCAAATGATTATTTCCTACCTATTTATTTCGAGTGCCGTCTCCTAATAATTTTTTGGTAAATAATTGAAATTTTCAAAAAATTCTGTACCCTTCTGACGGCCCGACAATGACTTTTGGGGGTACGAATGAACGAAAGGTTGCTAATGATTATTTTCTACCTATTTATTTCGAGTGCCATCGCCTAATGGGTTTTTGGTAAATAATTGGAATTTTCAAAAAATTCTGCACCCCTTCTAACGGCCCGACAATGACTGTTGGGGGTGAAGGATGAAAGTGAGGATGCAAATGATAAATTTCTTCCTATTCATTTCGAGTGTCAACGCCTATTAAGTTTGCGGTAAATAATTGAAATTTTCAAATAATTTTGTACCCTTTCTGACGGCCCGACAATGACTATTAGGGGTGAAGGATTCATTCATTTTGAGTGCCATCGCCCAATAAGTTTCTGGTAAAATATTGGAATTTAACAAAATAATCTATACCTCTTCTGCCCGATTATGACTTTTGGGGGTGAAGGATGGAAGTAAGGATGCAAATGATTATTTTCTACTTATTCACTTCCAGTGCCATCGCCCAATAAGTTTGCGGTAAATAATTTGAATTTTCAAAAAATTCTGTACCCCTTCTGACTGCCGACAATGACTTTTGGGGGTGAAGAATGAACGTAAGGATGCAAATGATTATTTTCCACCTATTCATTTCGAATGCAATCGCCTAATAAGTTTGCGGTAGATAATTGGAATTTTCAAAAAACGCTGTACCCCTTCTGACTTCTCGACAATGACTTTTTGTGGTGAAGGATGGAAGTAAGGATGCAAATGATTATTTTTTACCAATTCATTTCGAGTCCTATCGCCCAATAAGTTTTCGGTAAATAAATGGAATTTTCAAAAAATTCTGTACCCCTTCTGACGGCCCGACAATGACGTTTGGGGGCGAAAGATGAAAGTGAGGATGCAAACGATTATTTTCTTCCTATTCATTTCGAGTGCCATGTCCTTATCAGTTTTTGGTAAAAAATTGGTATTTTCAAAAAATTATGTTCCCCTTCTGATGTCACGACATTGACTTTTGGGGGTGAAGAATGAACGTAAGGATGCAAATGATTATTTTCCACCTATTCATTTCGAGTGCCATCGCCTAATAAGTTTGCGGTGAATAATTGGAATTTTCAAAAAATTCTGTACCCCTTCTGACAGCCCAACAATGACTTTTGGGGGTGAATAATGAAAGTAAGGATGGAAATGATTGTTATCTAGCGTTCAATTTCGAGAGCTATCGCCCAAATCGGTTTTGGTAAAAAATGGAATTTAAAAAAAATCTGGACCCTTATGACTGCACGACGATGACTTTTGGGGGTGCGGTAAAAGAATTGAGATAAAGACTGTTTTTCACTCATTCACACTTCCTGCTATGAACCGATAATTTTTCAGTATGAGTTTTACATTCTACTTCATGAGCTAAACACCACTGCCTCATATTATTTTTTTTTCGTGATCTGTAACTCCTAACAATATCCAGTTCGAGAATAACATATTATCCACCATTTGCATCGCTAATTTATTGGTTCAATAAAATGCCAAGAGCCGTAACCTACGTGATTGCTATGCAACTGCGCGGTGTTGCCAAATCGAAAACCGTGGATAGAAAAAAAACCGTGCATAGAAAGGAAAACCGTGGCAGTTTTCACGCCTGTTTCTTTATGTTGATGAAAACTCCTGTTGTAAGCTCACTATTGTCTATTCTTTCCTGGATGCTAGTGGAGAAATTTATGAGGGCAAGTTTGGTACTTTTCCCCTTAAAAAAAACCATATTGGTTCTCTGAGATGAAATTGATTTGTGAAAAGTATGTGAGTAAATTTGGTACAACAATTTTTTCGAAAACTTCTGTCAGTTTCATATTTCAGTAAGACATTCAGAATCGATTGAGAAAAAAAACTTTCTCGAAATAATTTATCCAGTCGTCCAGGGCCGGTTTGACTCCAGCGATATTATTCAACTTCCTTATTATGAACTCTGCCAAATCCATATTCCAGTAAGACAATCAGGATGGATTGAGAAAAAAAAACTACATGAGCGAAATAATTTATCTGGCAGTCCAGGGTCCGTTAGACTGCACTGATATTTCTCAACTTCCTTTTATGAGCTCCGCCAGTTTAATATTTCAGTGTGAAAATAATAATAATATTAATTGTTTGGTTGAAAAGTACAGCTGAAAAGTCAATACACAATAAACATAGAATAAGTCAAGTACATGAATTTCTAAAAGTATAGTATAAGAATAGTATGAATTTAAAAAACTGCATAATATGATCTTAAAGTCGAAATTATAAACCACAAATAATTCATACCAGAAGACAGTAAAAATTAAAATATTCAACACCAGAATATTCTGTGAATTAAAATGAAACACTTAAGGGTAGATAGTAAAAACCAAACATGCTCATGAAGATCTCAGGATAGTTCATCAGTGAATTCTTGAATGGTGTAACAGATCCTTTGAAATAACAATTTTATCAGTTGACTTTTGAATGTTTCTAGAATTTTTAATAGCTATTTGAAGGATATTGAAGAATTTACACCCGTTGTACTTTGTCATATATATATATAGAAGTTTTATGAACATTTGGAAAAACTAGATCTTTTGATCGAGTATTGTGGTTATATGATGGACAATTGGACTGAAAAATTGGTTTATGTTTATATACGTATACACTAGCCTCTAATATACAGTGTCCGGCATAAAGTTCGCAGCATATGGAAAACTTTTTTATTATTGATTTCTCAAAAAAAAAATTATTCTTGATGAAAACCTCTGCTTCATCCCAAACCTAAATTGCAAATACCAAAATGAATTTTATACTACCATATACGAGCGATATTGAAAAACATGCCTTGTTTTCAAAAAAAAAAATTATTCCATCACTTTATTTTTCACGGTAGAATTAAAAGTATGGGGAAAATTTTGTTCAGAATCGAATGTTGATTCAGAAGTTCAAATCTCAGCCACCTATGATCAATTTAATTTTTCCAATTTTTTTTTTTCAATTTTCTCCTCATCGCCCTGTACGATATGAGGAAAACTGTGCTAGATGGATGGTATATTGTTAGATATGATCATATCACTCTCTGGATGTTCCCTCCTTTCTCCCTCCCATCGGAAAATCACGTTAATTGAAATATGTGACGGTATTTCACAAAATCTTGCTGCAAATAGTAAATAATACTGATATATCGCTCGTATATGGTATTATAAAATTCAATTTTGTTATTTGCAATTTAGGTTTGGGATGAAGCAGAGGTTTTCATCAAGATTTTTTTTTTGAGAAATCAATAATAAAAAAGTTTTCCATATGCTGCGAATTTTATGCCGGACACTGTATAAGTGCTGGCAACTGTAAGAATTTTCAGCTGTTTGAAAGCATCTCCATATGAATCTCTGTACCGTAGTTTAGCAATTACTCTAACTAGGTACATATTTCTGGAGGAGAAATATCCTTTGGACAAAAGCACAATTTGCTTTAAATTGATTGATTTAAAAATCCCGAGAGACAAATAAATGTATCGATGGGGACAAGTTTTCATCAGAAAATAAACGTCCCCCCCTTTCATACCCTGCAAGGGAAAGCTACCAACTTCAAAATCTTAAATGCGAAGGAAGATCAACTAATTTTAAAAGCCTTTTCAATCTCTACATGTTCGTGTTTTTTTTTAAATTGATCGATCCGTTGTCGAGATATTTAGGAAAATCTGTTTGCTGCTTCGTACCATTGAAATAAAAACTGTAACTGTTCTCATTCCTTTTACTTCAAACCTAAATTACAATATTTTACACTACTTACTTTTTGTCATTTGTACGCAAAACTCAGTTCGTCTGTCAAAATCGTCTTCAGAGTAAATTTGGCGATCAGATTTAGGACATACCGATGAGAGGTGTTCTTATCTGGGTGCCTTTCGTCAAATAATGCAGCAGTTCGTCGAGCACATTGATTTTTGGCGCCGTAAATAAACACCATTTCGACTTTTTCAGCTAAAGTGTAAACCATTTTTAATACATTGCTTCATCAACCGGTGTGAAAGCAGCGGCCAAACTTGGCAGACCAAATCACCGAACTTTTAATGATGAGTGGGTTGGAAGGGGGAACATGTAGTCTTCATATTCGAGAAACCTATCTGAAATTCTTCCTGAATGAGATTTTCGACGAATGTTCATTTGAGAAAGAAGACTTTGTTCTAGCATAAACAGATTTTGGCAGTCGATTTTAATTAGTAATAACTATATGTTAAACTGAGTACATTGACTTTTAAAATAACTTCACTGATGAGTGGGTTGGAAGGGGGAACATGTAATCTTCATATTCGAGAAACCTATCCGAAATTATTTCCGAGTTTTCGAATTTTTATTTCAGAAAGAAGATTTTGTTCTAGCATTAACAGATTTTGGCATTCGATTTTGTTTTGTAGAAGGACCATTTCTTTAAAAAATTATGGAATTCCCTTGGGATTCTGGAATGAATTTACCAACCCTTACGTTTTAAAAATTATTTCTGAACGAAGTCTTGGATCGAGCATCAAGAGATTTGCGCAGTAGATTTTGTGTTGTAAGAGGATCATTACGTGAAAAAATGATGGACTTCCCTGGGATCCAGGGGTGGATATTTCAACCATCACATTTCAAAAATAATTTCTGAAATAAGTCTTGGTTCTAGCATAAACAGATTGTGGCAGTCAAGCCTGTATTGTGAAAGGTTCATTCTGTAAAAAAAGTATCGACTTCCCTAGGGATCCTCGCGTGGATTTTTGAACCCTAAAACTTTGAGTGTGAATTTCTGAACGATGACTTTGTTTTAGCATAAACAGATTTTGGCAGTCGGTTTTGTGTTGTAGAAGGGCCATTTCGTGAAAAAATTATGGACTCTCCTTGGGATCCTGGAATGGATTTACCAACCCTTACACTTTAAAAATTATTTCTGAAATAACTCTTGGTTCTAGCATAAACAGATTTTGGCAGTCAAGTTTTTGTTGTGAAAGGTTCATTCTGTAAAAAAATTAGCGACTTCCCTGGGGATCCTGGGGTGTATTTTTCAACCCTAAAGAATTTAATGTTACCTATTTCTGAAAGAGGACTTTGTTTTGTCATAAACAGATTTTAGTAGTCGATTTTGTGTTGTAGAAGGACCATTTCGTAAAAAAATGATGGACTTCCCTTGGGATCCTGAGATGGATTTACCAACCCTTACGTTTTAAAAATTATTTCTGAAAGGAGTCTTGGGTCTAGCATCAACAGATTTGGGCAGTCGATTCTGTGTTGTAAGAGGATAATTTTGTGAAAAAATGATGGACTTCCCTTGAGATTCTGGGGTGGATTTTTCAATCTTAAGTCTTTGAATGTTAATTTCTGAAAGAAAACTTTGTTTTAGCATTCTTTGTGAGATAAACAAATAATATAACTGTACGGTGTTTATCGGAGGAGGCGATATATTCTCTTATTTCTAGCATTATTGCGACTATGGTAATATTTCTAATCCCTTCTGCCTAAAGAAGTACAAAATGCTTGTGGCGTGATCGCCACGTGAAGGCAAATCTGCAACATTATTGGTGCATTTGAAGAACAGTGGGGTGTTAGTGGACACATTTAAACAGATGCGTAAGTAGGTGCTCTGTTTTCTGCAGGTTTCGTAAATATCCATGATATTTATATTATTTTCGAAATATCGGATATTTATCCGATATACAGTATCCTTCATAAAGTTGGCATCATATGGGAAAATATTTCATCAGTATTTGTTGAACATCACCTTAGGCGTTGAGTTAATGTAAGGGTTGATAAATCCACCCCATTATCCTAAGGAAAGTCCTTAATTATTTTACGAAATTAACCTTTTACAACACGGATTCGACTGCCTAAATCTGTTTATGCTAGAACCAAGACTTCTTTCAGAAATTATTTTTGAAATTTAAGAGTTGAAAAATCCACCCACGATCCCAAGGGAAGTCTATGATTTTGTCACGAAATGATCCCTTTACAACACAGAATCGACTGCCCAAATCTGTTTTTGCTAAAACAAAGTTATCTTTCAGAAATTAACATTAAAAGTTTTAGGGTTGAAAAATCCACCCCAGGATCCCTAGGGAAGTCGATAATTTCTTTAAAGAATAAACCTTTCACAACACAAACTTTACTGCCAAAATCTGTTTATGCTAGAACCCAGACATTTGGTATACAAAATAATTGGGAGTAAACAGAAGAAAAAGCAGTTGTTACAGTTTTTATTTCAATGGTAATCATCAATTTTTAAAAAGAAACACCGACGACTTGTAGGGATTAAAAAAAACTTTAAAATGACGTATTACTCGATACCCCTTCGCATTTAATATTTTGAAGTTCGTAGCTCCCTCTTGCAGGGGATTGAAGGGGGCGCGTTCATTCTTTGATGAAAACTTGTCCCTTTCGATACATTTGTTGAAGTGTCTCGGGATTTTTTTAAAAAATACATACATTTCCAGAAAATTAGGGTGGGAAGTCCTAGTTTGGAAGAGGCTGCCCAAGATTACAAGGTGCAGAATAATGATTGGTTATTGTGAGATCTCTTTTTATTAGCTTATTAGAAAAAAGTAGTCGATTCTCAAAATATTGTGTCCTTGATTTTCAATTTTTTGAAACAATAAGATGTATAGCTATAAAACCATGGCATATTGTGGTTTACTTACGTATGGAATGAAATAGAATTTCTCGGATCATGTAGATTTTTGCAACCACAAGCTACTTACGCAATAAACCACCATAATGCTTCACTAAATAAAATGTTTTTAAGTATTAACTCTTATGTACTTCTAAAATAGTCAAAACGCAAGTAAAATGTACAATTCTTACTCAATGCACAGCATCGATCATTTAATGATATGAGTGAGAAGGAGGTACGTCCACATATAACTGTCTCTGTTCCTTGCCCTTGGCACAATCCTCGGCTGCATTCAGCTTTGTCACAGCCGTTCCAGTTACGACTGCTCAAACTCATCTGCTATGGACATTTTAATTCCTTGTTTTAATAATCGATAAAAATGTTGATGTTTTTCATTTTAAAAAACTAATTTGGGTACCACATTTATCATAGAAGTACCACCGTACTTTTTGACGAACAAGAGTACCACATGTACTATAGTACCATTCTGGCAACACTGGTTCACTCTAGCATTATTTATTCCTCAACTTCCTTAGTATGGGCTGTGCCATTATTATATTTCAGGAAAAAAAAACAACATGTTCAAAATAATTTTTCACTCTAGCTATTCCTCATCTTCCTTATTATGGACTCTATCATTATTATATTTGAGCACGTTGATCGGAACAGGGTGTGGAAAAAACCACATGGTCTAAATAATTTTTCTGTGCGTCCAGGGCCGGTTTCACTCCAGCAATATTCCTCATCTTCTTTATTATGGTCTCTGCCATCATAATATTTCAGTACGGTGATCAGAATAGGGAGTGAAAAAAAAACACATGGTAGATATAATTTTTCAGGGCGATCAGGACCGGTTTCACTCCAGCAATATTCCTCATCTCTCTTATAATGGACTCTGCCATCATCATATTTCAGCACGGTAGTCAGAATAGGATGTGGAAAAAACCTCATGTTTGAAATTTTTTTCTAAAATATACTAGAAAAATTTAAAGTAGCTGCAACACTTTCGATTAGAAACTGTTTATGTTCTGGATTTGAAATATTGCTGGCCACATAACGACTGTCATTTTTCATCAAGTGAGCACATCATAATTTTATGACTATGAAGTTGACCTCTACCATTGAATAATTTTCCATGATTATTAAGTGGGTCAGCTCCAGATAGTCCAACATTGTTATATCTTTCCAGCTCTCCAAAATCTAATTGATCAAAGTACGACCAAAATCTGTAATGGCCTGCGAAAAATAGGCCGTTTTTATTGAAATAAAAAAAAAAAATTCGACGGTTCTCAGCCAGATAGACATAGAATCTGCATCATGGTAACAATCATACCAAATACTGGAAATGCTGTACTGACCTGTTGAAGCTCGATAACGCCTGCATAATAATTTTTTTGTGTGCTCCATTTTACGTACACAACTATCATAAGCATGAATGTGTATATCAGATGTTTGTTCAGAAGAAATAACATCTAATTGTGCCTTACTGGTTATCAAATCAGAAAGGATTCATCGAGGGGCTGTATATGAAAATATAAAGAGAAAAGTTATTGGGTATAACCCTCAAATTGTTGTGCAACCGTTTCGAGCTTAAGCTCTCATCAGTACGGTAAAATCAAGTGCGAAGATGCACAACACTTGGATGTAAAAATAGAAACAAAGGAAGTCAACAACAGGAAGCCAACCACACATTTGTGGCGACGTTAGTTGTTGCCTTGTGAGCACAAGGCAACAACGTTAGCCTTGCCTTGTGAGAACAAGGCAACAACGTTAGCCTTGCCTTGTGAGCACAAGGTTATCTGTACATTGAAAGGTTCCCTTGAAAGCCGCACTGTATAGACAGACACACCTCCTCTTGTTTTCCTGAAAGCCTGTATTGCAGTTTCAACATTAAGATGGTATTTGAGCTCCATTTGTATAAAGCCAAGTCTCGGATAGTACAAGTAATTCTGTTTTTTTTTCATAATTGCTCCCAGTTCCCCAATTTCATTTTTTATACTTTGTATGTTTGCATAATATGTGATAGTTATGCCATTTTTATCTGTCCTTAGTTTTTTTAATTGTCGAAATCATTTCGATTCTGGATATGTGTGGGTTTTGATGCCTCTGTTTTCCTTATAAGAATCCTTATAAGAGTGTTCCATGCAAACCAATAATTGTATTTTTTTCTTGCAGCACCTTTTTTATAAAATTGGTTTTACAAATTTGGCTCCAGCAGATGTTCATCTAATGACACGGAATCAAATGAACTAATAAAATGCAATTGAATGTACATTTGGCAAAACTTCTGGGCGCCACTCAAATCTGAAACGAGTTTATTTGGGTAATTGAGAACTTCAACCCGCTAGTTGTTGAAAAATTAAACCAACTAAAAAATTGACAGTGTGGGAAAGGAGTAATAATTGATAATTTTACGATAAAAAGTCCAAAAAATAATCGTCAAGAACAATTGACCTCGAAATGAAATAAAAGGATTCTTAATAATAAAAGAAATAAAGTACATAAATCAAAAGAGTTTGTAGATAGACAATAAATTTGATTTCATGTATCATTTCAGGAAAATAATAATTCTGACTAGGTTTAAAATTTCCTAAATCTTTGTAAAGAGTTTGGAACTAATTTTTTATTATTATAAATAATAATTCAATAGGAATAATTTGCTTGCATTAGCAACTGCCACAGTCCAAATATATAATGAAAGCACTGCAGAGGGGAAAACTGTTCTCGATGAGAACAACTGATATTCCTTCAAAAAATGCGCCTTTTCTTAAAGTTACTCTTTTGAAAGTTCAACAGATGGACTCAATGAGTTTGAGATCTATATAAACCCATTTTCTTTATTATATAAATAAAACTTGCTGTCCAACCTATATGTATATGAAAATTTGTATCTATAAGTTGCATTACGTCCACATTACTCATTTATTTCAACTAGAGGCTGTTCACTAGCAAAAACGATATTTTAATGTGAGTTAATTGAAATATTTTGAACTTTCATCAACTGATAAAATGAACAAACTTAAATTGTCATATCCAATGTCGATAGTGTCAGTTTCTTTCTACGATCTAGGGAATTTAATTTTTCAACCAATTATCTACTTTTGCTACCCTCAAATTCGATCGTAGCGAAAGTAGAAAAAGTAGATGGATTTGGTGTCAAAAAAACAGTCATGTCAAATTCTACTCCTACGAGTTGAATATTTCTGTCTACAATAAAACGCTCCTATTATCTTCGAAAAAAACATGTACAGGTACCACCAATATTCTTACCTTATCCGCTGTTACATAGTAATATGGAAGAGCTTTACAATTTGATGTTCATTAGGTCATAGTTATGGTACGGGTGGAATGAATATATAAATTAGTTTAGATAATAATATATCAAGCCTGTGAAATAATCCTCTCGGGCTACCATGTACAGGATAAAAATCTCTCCTTGATCTTCACCTGAAAAATAAATAAACAGGCATTCTCTTTAACATTGGTACGTTAGTGTGACAAAGTTCTCCCTAACAGTGGGCCTCAACAAAAAGGCAGATCTTTTCGTTTTGATGACTTAAGGTTTCATCAAAGGTAGGTATAAACTCCACACCAAAGAAGGATAAACACTGCACCAAAGAAGTAAACTCCACCAAGGATATAGACTGCGCCACAGAGGTAAACTCCACCAAAGAAGTAAACTTCACCAAAGAGGTGAACTCGACCAAAGAATCTTCGAGAAACTATTTCTCATAGTCTGTTTTTCAAATTTATAGTGAAAAGAACATCCATTCTATACACAATTATACAAATTCTGATTGAAGATTTGCTGCTCAAAATTACTCACTTTCGGCTAAAGGAAGGATCAAACCTTGACAAAATGGACGTCGAAAGTGAGGTTTCAAAATATCACCATCGAAATTCCAAGTCAAGATGGACAGGAAGGTAATCCCGAATTGCTCACTCACTTCGACTGAATATGGCGCAACTGGTCTATGGGGATCTGTATCAAAAATCCATAAAGGCACACGAATAATAAAATTTCTCCAACCCTTCAAGTTTTCCGCACATTGGCTCAGTTCCAAGTCCTGCGGAAACAGTGTTGCCAACGTGCTATCCTACATTTTCTGCGATGAAGCCCTACATTCCTCAAAATTCTCCGCTTTTGCATGTTTACATATTTTGATTGACAAATCATAGGTGTGCTGAACAGGATTCACAAGAGAGAATAATTCTAAGTCCAACACTCCCACTAGTGGAAACTAATGAATCTGTTAGCATGATCGAAGGTACAATGTAAATAAACAAAATTCAGCCTGTAGCATTCAAGAAGATGGAAGAGAACAGCAAAGGCGCCTCTAAATATTTTATTTCATTGCTTTAAACACCTTACCTTCAGTTGTATGTTGTGTATGTTCTTTTCCAGTTTTTCCTTAAAAGTTATATCAAAACACAAAAGAATATGTATAACAAAATATATTTACAAAAATTGAAAATAACAAATTGCCAAAGTAAAATGTATAATTATCTAAAAGCTATGATTGAAGGAATATAAAATTATTAGAAAACTCTAAATAAAATATCATTCATGAAACTTAAAAAAATAAACGATAACCTAAACCTAAACTTCACAACATAATTGATCACATGAAGGTAAATGAGAATAAATAACTCACAGCCATAATAATTCATTTTTCCTAAATAATACTTATGAATCAAAATACTATCCCTATCTTTAGAGAGCAGGTATATCAATGATAAATTTGGATAATAAAATCATTAATTTTTCCAAATATTTTTGAACATATTTTGGGTTAGTTCGAATTTAATACAACCGCCCTTGTCTTTAACACCTTCTTTGGTAAATATAACATAATTGATAGTGGTTGTTAATGATGATAAGTTTTTGTCAGTTTTAGTACACTGAATATTCTTTCAACAGAAACGTTTGAATAGGCCAAAACAAGTAAAAGTCTAACAACAATTGATAAATTGGAAAATATATGTATTCCTGCTGAATTTTGTAGGTCAGAAACATTTTTTCAATATTCTCCAACGTCTACCTCATTTTTTAAATCGTAGTCCAACAACAAACTTTTCCACTCCTTATCAAGAGTTTTTAGATTTACAAAATTCATTAGAACTGGGAATCTCTCTACTACCGGAGAATTGGTGAATTGGCTCTGTTCGAATTCCGGTGCAAGAACTTGAGTTATCAATCCATAAATTGAGTTATCAATCCATAAATTGAGTCAGACAATCCAAATCTTTTTTTTTTATTTGACTCACAAGTTGTAGATAAAAATTTGAACAGCTCTTCAATAGAATTTCATGATTTTGGTCGTTCTTATTCAGGCCATTCAGAGTTTGTAATGCAGTAACACCCAAATATAATAAATTCAAATCCACAAACTGATTTGGATCTTTATGATTAATTTTCAGCATATCCTTTCCTTTCATAAAAGATATTTCCATAAAATTGGAACTCAAAATGTTTTAACAATTTCTCGGTTTCAAATTTCAATTTGTGTAATAAAGGCCACTTTGAAAAAGTAAATTAAAATCATTTATCAATTCGAGGATATGAAACAAATTCCAAATAAACTTGTTGTTCAAATTTGACAGTATTTGTTCTGTTGTGTGATGGATCCTCAAACAAATGTTCTGTAAAATATTGCTTGAGTACCCGATCTATGCAATGCTCAACAGAAAACCACCTGGTGTAAAGAGGGCTGCTAAATTTTGTGATCTTCCAGAAATGATTGAAATTCTTTGA
Source organism: Chrysolina oricalcia (assembly GCA_944452925.2). Lineage (NCBI taxonomy): Eukaryota > Metazoa > Arthropoda > Insecta > Coleoptera > Chrysomelidae > Chrysolina > Chrysolina oricalcia. The sequence goes on along the minus strand of OX101823.2, from coordinate 46,130,625 downwards.
ATTTCTCTTGTCGGCAAGCACTCTTACTAAAATGGGATCCAATATTCCTTATAAGGTCCTCTGTAGACCTAGGTCACTCTAAACATGCGTTTGAAGTTGCTATGTGAATTGAATGACAGCTACATTTTATACAAACAATGAATCATTCAAATCCAGATATACTTTATTGTTCAAATAATCAAAATTCTTGTTGACAAAGCATAAAAAATATCAGGTTAATAAACAAACAAGTAAATAAAATGGTTCATCTACATTAAAAGTAGTTTGGTCAAGTATGTACATACCTGCCTTGTCATATAAACATAATTGTGAACATACTTAATAGTCCGAGAGCCAGTGACAAAAAAACTCGATGATCGCGATCCGGCTGAAAAAATTCCCAAAAACCCCAAAAAGTTCGAATATGTCACAAATGGGCGCCTGCCGGCTCAAAGCGGTTGCGTTATTTAAATAAAAAATGTTTATTGCTCAATTACGGAATCAAAATCCGTACAATCGCGATCCGGTCGAAATTTTCAGAAAACCTTGGAAAAACATTGTACATGACACATTCGGGTGCCTGCCAACCAAAATCGGTTACCAAGTCCCGCCTGCCAATTTTTTAAAGTGCCAAAAAATTTTGAAAAATCGGATCATCGCGATCCGTTTCAAAATTCGTAGGCATATATTTGAAGGCATGAGAATTTCATTTTTGGGCGCCTGCCAGGTCAGAGCCCTTGCTTTAGGGTGCCTGCCGGCCTCCAAAGTGAGCGCTGCGCCGCCGTCTGGCCTCAGCGGTCGCTGGGAGCTCAATGCACTTTGTCGGGCTTTTATGAATGCAATGTAGTCATGTCGTTTTTTAAACGTATATATGTATGCAATGTATGTATATACATATAATTAATATATACATATAATTATATATTAGAAATGTTACAAATTAATGAAGAGAGTAACAGCCTAAACAAGAAAACTGATCTCAATAATTTAAGTAAAATTTACACATATATTTTAAAATTGAACAGAGATAAATCGAAAAATTATAGTAATGCTGATATACCCAGTAGAGTAACTTGATTTTTAGTAATCAATTTTGAAGTTGATTGACAGTTATTTTCAAAACACCATCTGTCCAATATTTTTATAAAACATTCTTTTTTTGATGCTAATTTCTATTTTTACTCAAGTTATGTAAGTAGATTCAATGTTTGTCTCCATTATATTGATTTGTAGTTTTATAGTTGTCCTGAGGAAGGAAATAAACATTTCCGAAAGCTTGACTAGATGACAAAGAGTTTTCTTTAATTCCAAAATAAGACTGCAACCTGAAGATATATTCAATTCTATAGTTATTGTCAGTCACGAATTACCCAATTTTCATATATATATATATATATATATATATATATATATATATATATATATATATATATATATATATATATATTTATTAAGAAAGAACACGAAATTTTTTCTCTTAATCGCTAGAAACGTCGCTGTCACTGAAAGTTACGTCCTCTTCGAAGTTTTCGAAATCGCCAGTTTCATCTACGTTCTCTACATCCTCAGATTCGACATTTTCGGGTTGGATAACAATGCTTTTAACAAAACGTGGGACTTGTTCTCCCTTGAACCACGAAAACGTATATTTTCCACTTTTTTCGGCCCATCCGTAATTCGTTGGGAAGAAATCGGTTGGGTTTTTTCGATGAGCATTACACCAAAGATTTGCAATGTACTTTGTGCGCAAAATTTGCTCTGAAAGTTCTGATTTACATGGTGGAATGGTCGCTCCATCGAAATTTGTCGCTTTGCTCATAAATTTTTCTGCGACGTCGTCAACTTTAAAGTTTTTATAAAAAATCGACGTACGTGCCTCGTTCACACTTGTGACGCCTTTGACGTTGTATATATGGCAAACAAAATTTTCTACTGTTGTAAACGTCGAGTCGTCGATCGGTCCGTCATCACTTTCGCCGAGTTTTGCAAGAGCTGCCTGGAACTCCTTTGATTTTGTTTTTTTTTTCCTTTTCGGTAAAAAGACGGATTAAAGTCGCATCCCGTTAATGCGTGGAAACCAGGCAGCGACTTGCAAAAATCGGGACCAAGATGCGAGTATAATTTCGTGACATCAATGTATCGTTGCGAATTGGCCACTCCGACATTCATCCAAACTGTGGTTCCATTTTTAACGTGATCCATATTTGCAAGCAGAACACCGAATCATGACATTAAAATCCTCGCTTGAGTTGCAAATATGGTTCACGATTTTAGTGTCAGCTTCTTCGTGATTTTCACATGACAATTCATCGACAATTGTCGAAACAATCTTTTCTTCCACAACCTCAAACTTGTGACACACGTCAGCAGTGACATAAAGTACTTTTGACTTGAAATTGCTCGCATACTCGTTTTTTGACCATTCTTGAATGAAAAAATCAATGAGAGCCTTTTTGAAATTGATATTTTTCAAATCTTTTGTAAAATCAGTGCAGCGCTTTTGCTCGGGACTTGATATTCGGAATGAACGTTCTTCGGTGTTATCCCGAAGCAAATGCTCGTTGTCCTTGATGGATGGACTGAAGTAAGAGTCAAATATCACTGCGATCTCTTTTGATTTGTGGTTCAAAAAGACACTCAGACATTTGCTCGCAATTTTACCGTATTGTATTGGGATTTCTTTGATTGTATGTAAAACAAAAAATCCATCAATGACAACGAGGTCAATGTTTTTTGGTTCGTTACTGGTAATTTGAGATTCCAGTGATTTCAAAAGTACTGGCTTATCGGTTTTGTGAATGGAACCGTCAACGTGACACATTCATAAAGGCATCGGTGTCAAAGGGTACTGGAAAACTTCATCGAGGTTCAACTTTTGATCTACTGCCACTCCTAAAAGCCTACCGAACAAATCCCTCTGCATTTTAACTTCCTGAACCTTTCCTCCGATGTTCATTTTTTTTTCGGTTGGGCGTCGACGAATGTCAATACTTTCGCTTTTTTAATTGGTTTCTCGAATCTGGTTTCGTCGGAGCTACACTCCTCAATGAATTTTTCGCGCAACGCATTCCCTGTTTTTTCGACATCCACTAAACTTTTGTAAATCGAATCAGACACTGCTTCTCCACTGGAAATGTTGAAAAGAGAGTTTTTTGGAACATCAGGGTCAAAAGGATTGACGTTTTCTTCGATCGCAAACAAAAGTTTTTCGATTTGATAATGACTTTTTTTATCCTCGATTCCTTTAAATCACCAGAAACATCCTGCTTTCGCCTCAACGACAGATCCTGCATCATGTTCGATATAACTGAAGTTCTAAAACTATGGCTCTTGCACCATCTTTGCCTGGCTGCAATAGAGTTAGTTCCGACATCATGTAGAGCATCATGTAGAGTTTCAAGCTATCAACGAATCGATCGAAATTGTTAAAAGCTAACCCTGTGCAAAGATATGGGGACTTGATCACGTCTTCAGGGCAAACTTGAGCTGTTTCTAGCGACGAAATAACAGCCTCGATTTCAATCTCTTCGACTACATTATAACTGCGTGAATGACCATAACGATTCATTATATCGATGATTTTCCTACTACTCGTCAAACTTTTCAGTGCGATTCCGAGTTGCATATGCTTTGCAGGTTTAACTTTACCGTTTGTAACCCCGAAAATAGCATCTTGAGCAAAAGAGCTACTCAATCTTTTACATTTTTCCCCAGAACGTCTACGTAAATTAGTCCCACTCAATGGTGTATCGTAGAAAATTTGCAAAGAGTCAGGAATCGAACATTCCCCACGAGCAATTTCAGTGGCATTGAGAGCATCGGGGAGCTTTTTGGGGTTTTTGGGAATTTTTTCAGACGGATCGCGATCATCGAGTTTTTTGTAACTGGCTCTCGGACTATAAGTATAGTATAAAAACATTTAAAGTTTTCCAAAAAAATAACTAACCATTTTATAAACTTTGGATTGTCACTCTTTAATAGTCACCAACCATAACATTAGTTGTGTCAATTTATTTATTTTTTGTTAAAATATTTTTGCAGTTCCAGATTTTGTTTGGAACATCCCTACAAATCTTGATTTCACTCTCTTTTCCTCTTCATCATAAAGTACCACTGAAAGTACACTGTTCTTTTACACTAATGTCTGTTGTTTCATCCATGAGAGAGAAAAAAGCTCCAGGTTTGCTAAGCTTATCCACAAGTTCATTTTATTGCTTTCGTTCTCCTAAAGCTATACGTTTTACAATATTAGAATCCGGAATAATATCCCTACATAGAGGAACTAGAGTATCCGTGGTTAAAAATGATAAATTATTTTCAGACAGAAAAGCACATATAGTATATTCCAATCCAAGATTCAGCGCATGTAAACAATGATCAGCACGTGATCACTTCCTGGCTTGCTGAAATCTGCAACGCTATTGGTCAAACGATCATAAACTCCTTCAACTGCTCTTCACTGTTTTGATGCAGGTGCGTACTCAGATTCAGTGCGAAGTGAAGTGCATCGACGTTGCATCCAATTTATTGAGTTTAATTGTGTTGTTTAAATTGCATCTTTTTTGTCGTTTGAATATTGTTTCTAATTCAAATACTTCCAAAGTAGGTATATTAAATAACAGTGTGTTTGCTCCTCGAGTATATACCGAAAGTTTTAGTGTATTGTTTATATACTTGTTTGGTATATTAAATATATATCCAGGACACTTAAACATGATGAGCCTACTGACATTTCTTTGTCCTAGGTAAAGGTCGAAAAAGTCTCATTTCGACATAAAAACCAAGGAAATGATTTTAAACGTGTATAATCATGAGACTCAAGAAAATCCAATATTACTCAAAGAAGAAATTGTAAACAAAGTGGCAAATAAAACAGGAGTGTGAGGTCGCAGCGTCTACAAAATTATCAGAGAATATACCAAAATTTTCGGCGCCAAAAACCAACCAAAATCGTAAAAAAAATCTAGATTTGGTGGATGACTTTTATAGATATGCAATCAGGAGAATAGTGCATCAATTTTTCTTTAAAAACGAACTCCCTACTCTTGACAAGGTACTTAAAGAGATAAATGACGCTCCGGACTTGCCAAGTTTCAAACGCACTACATTGTATAGATTATTGAAAACATTAAATTTCAAATATCAAAAACGTGGAAGAAATAGCTTGCTTTTAGACAGGGATGAAATAGTGCTATGGAGAAGAGAGTACAGTGGACCCCCGATAATCCGGCCCCTGTCTAATCCGGCGCCCCCTGTAATCCGACATGACTTAGAATTACATGTATAGGTTTGAACAGGTCACAACTCGTACGCGCCACCGCTATTGTGCTCGACACGTATGCATTGTTTTACTTAGTTTGAATTTGACTACTAGTGATAGCGGTACGGCCTAGCGTGCGTTCATTGTTTACTATTTATTCATTGTGTATTAGGTATAGTACCTAGTAATGTCGTCACAAACCCAGAAGCGAAAGCACAAAACGTTGACAATTAAAGAAAAATGTGATATTTTAGATCGCTTAAAGCGCAATGAAACTTTCAGTAGTTTAGCAAGTGAATACGGCGTAGGCCGATCTACAATTTATGACATTAAAAAAAACCACGAGAAGATTAAGAAGTTCGTGTCAACTACTGACTGCGGGCCAGGCAAGAGACAGACACTCAAGAAAGCTGAACATCCAGAAGTGGAAGAAGCTTTGTACATGTGGTTTCTTCAGGAAAGAAACAGGCATGCACCAATTTCGGGACCCATGTTGGCGATGAAAGCTAAGTTTTTTTATAAGGAAATAACAAAAAAAGATGATTTTGTGGCCAGCAAAGGATGGCTAGAACGTTTTAAAAGTCGTCATGGCATACGTTTAATGACTATTACAGGAGAGAAACTTTCTAACGATGCCACCTGCATAGAGCCCTTTAAATTAAGATTTTTGCAAAAGGTGAACGATTTAAATCTTGACCCGTCACAGGTGTACAATGCAGACGAATCAGGGCTTTTTTGGCGTGTGATGCCTAACAAAACTTTCGTTTCTTGTAACGAAAAAGACGTACCTGGACGAAAAGTGAGTAAAGAGCGTGTAATCATACTACCATGTGCTAATGCTGTAGGTACACACGCGCTTAAGATGGTGGTCATTGGGAAATCTAATAAACCAAGGGCATTCAAAAACATTGATTTACCTGTACACTATTACGGACAAAAAAGTGCATGGATGACAAAAGACCTTTTCAAAAAGTGGTTTGATGAATGCTTCGTACCTGAAGTTAGAAAATGGTTAAAAGATCATAATTTTCCTCAAAAAGCGTTGCTGCTTCTTGATAACGCTCCCGGTCATCCGTCTGAAGAAGAACTGACAACTGAGGATAAATGCATCACTGCGATGTTTCTTCCGCCAAATTGCACTGCACTGATTCAACCAATGGACCAGAACATCATTCAGTTTGTTGAGCAAGACTATAAAAAAAACCTACTTTTGAGAGCCGTATCAAAAGACCAACCAATAGAAAAAACTTTAAAAGAATTTAATATGAAAGACTTGGTTTTTGCTCTTAGTCAGTCGTGGAGTGCGTTACCGTCATCAACTATTAAATCGTCTTGGAAAAAGTTATGGCCAGATTTAATCACCACTCCTAGCAACGATCCACAAATCAGTGTATTTACGGAAGTTATAGAACAAGTCGCTACTGAAACACAGATAAGTCCGGAAGATTTGGAAGTCTGGTGCCGTGGAATGGATAAAGAAGAAAATGTTTGTCTTGAAATGTCTGACGAAGATATTATAAAAGAGGTTTCTAATAATACAACAAACGATCAGGAAGATAACGACGACGTGATTGCAACTGCTCCACAAGTCACAGATCAAGACGCCGTTAACGCTAGGTTAAGCTAGGTTTACAATGGGCTGAAGAGAATGGTACATCCTACAACGAACTTTTACTTTTGAGAAGACTGAGGGACAAAGCTCTGATCTCGCGTTATAACAACCTTAAACAAAAAAAAAATTGATGAATATTTCAAAGCTTCATAATTTGATATAGTATTCACTACATGATTTTGATTAATAATTCTTGATTATTTTGGTAGATATGTATGTGCATTTATGCTTAATTTTATAATAAAACGTAAGCTCTCAATTGTTATTTAATTTACTAAATTCGACTTACATAAATTAAGTCTGATTTGTACTTCAAAGTACATACATATGTACGTATAATATATAGATTCTTGTCATTAGATATGTAATTTGTCGGATTACAAGGTACTCTTTCGTAAAAAAATCCGGACTATAGGGGTCTTAGGCAGTGCTCTATAATCCGACAAATTCGATAGTCCGACACTGCCCTGCATAATGTTTGCCGGATTACCGGGGGTCCACTGTATTAAAAATAAAATAAAATACTACTGGGATGAAAATAGAAAGATTTAATTTGTAGACGTGACATAATGCCGGACATAACAAATCAAGAATTTGGGTTGATAATTCTGTCGCTAGCTCAATATGGGCATTTTCTGATGGACTTTCAACAGGATTTAAAAAATTAATCAGGTAAATAATTATAATCGTATTTATTATATTATTTAAATTTATTTACTTTCGGTATATTATGTATATTTAACAATTTTGGTATTTATTCAGCTGATTAAATGATACTATAAAAACAAATGAAAGTACATTGTATTGGGACATTTGAAATAGTTTATATTCCAGACTTTTCATTGCTTGGAATTATTAAGATGGCTGCCATCTTAACCTGGCTTATTTGTCTGGGTATATACTTCAGCATGAATAATGTTTTTCGATTTTACGAAAAGGAAAAAGGCTGATCGTTTGCCACATTGGAAGTGATGACGGATTTGTTCCAGAGACACTGTGGGCTTTTGAATCCAAAAAAACCGGAGATTACCACGAGGAAATGAATGGAAACCCTTTTGAAAAGTGGTTCGTAAATATTTTTCCGAAACTTGTTGATAACTGTATTGTTGTATTAGACAATGCCCCGTATCTTTCTAGGAAACTGGAAAAAATTCCTACTAAAGCATCAAAGAAATCTGATATTCAAGACTGGCTGCGTTCTAAAAGTGTCCAATTTGAAGAAACATTACTTAAAGTGGAACTTTTCGTTAAGGAGCACAGAAAAAAATATGATGAATATATTATTGATGAAATGGCCAAAGCTCAAAATAAGATTGTTTTAAGGACCACCATATCACTGCGAACTTAATCCCATTGAGTTAATTTGGGCTGATACAAAAAAAATTGTTGCGGAGCATAATACTACATTTAAATTTGCTGACACGAAAAACATCTTACATAATGCGATAGCCGCCATCACGCCAGAAAAGTGGAAAAAATGCATCGATCACGTGCAGCAAAAAATGTGGAAATTAGACAATATTATTGAGCAATAACTTTAACAAGTTGTAATAAATGTGAATAATAGTGACATGTCTTCTGACGAACTAGAATAGCAAGAGTGAATAAAATGATCTTTTCAATATAAATATTTGTATTTCTTTCACTTCGAAGATTAAAAATGTTATAATTGTATTTAGTTTCAAAGTCTGAATTATCTCTTTTCAACCCAAGGAATTGAATAAAACCATAACGACCAAAAACACATTTACATGTCAACGAAACTTTAAAACTGTTCAAAGACAGTCTATCTATTCCCAACTTTTTCAAAATATTTGTTTAAAATTAGAACAATGTGTATCATGACTTTATAAATACCGCTCTTAGTGGTATTTACAACTTTAATAAATAAACTGAAGAACGTCCTGACAAATATCTTAATTTTTATTTTATACAATCAGATTAATTATATATGTACTTTTGCGTCACCTTGTATAATCTTTTTAATGATTTTTTTTTCAATTTACGTTGGTATTAAGGTATTGCAAATTTATATTACTAAAATTATTGATTTGAATACATTGAAACTACATTGCAATAATATTTTGTCCTCATTACGACTCTGGTAACAAATTACATCCACATGATTTTGTTTACATTTACCGAACCTCGGATTGGAATATACTATAATTTCAATTCGGCCCTAACCACATCCGTGTCGAGAGTTTACCATTACTTCTGTAACCTTCTTGTTAGTAACAGCTATCTTCCAGTTATTTTGATGGCGCGTGGACTTCTTGTGACTGACCAATTTTGATTTGAGTGGTACAATTTCTGTACCACACAATTTGCAGTATTCCATATCTTTCAGAGAATCTTTTGAGCGACAGGGCCACTTCCCAAATTCAGGATTATTCAACCATGAATCAGAAAACTTTATGTTCTTTTTCACTCTGATCAAGGCCGAGGTATTAACTGTTTTTTATTGGAATATCCAATCTGAAATGAACAGTATTTCATGATTCAACTCACTTCATCAACATCCATTCTGGGTATAGAAGGAGATAAAATATTTGCATCGGATTGTCTAGCTGATACCTAGACCCAAATTACATTATGTGGATACTGTAACATCTATTTATTGACACTAACCTTTTCCGTCTCACTGAGAGTGTTTTTAGGAACCTGGCTTATTCCACTTGTTCTAAAAGTTAAAACGAATTCATCAAAATGTGAAAATTGAATAAGTACACAATTTATACATACTTTCTTAAATGTCTGCAATTATTTATCCATTTTTAGTATTCACTACCAATTATCGAATGGAATTGACAAATGAACCAGCAAATTCAAAAAACAAACAGAACAGTGACTACAACGAACTACGAAGTTAAGAACTACATTCAGCATTCATCAACGGCATTCGGCATAACAGTAATAACAATAATACTAAAACCGAAAACAACATGACGAAGACGAAACACAAAACTCAATACAGAAGAGAGGAGAGAGGACCGACCCTTAACTAACTCCACTAAGGACTCACAAACTCATAAGATCAGGAATCAGAATATGTTGGTTCTGTGTTCGCACAGATTACTGAAATGAGAATAACAATTATTTTTTTTTCTTAAAACATGTACACAGTGATTTATGCTCCGCAAATTCTCCCTTTGTGCCATTTTCCGCAAAATTCTCCGTGGAGGTGCAGATTCTCCGAAAAGCGGAGAATTATCCGTCCGTTGGCAACACTGGCGGAAATTTCCTCCATTCCTAGCTGCATTGTACTCGAAGCTATCTTTCATGGTTTTTATAGCAGAGGACTCACCACTCGCGTTCTATTACAAAATATACCATAGAACACATAAAATATGCTATGTATCATGAAACATCAACAGATTGTTGATTTTGAGCCGTTGGTCTGTCGAATATTAAAGGCGTTTTCTGTCGCCTATGTATTCAGAACGTATTACATATAAAACGATCCAAAACGCATTCATGAAGTTTTGAAAGCAAGTTGGATTCAGTTTCAAAACATGTATTCGTTGTTCTGAGCTATTATAACCCCAAATAGCAAATAGGACATGTAAATAATAATCGTTGTTCTTGTGAGAGTTAGAATTTCAATGTTGAAGGTTTACATATCCCAGTATCACCTACCCTGTCTTGAGCAGGCGAAATGTATGTTCAACAACAATTCTTGCTCTGTTGAGAGCGCTATTGAAACGACGTTGGGAAACGTACGGAATTTCTGTCAAAAATAGTACCTAAAATGACGAGATGCTAAATGCCACTGGCGGCTTCAATTCAAGGTCACCAATTTGGAATGAAACTTTTCTGAAATAGTTAATACTGGTTATAGAACAAAAAAAATAGAACCATTGTTAGCCTTCGAAGTCCAAACAACATTCAAAATGTCTGTCCGGTAACATTTCTTGTAATAAGGACGATAGCTCAAAATATATTGGAATTAGATAGTTACCTACCAAGACCTCATTGGTGTTGAATGAAATATATAGTATTTGATGTGAACTTGGAAAAATGTTTCTGGAAAGAGATGTAATATTGGTGATTAGTTTCCAACAAAAAATAATTTTTCAATAGGCATCCTTGGTTACTGAAATATTGAAAATGTAAAATATGTAAAGGAAAGTGGTGTAAATAATAATACATCAGTCTAATGGTATATTATTTTATTGAAATGCTTACTTATTATTTATGTACATAACACTGTACAAGTTACATTATACCTAACTCTAAAATGATTTTAAGATGCACAATAAGCATGGTCATTGTTGAAATTTTCTGAAATATATCTTTCTGGTTTCCCACACAATATATTACTGATAGCTTCTTTCTCTTTTTTAGTTGGATTTTTGTATTACTTTCACATTTCCTTTTTTTCTGGGTAGAAGAAAATCGTAGCTGGGGCTCAATATTTTTATTAGGGGGCTCATTCTTTTCTTTTCTTTTTCAAAAATGCTATCAGTATTTGATGATTTTGGCAAATCAATCAAATTGTTTAAAACATTCAAGTGCATGTGAATTTCCAAAATAGTGGAATCGCTCAAATCGCTTAAATTAGAATTCTGTAATTTTGCAAAAATTTCATTTATTTTATTCATTAAATTATAATTGAGTTTCTTATTTTCTGTTTGGATAGCTAATGCTGAGACTATGTTATCACCGCCTTCAACTGAGTTTTCCGACAGTTGATTTAGACGATTTTCACCCTGGCAAATCTTTCGCGGTTGAATTTTCGTCATTACAATATAATGAATATGTTTACAAATTTTATATTTGGAAGTAAAATCAAAACAAGTACATGAATACATATGTATGCAAATTTGGCATTCAGAACAAGTTAAATAACAACATCTTGAATCAAAGAGTTTTTTAACTAAGTATTTGATTCATTGCTTACTTCCCAGCTATATTCATCTCTCATATTCACTAATAAATTACAATTCCTTGCAGATTGGTGCCTTTTAAAGATTTGTTGATGATAAATGGTATTCTTTCCTTTCACCAATTTTATCACCCTTTCTACACTTTTGTCTCTTACAAATTTCAATACCATATGCAACCCCTTGTTTATTTAGGTAAAAATGTTTTATAGTCTTATGCATTGATTCCAGTCTCATATTGGTATTGATACCTGTGGATTTTCTAAAACAAAATGCCCACTGCTCACAAATGTTCATATAGTTTTTTCAAAATAATGGCCAAATTTATTGGTATCATTATCTTCTAACATTAAATTAACTGCGGACACAATTTTGGTTCTAAATGCCACCTCACATAATTCTTCCTGTAGCACTTTCAATAACTTGTAAACTTCTGCACGTTTCTATTTATTATTAATTTTTGAGAGGTTTGTCTGCCAGGCTCTATCAATATGCCATGAACAAAACAGTCGATAAGTAACAGGTCCCATGATTCGAACCCAGGCATTATAAAAAGTTTCAGTGGTATCTGACATAGAAGTTCTCGCATTAACTTTTCCTACTTTTTGCTGAATGCTTTCAAAAAACACTTCATAAATATGTCTGTCTTTCCTGTTGGAAATCATAAATGCAATGGGAAATCCTTGCCCAAATTCATCGATACCATGACTGTGGTTAATTCAAAGTTATAATTGTTCAAACCATGTGTTCCATCTATAGAAATAACATTGTTACCAAACTTATTAAGCATCATTTCTTGAAATTTGTTCATTACTGCTAAGCAAAAGTCTGTTTCACACAAAACATCAGAAACCTCATTCTGCCTTTTGTAGAATAATATGGGATTTTCATCTGGTAGCATCTCTTCACACTCCTGTACCCAAAGATCTAAATATATTGCATCATTGTTATGCCTTTTTCCATCCCTTGCTTCAATCTTGTAGCTGCGTTTGATATTGTCAACATCCTTGTGTGTTAACAAATATATACGTTTTAAAGACTCTCCAATTTTATCTCTGGTTGAGTCAAGAATCCTGAATTGAAAGTTACTGTCAATAAAACATTATTGAAAATTATTATACCTTACCTGATTTTAGTTACTCCGCTTAATAATTTTGAAGCTATCATGCATTTATCGTCCCTAGAAATTCTTAAATGCTGAATATCAAGTTGTGACCATAGTGTGTTTTTTGCAAGCAGACGATAAATTGACATCCATCATTGGTTAATTTTACGTAACTTGTACAAGCAAAATTCAATTTACAACTTCCTTGGCTTTTCAAAAGGTGCTGTCTTTGTTGACGATTCCGCTTTCATGTTTAAATTATTTTACGTCATTAAGTTATGGATCTAATTCAATATATACCTACCTGTTTTTGTTCTGTTACAGTTATAATAAGTTACGTCTCCTTTAGTGCTGCTCCATTTCCTTGCTACAATAAAATTACACTTATTCTCGAGTTCAAAAGAAGTCTTCCACTTTACAAATTCTGAAAATATCAAAAATATAAATTACAATTTTTGGAAAATGTTCAATAATTGTAAATGCATTTATATAATTGAATAAAAACAAATCCACTCACAAAGTAAAACATATAACTTCATGTGTCGTCTTGAGATTTTGCAGTTATTTGAATAAGTTATTTTTAACTGCAAAATCCCGAGACAATAGACTATAGGTACCTACATATCAAGTTATCAGTGGTCAACAGAATAAAAATATGCTATAATAGAATACTTTATTCAGAGGACTTAACAACTACCTTTTACCATATTTCTTCGAGAACACCATTTCTTCGAGAACACAATTTCTTCACAATTAAAACTCATGTTGTGACTTTCCTTCAAGTGTCGATAAGAGTTATTGCAATTTGGCTCCAAACATTTGTAATTCCAGACTGATTTGTCATAACATAGTGGTTTTGCTTTTAAATAATGCACATTTCGCATATGTATATTTAAATTAGATTGCTTGGAAAATATTTCTTCGCAAATTAAACACATGACAACCATTTTGTAAATAGCATTAAAATCTTTAATCAAATCACTTATTACTTCAATGATCAAAATCCAACCATAACACATAACGTAAGTACTGGAAATAAGAGTACACAAGTACAAGAAGTAAGAACAAGAAGTACACAAATTTATCTAAGCATTTTGAATAACAAGAAACGACCTGACACAGACTGACGACTGACAGATCATTCAAAATGATGTAAAATTAACAGACAGAGATAGGTATATCCCCGTCTCCTGGGTGACGTTGAATTGAAGCCGCCAGTGGCATTTAGCATCTCGTCCAAAAATATACCCCAATCACGTAACACATTGTTCTGTCGCCCAGTATCGCAGTTGCCAAATTCCTGCCTCGTCACCTAAAGGCAAGGCATACACAAATTAATTTTCAACTACAACTCAAGGTGGGCAGAGTTATTCTATAGGTCTGTTCATTTGTGTCAGTGAAGCAGATTTAAAACAGCTACTCAGATTTGTTGACATAAATGAACACACCTGTCATTGATCTTTGAGTAAACTATATTAAAAAAATTAAACATTCAAGCAACACTGGTGGAGAACGCATCCATAAAAAATTCACATACAGACAATAACGGCAATAATTCTAGATGTAGAAATCCATACCTATTTATCATGGAGAATATATAATATTACATAGTACAAACTTTCATTCATTTGTGAAGAAGTTCTTGAGTTGGCGTCTGAGAAAAACATACGTCACCTCCCACCAAATTTTTACAGCGCATGAGACTCTCACAAGTTTTGGTTACCAAACAGTTTTTGTACTTAGATTTGATTAAACTCAAATTGAAAACATTTCTCTACACTGCCGTACTACTATGGGGTAATGCTACAATTACTTTTAATAAAAGTACAAAATCTTTGAAAGCAGGCTCGTCAAGACCAGTTTTCTGCTTTTTCAAATAAACTATCAACTTCTCTATATCCTCAATTTTTTCGGATTTGAATTCTATTATGAGGTGCTACTCTAAACCCAATTCATTTTTATTAATTTCAATTTGTGGAAACCTATTCACAATTGGCAATATTGATGGATTATTGCTTTCAAATATTCTGCATGGGTCCAATCCATACCTGATAACACTTTGTCAATATCCATATAATCATGAGGGTTTGTCACAATGATATAAGAAATTTCATCTTTCATTTGCAACATCAATTCTGGCTTAATGAAAAATCTGAGAATTAATGAAAATCTGATATTGATAATAAAAGAGTAATTGTTTCAAAAGCAAATGTATGCGAGGTTTTTCACTTTGGAAGTCCAAGTTAGCTTTTGTTATGAGGCTCAACACATTATTCAAGAATTTTATGTATACTCTCAGAATAGGATTGGTGAGTCCATCCAAAAGATCCTTCGCTTCAGTGAGTTTGGTTTCAAAGACTGCATGGAAATGTAATGAAAGCCTCTGTGCTACCATATGCAACCTTGTTTGGCATGGTCGTAATAATTTGTGAGGTTTCATATCAGTGAATTCTGAAACTGCCTCTTCTTCTTTGCACTATGCGAGAAGTAGTTATACAAAGCTCTAACATTCTTCTCCAAATTGTGAGGCAGTTTCAAGCATGCCTTAGAAGCACACAAATGGAGTGAATGAGATGTACAACCTATAACAAATAAGTTTGGAAAATGACCCAGCATCACCGAAGCATTATCTGAAGCATAACCAATAAAATTCCATGCTCATGGTTTCATTAACCACTTCTTTAAAGGGGATGTATTCTCCCCTATAATATGATTCTCGCGGTTCATGATATTGTTAAATTCTGTAGATCATTGTTAAAATAAAAATCAAAATTTCAATTCTTCCAATGTAACTTCTCAATGCTATATCCTTTTGGATTTTTTGTAACTTTGATTAGTTCTACATTTTCTTTGGTCATAGCTAAATTGTCCAAGGAATTGGTTCAATTTTTTTTTGTAATAAATCACCACCTTCTATAAAGAATATAGAACGTTTAAATATCTGACAGACGAATTTTCAATGGAATGCAGTAATCTTGTCTATTCGATTACAAAGAAAGTTTTTCATTGTATCTTCGAATTTACATTTATATTCGAATGATTCCTCAGTATGCAATTTATTTGTAACTAATTTTCTTTTAATTTACTGTGTTATCTTAAATTTTCACCGTTATGAATATCCAAGCTTTTCCAAAAAAATTAAAACTTTGAACTCAAAACGAATAACCAATTATTTTCATCACATTTTGTACCCGTTTCGTATTTTTCTATATTAATTCAATGATAATACATTTTTAGACATCTTTACTCATAACTCTTATTTTCTTTCAGAAATGTATTCTACCAGTTAATATGAAACATTGTTGACACAGGACCTGAGGATATTACAGACCAACCTTCAGAAGCTGACAAATCAGTACAAACACTTTCAAGCTCCATCAGCAAGATATTACCACAAAATAACTTAAAATGAATGTGATTTCAAGTTATCTCAGTGATATTTGAGTTTTCCTATATTTCTCGCTTGTGATGATATCATTATTTTATACTTCTTGTTGAAAATCTGTCATGATTAAAAATGATCAATTTCTGCTTATTTCGATGAAGTCACCAGCTACGATATCAATGAAGAAGCTTCTTGAATCATAGCAGGTAACTCATTGGAATTGATGTTTTTTATTGCCTTCAATTTCAGGACATTCAAAGTCTAGAATCATTAGGTCATTGGAAGATCTAATAAATTGTTAGGGACATATTTTAATCAATTTGTATGTTATGTACTCATGTCTGGTCTCACTTTTGGCTCACGTTTCGTGCCAAGATCTTTTTCAATTCTCGTCAACTGATTACATATATGGAGTGCAGCTCCTAAACAAACACTGAAACTTTTTTATTCTGTCCAAAAAATAGCCTTTCGTTCCGTCGGTGATGCTTCGCTGACAAGCTCGCTCACTCCTCTTGTTGTCGATATGTCTCTGTTTTATAAATATTTTCATAAGCGATGCTCTTCTGAATTATTGTCAATCCGTCAGCGGTACCATCGAGACTGACCCGCCGAGCTCTGTCTTCCCACCCCTTTGTCGTCACTTCGGAGACATGTTGATCATCTTTTTCCCAGTGCTCGTTCTTCCAACGAACGGCAAAGCTTTGGAACTCACTGCCTTGGGAGGTGCTCCCTGAGTCATACAGCCTCCAGAAATTCAAGAAAAACACCAATTCCTACTTACTTTACCTCAGCTCTCACAATGTTATCAAAATTGAAGGATTATTCTTGTCGCGGGGAACAAGAAGATAAAAACAAATTGAATGATATTTTTTATTGATTTTTCTGAAATGTTGAAATTGGTTTAGTTTCAACACTTGTCTAAACTGAAAACGAATGTGGTAACTAACAACTACATGTACACAATACAGCGAGAGGTGTTTGACAAGGTATTAACATTTTGGGGTCCATGGTCAGTCTTCAGTGTTCTTTTTGGAAGGTCTGATAGATGAGGAAATAATATGTCATGAGTTGCCGAAGAAAAAATAAATCAAATCTACAAGAATTGAGTATTTGTATGAATCGAATCTACAGCTGGTTAGTCTCAAATGTGAGATATTCATTCTTAGGTGTTCGGTACGATGAACTAAAAGCTACACCAGCATTTATGGCACACTCCAAAAAAAACTATTACATAATTTTGTACACATTTATTACAAATTTGCGTCTCAATCAAAAAATTTTTTACAGCCCCCGTTTTCCAGGAAATTGGCGTGGGCTAACTTTTAAGTAAAACTGCACCACGCATTCTGTATTTTTGAAATTTTGATGTTCAAAATGTTGCTAAAATTTCTTACACATTTATTACAAACCATTGACGTATTGAAAATTCCAAAATTTTCACCCCCTAGGGGTTAAATACCCCTTATTTATAGAAAATTCCCAAATAAATTGGATTCCACGTGGTCAGTACCAGAATTGATCACAAGATTGTTTATAATTTTTGTTCAAACAATCGAAATATTCAAAATTACAGAATGGACGGCCCCCAAGGGGTGAAACACCCCCAAATGGGGTGAAACACCCCCAAAAGGGATGAAACACCACCAAACTTCTCAAAATTCCTATAACGTTATCCACAAAACTTAAAAAAACTCATTAGAATGTAACGACGTGTTGAAAATTTCAGAATGATGATTTCCATGGGGTTGAACATGGGGTTGCAAAGTGAACGATTTCGGATTTTCGTATTATACCGTTGATGAAATGAATAACCTCTATTGACAGAGCATCAATAGACACCACATTTTTTTGAAAAATTGATCGTTGTTGCAAAAAATAATATACTGCTAGATACGTCAGAACATTAGTATACGTCCATAGCTAGCTTTTTCCACATGGTCGGAAAACTGGAGAACACAAAGAAAACGTTTGAGGGAAAACGCTCCCTGTTTGGTTTTTAATATACTGGACTCGGATGACGCACAGGTAGCTAGAGCTGCCTCCGTGGTAACGTTAATTGTTGCCGTTAAAGACATGCTTCTACTACATGTCTTTCATTGCGCATAGACTATATCAACTGAGGAAATTGACATGTTCAAGAGTGGCATGTATTAATGAATAGTTTTGTAACAATATTATAGGAAATCCAACGTGAACTATTTTTAATTGAGGATCATAATTCTTTACAGTATCCCACACGCTTCTACTGCGTATTTTTTGGTGCGCATGGATAATATCAACCATGGAAATTTTCAAGAGTGGGCTGTGTTAATAAATTTTTGTGTTGCAATATGATAGAAAATTCGACTTGATATGTATTTTGTTGATTATTAGAATTCTTTACATCAGGTCACACCCTTCCATGGCGTGTCTTTTGGTGCACATGGACTATATCAACCATGGAAATTGACAGTTTGAAGAGTGGGCTGTGTTAATAAACTTTTGTGTTGCAATATGATAGAAAATCCGACTTGATATGAATTTTGTTGATTATTAGAATTCTTTACATCAGGTCACACCCTTCCATGGCGTGTCTTTTGGTGCACATGGACTATATCAACCATGGAAATTGACAGTTTGAAAAGTGGGCTGTGTTAATAAATTTTTGTGTTGTAATATGATAGAAAATACGACTTGAACTGTATTTTATTGAGTATTAGAATTCTTTACATTAGCTCACACCCTTTCACGGCGTGTCTCTTGGTGCACTCGGACTATATCAACCATGCTTATTGATGTTTTGAAGAGTGGGCTGTGTTTATAAATTTTTATGTTGCAAAATCATAGAAAATCTGACTTGCACTGTATGTCATGGAGTATTAAAATTAATTGCAGTATCTCACACGCTTCTACTGCGTGTCTTTTGGTCCGCATGGATAATATCAACCATGGAAATTGACATTTTGAAGAGTGGGCTGTGTTAATAAATTTTTATGTTGCAAAATGATAGAAAATCTGACTTGCACTGTATGTCATGGAGTATTAAAATTAATTACAGTATCTCACACGCTTCTACTGCGTGTGTTTTGGTTCGCATGGATAATATCAACCATGGAAATTGACATTTTGAAGAGTGGGCTGTGTTAATAAATTTTTATGTTGCAAAATGATAGAAAATCTGACTTGCACTGTATGTCATGGAGTATTAAAATTAATTACAGTATCTCACACGCTTCTACTGCGTGTGTTTTGGTTCGCATGGACAATGTCAACCATGGAAATTGACATTTTGAAGAGTGGGCTGTGTTAATAAATTTTTATGTTGCAAAATGATAGAAAATCTTAACACATCCCACATGCAGGACATGCAGTAGAAGCGTGTGGGATATTATAAAGTATTCTAATACAGTTCAAGTCGGATTTTGTATCATTTAACAACACAAAAATTTATTAACACAGCCCACTCTTCAAAATGTCCATGGTTTCCATGGTTGATATTATCCATGCGAACCAAAACACACGCAGTAGAAGCGTGTGAGATACTCTAATTAATTTTAATACTCCATGTCATACAGTGCAAGTCAGATTTTCTATCATTTTGCAACATAAAAATTCATAAACACAGCGCACTCTTCAAAATGTCCATTTCCATGGTTGACATTATCCATGCGAACCAAAACACACGCAGTAGAAGCGTGTGAGATACTGTAATTAATTTTAATACTCCATGTCATACAGTGCAAGTCAGATTTTCTATCATTTTGCAACATAAAAATTTATTAACACAGCCCACTCTTCAAAATGTCAATTTCCATGGTTGATATTATCCATGCGGACCAAAAGACACGCAGTAGAAGCGTGTGAGATACTGTAATTAATTTTAATACTCCATGACATACAGTGCAAGTCGGATTTTCTATGATTTTGCAACATAAAAATTTATAAACACAGCCCACTCTTCAAAATATCAATAAGCATGGTTGATATAGTTCGAGTGCACCAAGAGACACGCCGTGAAAGGGTGTGAGCTAATGTAAAGAATTCTAATACTCAATAAAATACAGTTCAAGTCGTATTTTCTATCATATTACAACACAAAAATTTATTAACACAGCCCACTCTTCAAACTGTCAATTTTCATGGTTGATATAGTCCATGTGCACCAAAAGACACGCCATGGAAGGGTGTGACCTGATGTAAAGAATTCTAATAATCAACAAAATTCATATCAAGTCGGATTTTCTATCATATTGCAACACAAAAGTTTATTAACACAGCCCACTCTTCAAACTGTCAATTTCCATGGTTGATATAGTCCATGTGCACCAAAAGACACGCCATGGAAGGGTGTGACCTGATTTAAAGAATTCTAATAATCAACAAAATACATATCAAGTCGGATTATCTATCATATTGCAACACAAAAATTTATTAACACATCCCACTCTTGAAAATGTCAATTTCCATGGTTGATATTATCCATGCGCACCAAAAAATACGCAGTAGAAGCGTGTGGGATACTGTAAAGAATTATGATCCTCAATTAAAAATAGTTCACGTTGGATTTCCTATAATATTGTTACAAAACTATTCATTAATACATGCCACTCTTGAACATGTCAATTTCCTCAGTTGATATAGTCTATGCGCAATGAAAGACATGTAGTAGAAGCATGTCTTTAACGGCATCAATTAACGTTACCACGGAGGCAGCTCTAGCTACCTGTGCGTCATTCGAGTCCAGTATATTAAAAACCAAACAGGGAGCGTTTTCCCTCAAACATTTTCTTTGTGTTCTCCAGTTTTCCGACCATGTGGAAAAAGCTAGCTATGGACGTATACTAATGTTCTGACGTATCTAGCAGTATATTATTTTTTGCAACAACGATCAATTTTTCAAAAAAATGTGGTGTCTATTGATGCTCTGTCAATAGAGGTTATTCATTTCATCAACGGTATAATACGAAAATCCGAAATCGTTCACTTTGCAACCCCATGTTCAACCCCATGGAAATCATCATTCTGAAATTTTCAACACGTCGTTACATTCTAATGAGTTTTTTTTAAGTTTTGTGGATAACGTTATAGGAATTTTGAGAAGTTTGGTGGTGTTTCATCCCTTTTGGGGGTGTTTCACCCCATTTGGGGGTGTTTCACCCTTGGGGGCCGTCCATTCTGTAATTTTGAATATTTTGATTGTTTGAACAAAAATTATAAACAATCTTGTGATCAATTCTGGTACTGACCACGTGGAATCCAATTTATTTGGGAATTTTCTATAAATAAGGGGTATTTAACCCCTAGGGGGTGAAAATTTTGGAATTTTCAATACGTCAATGGTTTGTAATAAATGTGTAAGAAATTTTAGCAACATTTTGAACATCAAAATTTCAAAAATACAGAATGCGTGGTGCAGTTTTACTTAAAAGTTAGCCCACGCCCATTTCCTGGAAAACGGGGGCTGTAAAAAATTTTTTGATTGAGACGCAAATTTGTAATAAATGTGTACAAAATTATGTAATAGTATTTTTTGGAGTGTGCCATAAATGCTGGTGTAGCTTTTAGTTCATTTCGGTACGTCTTCCAGACATCCAAAATAGGACGTCTTAAACTCGTCTTCAAGACGTACATTGGACATCATCGGGAAGTCTTCGAATGTCTAGTTTAACCTTCCAAAGCCTGGATTAATTATTTAAAAAAAAAGATACTTATTTTACTATCATCAATGTATAAGAACCCCATATATTTGAGAAAAGACAATACTCAACAGATTTTACCCTTAGAAATGGAGTTTGATGCCATATGGCAACGCTAGGTTTCAAGAAAATACCAACAATATTAAACCAACGTTCAGTTGTAAACAGGTAAAAAACAGAATTTGTTTCCTCCAAAGCCATAACTACTATTTTACTAGTTTAAAAAGAAGTTGAGTGGAAAATGTGGATGCAAAGGCCAATATTACATTTTCTACAGCTGGTTTTGTCAATGGAGTCACAACCTTCGCCTGCACATCTCCAACGCTATAACTAAGCTATAACAGCTATAACTAAGTGATCCATAAGATCAAAACGCACATCATCCGATAGGGGAAAGTGGGGACCATTCGGCCACTTTTCAAAATATGTTTAATTTCTTGTTGAAATAAACAAAGAACCCCGCAAACTCCTTATGGAATTTGGGTCCCGGTGGATTTTTTTGAATTTTTGGTATGATGTAGTCCACGTACCCAGTCAACACAGAATGGTCTCAGAGATGGTAGTGGGATTCACATTCATGTTTCAGATCACACCAGTGAGTCGCAAAGTGACTTCCATTATTATCGCATAAATGTCTATTCGGTGCCCCGTTGGTCATGTCGAGACATCAAAATGTGACTCGAAATTAGCCCAATGTGACATTCCATTTATACTTCGGAATCGAATGCACATTGAGACCCTTTCGATGTAACAATGTGAAATTGAATGGACTGGTACTTATTTAAAAATGCGCTTCACTTTCTGATTCACCTGTATGTCAAGAACAAAACAAAGCTCACCATGTTTCAACATGAATAGAATTTATACCTCAATATTATTATTCTTACTAACGAATTACTCTTCATATGGATTGTAATGCTAAAAAACAAATGCGTGAGTTGATTCCGTAGTATATACTTCTCACAAACAAAAATAATTATCAAACTATGTCTGAATCATGAAAAAAAAAACATTTACAGATGTGGAAAACTCTATAATTCAACTCCAATCTTCTGGACAGCATTTTCTTCGCGGCGAAATCAGTAGGTGTGCCTATCCTGAAAATGCCAAATTCTGTAAATCACTGAATTTACCTTTCTGTTTCTACTCACCGTTCCGGTCCTTGAAGAGATACAGTTCTTGGTAGAAATAATAATTGGGCATTGTTAAAAAACACATTTGACTCAACTATTGAAATAAGAAGAAGCACACTATCAGAAGTACCTATAGAATATTCAAGAATGGCGTCAACCAAATACAAATTCTACTTGACTCTCGACTCGACAAACTCCTCTGGCCGCTGGCCATTTTGTGCCGTGATGGTGATGTCACGATCAATTTTGTTACCAACCTAATTCTTTTTATACCGACAAAATCGCAATTAAACCAAAATTCATGGTAATGTGCTTCGCAATTTTCTTTCTTTTCAAAGTGACACTAATGAGAAGAGAATTGTGAACAATTCATAACATTTGGCATCACTAAGTTGTAACAATGACGTCTAAATGCAACTCATTTTGTTACCATAAAAATCAAGAAAGCAACATCTAGATGTTTGTGTTAACTGGGTAATTCTCAACCAATGTTACCATTGCGCCAACCCAAACAAATGAACAGTTTTGCTGCTAGGAGGCGTTGAAATCACCCCCTGCGCAGATTAGACTATATTTGAACCCGGTAACAATATTTTCATTTGTTTCATTGTTGTTAATGTTGCACAATAATGTGCTGTTTTATAAAAAAATTCTTAACCTCTCTCCTTTTTCCCCCAACTCCTATTACAAAACGCAAAAAAAAATATTTCTCGAGTGCCTTCAAATGTATCGTCGAATGTATAAATATGCCTAAATAAGAGAAATAACAGTTTTTTATGGCTGATGCCGAACAATTGTGTACATTTTTATAAATTGAAAATCTAAAACCTACCCCTTCCCCCAACCCCTATTTCAAAACACGAAAAAAAAAAAAATTCAGGCACCACCTCAAATTCAAATTGTGGATGTCTAATTTTTATTTATTTTCAAGATGTTCGCCCAATTAATAGAAAATTCAGGAACTACGCCCTACTAAGAAGTCAGCGAACTCCACCAATATTTTTCTGAAGGGAGGGAAAGGTGAAATTAAACAACTGTACGATATCCTCAATTTGAGCTGATTGAAACATTTATTTTGATAAAGTATTTACAGGTAGTCGAAAATTAATTTTTTTCGAGTTTTAAAATGGGGTTGTAAGGTAGAGGTTTTGGATTTTAAATTTATGATAAATTACACAATTGATCAGCATAATCTAAACTAAAATACGTAGAGCTATTATTTCCGCCTATAATAATGAATAGTCTATTCTGAGCAAGGTGTGATTTCAAAATAACTTGAACGAGAAATGCTTGCTTGCTTGGTTTATGGCTCTGTTCCTTAGGAACACTTTGCCAGTTCTCGGTGATTCGTCACCCTTCGTCAGGTATTCTGGCTGTCTCACTCGCAGTGATACCACGAACACCACTTCAATACTTGGTGCTGTAACACAATATGCAATAACTCACAAAACTTTCGAATAATAGGTGTCAGATGTAATTAAGAATTATAAAGGAGGTTAGAAGACAGATAGAACAACAAAGGTTTAGACTTTTCTCGCTCCGGGGCAACGGCGGAGCATTTCACACACCCGAAATGTTGCCTCGGTTTTAGAAGCACCCAGGTAATGAAAGAGATTGGGATATGAAATAGATAAACTTAGTCACTTACTATAAATCAATTTTGTTATGATTTAAAAATTTCATTAGGAGTAGCATTATTTTTAGGTCCATGTTATGTAGTATGGTTTGAATGGATAATGGCGAGGATAAGCCCATGTTTTGAAATTCTCGGTACATGTCGAAGCTGGGAATTCGATTGGTCGGGCAATCAAGAATGATGTGGTTAAGATCTTCGACTCTTCCGCATTCACAATAAGGGACTTCTCTGCATCTTATTCTATACAGGTGGACACCAGTTAGACAGTGCCCCGTTCGCATCCGAATAATTGTTGTAATGTGCCTTCTGTCAATAAAGGGGAATTTTTTATACCATGGAATGTGTGGAAAGCACTCTTGTATTTGTGAGTACCATTTTCCCTTATCCTGTGTTGTTCTCTTCCAATAATTGTTAAATTTACTTTTAATTTGGTGTTTCACAATAGATAGTATTTCATCTCTGTTGAGCTTAATTTTATGGGGGACATTTAGAATTCGTCCGATTGAAGCTAAAGTGTCTGCTGTCTCGTTACCCTCTATGTCAGCGTGTCCAGGTATCCATGCTAAACGATAGTCCATCCCGTTTGCATTGGAGTCAAAAATCATTTGTTTGGTAGTAAGTGAGATATGATCATTTGATGTTTCTATTGTATTTTGTGTTAGTTTGTGGATGGCATTAAGGGAATCTGTGAAAACAATGCATTTCTTAATATTATTTGCCAAGCAGGTGCCTATACCCGAATTGATAGCAGCTATTTCTGCGCTACAGATGTTGAGCAGATTTGGTACGCGAGAGGAAAAAGAATGATGTATTTTTGGGATATATACCCCGATCCCAGTTCTTTCTTCTTCAGTGCCTATGTTGGTTTTGGATGCGTCTGTAAACACAAACGTGTGAGTGTCTAAAAATTTTTGGGTAGCCTCTTTAAAGACAAGTTTATTGTATGGATGTTGTTTTTTCATGTTAAGATTGATGCATGGCACTGATCCCAGTTGCAACTCAGTCGAATTCATAACAGGGTAAGGTTTCTCTGCAATAGATATCCTTTTTGAATGGTGTTAACATGTTGAAAGCCTCCACAAGGTAAGGGGTTGTTTTCCAGTACCAATAGCCTGATGGTATAAGACAAGATGATTTTAAAAGTTTTATATTAGGAATAAGTGGATGGTTCTCATATGATATCATTTTGGATATAAATTTACATGCCAGCCATTGTCGCCTGTATTCAAGGGAGATTTCAGAGGTTTCTGCTAATAGTGCATTTCATTGATTTCATTCATCCTGTTATAACACGGAGAGCCTGATATTGTATCGTGTCCAGTTTTTTAAGAGATTGTAGAGGGGTAGGTTTGAGAAAAATCAATCCATAATCTAGATGGGATTTGACGAGTCCATTATAGGCCATTTGTAAGGTTGCGGGATCTGCTCCCCACCAGACACGGCAAAAGGATCTCATAATGTTTATGCCTTCGATGGCTTTGAATTTAAGATGTTCTATATGCATGTCCCAGTTTAAATTTTGGGTGATGTAGAACCCTAGATATTTAACATGATTTTTGAAAGGAATTGGTTGATCCTGATAAAGTAGTGGTAACGGACATATTGAGTACCGTGTTCTATTATCCTTAGTGAGCCAGATGCATTCGCTTTTCTCGACAGATATTTTAAAATAATGTTGTTGCATCCAGACGGATATATTGTTGAGTGTTTCATTCATTAAATTACTCATACTGTGTATGTTGTTACCCTCATTCAGAAGTGTGAGATCGTCTGCGTAAGACAGTAGGATGATGTTATTTGGTATGATTTCGTATAAGGACCGAAGATAGATATTAAACAAAAGGGGGCTCAAAGGTGATCCTTGAGGGATGCCTGTCGTTATCGAGCTAGGACCCCAAGTGTGTTCCTCATTATCTTTGATGAATGTTTGCCTGTTACTCTGTAGTCTTACAATAAGGTTGGCTAGTTTTGTGGGTACTTTCATTTCTATGAGATATTTGTATAAAATGGAAATATTGACGTGATCATATGCTCCTTTTATATCTAAGAAGACCGCCAAGACCTGTTCCTTGTTGCTGAATGCTAATTGAGAATATGTGACTAATTGTGCAACGTTGTTGTATGTGCTTAAGCTCTTTCTGAAACCTGTTTGATATGGGGAAAATTTTTGTCTATTTTCCACAAACCATTCAATTCTGTTCTTTAGCATACTTTCTAACACTTTGCTGATACATGAAGATAAAACAATGGCTCTATAGCTATTTGCTAATAGAGGATCTCTATTTGGTTTGAGAAACGCAATAATCAAATATTCCTTCCATTGGTGTGGGATTTCTCCCCCCTCAAGGCAGTTATTAAAGATGTCAAGAAGTTTATATTTAACTGATAATGGTAAATGTTTTATCATGTTATAGGTGATGTTGTCAATCCCTGGCGCTGACTGTTTTTTATTACCTAAGGCGTTTTAACTCAATAATGTTAAAAGGTTTGGAGTCTGCATTTGCTGAAACTAAAACAAAGTTTGGGTCAATCTGGCATACTGAAAGATCATTCAAAATATTTTCGCAAATATTTCGGTGTGGAATTGTCTTGATTGATTTTCCTTGTTGGATTGAACTGAATTTTCTGACCATGCTCCAGACATATGAAGGGTTTGATTCTCGATTCAAAGATGAGCAAAATATTTTAAATTTTGATTTCTTTTTTTGTTTAAGAAATTTTCTGGTGAGTGCAATTGTTTTTTTAGCAAGTATAAAATTGTCAATTGTTAGGTTGGAATTGAACAAGTTCATTGCAGCTTTACGTTCTTTGATTTTACTTGAGCACTCCTCATCCCACCAAGGGCATTCAACTTTTTTCGAATAGTTTACATAGCTATGTTTTTTCTTGGGTATGGCGATTTCGGCAGCATCATCAATCACACCAACCAAGGCACTATAATCTAGTTCTCCAATCTGTCAAGACCTACCTGTGTAAGTTCCCTAGTATATAATTCCCAATCGGCTTTAGAGTATAATCTTTTGATGTTTGTGGTAGTGTTAGTAGTCATGTGTGAAACATGCACACCTCCATTAAGCTGACAAACAGTGGGATAGTGATCGCTGTTACCACAGTCGCTCATTTTTTTGGTTTTCTTCTTCTTCTTCGTGTTTGGCCTTTTCTCGCTCCGGAGCAACGGCGGAGCATTGCACAACCAGAAATGTTGCCTCGGATATTTAGCACCCAGGGATAAACAGATAAGGAGCTGGAAATATGTTATAGTTTGTTGTAATTTATGAATTGTAGTAGTATTTCAATGACATTATGACTTAGGTGGGATAGGATCATGTTGAAGTTCATGGGAGTAGGATCACCTTGTTTCTGTAGTTCAAAATATAGATTATAATGTGGGATAGCATTGATTGGACATTCGAAAAAGATATGATGTAAGTCGTCATACTGTCCACATTCGCAATAAGGTGTATCTTTTATGTGAATCTTATATAGATGTGCTCCGGTTTGGCAGTGGCCTGTTCTCATTCGGGTAATGGTAGTTATGTGTCGTCGGTCAATGAATGGGAATTTTGAGAACCAAGTCTTGAAGGGAAAGTTCGTCTGTATTTGTCGGTACCAGTGTCTTTTTCCATGATATTGTGTTTTCCAAAATTGCTCAAAGTTTTGTTTGATTTTGTGTTTGAAGAATGATCCGATCTCCATACAGTCAATTTTTATGTTCATCGGAACAGTCAAATCACAGCCAACATTAGCTAATTTGTCTGCTGTTTCGTTACCTTCAATATTTGAATGGCTAGGTATCCATGCTAAATTGATGTTTATATTCTCTCGCGCTTCAAGAAGAAATTGCCTAACCTCTATTGAGATATAATCAGTTTTTGCACACACCCTGTTCTTACAAATTTTATTTATTGCAGTTTGTGAGTCGACGAAAATGATGGAGCGAGATATATTATTTTTCAAACATAAATAAATGGCTTTGCCTATGGCTAAAATTTCCGCGGAATTGATTGACATATTTGCTGGTAGTTTGGACGAATAATTTATATTACATTGGGGGATGTGTACTCCAAAGCCTGTCTTGTTTATTTTTTTTTGAACCATCGGTAAAGATAAATGTGGTTGAATCCTTGTATTGTTCTGTATTAATATGAAAACGTGACCGGTTATCTATGACCCCTTTTACGAGTCCTATATTAATGGGTGCAATGTTTGTAATTTGCATTTTGTAGTCATGTTCAAAACAGGGGGCTTTTTTACTTTGATAAATGGTGGGAGCTACTGGTTTGATGAGATTAATTAAATGCTTCTACGATATATGGTTTTTCTTTATTTCGCCAATACCCTTCTTGTTTAGTATGAAACGAATCTATGGTATTAAGCATATCTATCATGTAATTATTAGAGAAGCTAAATTGTTTCAGCAAAAATTTTGTCGCTAGCCATTTGCGTCGAAAGTCCAAATTCATTTCCGATGTTTCTGCCAGGAGGGCATTAATCGGCGTGCTCTTCATACAGCCTGAGATTATTCGAAGTGCCTGGTGGTGTGTTGTGTCTAATTTAGTTATGTTTTTTTTGAGTTTGGTTTAAAAAAAAATGGATCCGTAGTCGAGATGGGATTTGACTATGCCATTATACACCATATGCATTGAGACAGGATCTGCCCCCCAATTTACTCTGTAAAATGATTTTAGTATATTTATCCCTTTCAGTGCTTTGATTCTTATAGTTTCAGTGTGATCATCCCACTTGAGGTTTTTTGAAATCTTAACCCCTAGGTAAGTCACTGTATTTTTGTACAGTGGATAGTGGTATTGTCAACTTGATATTTGGTATCGTTGGGATTTGTTAAAACACACAGACTCACATTTTGACAAAGACAGGTTCATGTTATGATCCCTCATCCAGTCATTAATAATTTCCAATATTCTATAAGTTTTAGCAGTAATATCCGCAATATTTCTCCCAGAACATAGGAGAACAAGGTCATCTGCGTATGCAAGTAGTGTCATGTCTTCTGGTATCAAGTGAAACAGAGAAGTCAAATACAGGTTAAATAATAGTGGGCTCAGCGGTGAGCCTTGAGGTAGTCCTGTTGAAGTGGCCTTAGGTCCTTGAAGGCCCCCTTTTTGAATCCGGTTATGCAATAAGTGGAATATAGTGTTAGTTAACATCTGTGGGATTGACATGTCCATCATGATTTGGTACAATTTGAAAATGTCAACTTTATCATAAGCCCCTTTTATGTCTAAGAATACTGCAATTGTGGTATTATTTATGCTGAAGGCTATCTGAACGTATGATATTATATATGCCATGTTATCATTGGTGCCTGTATTTTTTCGGAAACCCATTTGATATGGGGACAAAAGGTTCCGATTTTCCGTGAACCAATCTAACCTGGTTGTGACCATCATTTCGTACACCTTGCACACGCAAGATGATAGGGCATTGGCTCTGTAGTTGTCTAAAATGTTAGGATCTCGATTTGGTTTCAAAAATGGGATAATTATTTGTGTTTTCCATGACTCTGGAATCTGCCCCTGTTCCAGGCATGTGTTATATATTTTAAGGAGGAATTCCTTTGATATTATGGGAAGGTGGGTTAGCATTGAATATGATATGCCGTCAAAACCTGGAGCCGAGTCCTTTTTTCCAAATAGAGAGTTTTCAAGTTCTATCATGCAAAATGGTTCAAGGTTTTCGGAGTTAGTGCGTAAGTTGAAATCTGGGCATATATTACAAGATGTGAGATTTATTGCCTGTTCCTGATCTGGATGAGAGTTTTTGTTATATTTTATGGTGGAGCCAGAAAATTTTCTAATCGTATTCCAAATATACGTAAGGTTTGAATTCCTATTAAGCGTAGAGCAAAAGGTTCTCATTTGTCTTTTTTCTTTTTCTTGAGGAATTTTCTCGTTATAGCTATGGTCTTTTTTGTATTCAAGTAGTTAGTTCTGGAAATTTGTAATGCTGCTTTTCCTGAGTTTATATTTTTCAGAGCATTCTTGGTCCCACCAAATGGTAGAAGGCTTTGCTCGGTCGCTTCTCATTTGCTTTGGAGGTATTGAGCTCTCTGCTGCTGTATTTAATGTGTATATAAATTTTTCATATTCGTGTGGGTCACTATTTTGATTGTCTAAGTAAAATAGTTCCTTCACCCTACTCGAGTACAACTCCCAGTTTGCTTTTTTAAAGTTTCTTCCTGAGTTGAAGGTATTGTCATACCTCCAGTTCAGGTGGTTTGTGTTTTCATGAAAATTCATGTGACATATAGTTGGATAATGATCGCTGTCTCCCTGGGTCCATTATTTTAGTCCAGGAGCATTTGTGGGCTATCGTGTCTGAGACGAGGATGCTGGGGTTTTGATTTGGGGGTTGTATTCGAGTCGGGGTCCCGTCATTCATAACGACCAAGTTGTAGTCTTCTACCATCTGCGCCACCACAGTGCCATTACTATTTGTGTTACGACTTCCCCATATCGGATTATGAGCATTCAGGTCTCCCATCCATATTATGTTGCCCCTGAGGGGGTCTATTATTTTTCTCATTAGTTGGGCTGTTAATTTATTTTTGGGGTTTGAATACATATTTATTATATTTATATTATTGATTTTTATGATACATCATTGAAATTCGTTATTTATTATATTTAAGGGAATGTTGAGGTATTTAATATTATATTTGATCAGGGTGGCTATTCCCCCTCCTGTTCCATTTGGTTTATCTACTCTTACCCTATTGCAATTTTTAATAAAGAAGTTATAGTGGGGTTTCAGCCAAGTTTCGTTAAGTAGTATTACATCTGGATAGTATGCTCTGATTAGTGATATTAAGTGATGTCTGTTAGTGCTAATGCTATGGATATTCCACTGTAGGATTGAGAATTGATTGTTGTCCATTTTTGGATAGATTGAGTTGGATGTGAGAGTTCGATCTGTAACAATACCACTATTCAGCTTTTGTTTTGCCTCGCTTTACTAGGTGTCACTACCACCCGACTCCCCTGGAGAGTCAAGGTCCATAGTGTCACCCAGATTGAAGTAACTTACGATTAATTCTTTAATTTTCAGTTTATATTCCATAGCCCACTAAACATAAACGACTTGCATAAAACTCTTACTAGACTTACATCAGCAATTGCAAGTTATGAACATAACTGTCATACAACACAATGCAAATTCTAATCAAGCTTGAAAGGGCCCTTCCATAAACTTAGTGCAGTTAACTTACAAAAATGAATTTCTGGCAAGTTTACAGCAAGGACTGAGTACATAACTTCTATCTGAAAACTGGTCAAATAGTCTATGAAACTTTATTCTGAATCTTCTAAAAAAATTGATTTGTAAGTTTATAATAGGAATCTAATTGTGAATAGCATAGGAGAACTTTCAGATTACTTCTAAAATATGTTGAAAGCAAGTATGCACAAGAACGCCCTGAGTGAATATATATAACTTGCATTTGTAAACTATCTATGTAGTTTAGGAAAGTCCATTTCAAAATTCCCAAAAAATTTCCTAACAGGTCTTTATTGTGAACTCCATGTAAACATTTCTGGACCATATCTGAAATATGTTATTACAGTATTTCTACAGTTGTCCACTTGAATTGTCGACATATGGAAAACTTTATTTTTTGTTTTAAAAAAAGAAGTTATCAATTCATTAATTAAAAGTTTTGCACGTTCTAAAACCTAAAATTGAATCTTAAAGTATGTATGTATTCATATAAACTGTCAAATCATACAAATTTGGTAAAAGGGTATACAAGTACTTTTAGATATGACAATATTATTATGATAAGTTGGTAATCATGTTCAAATGCGCAATTATCTCTGAAAAAAAAAATATTTGTTAAAATTCGGTCGTGAATATTCTCAGACTTCTCGCACTGCAAGAGCCATATTAATTTAATTGGTAAACTTCAAGTGTTACTGTAAAAAAATCAATGAAAACACGTTTATTTCCGAGGTAAATGGGTATGATGGCATATTTATTTTGAACATTATTTTTGAAAGTCATTGATAAAAGTACCCAAGTATTTAATTATTTTTAACATTTTCTCAGGTTTCTTCTATAAAAAGTAGGACTGTGTCATCTGCATAAGAGATAGAGAT
Organism: Chrysolina oricalcia; assembly: GCA_944452925.2. Taxonomy (NCBI): domain Eukaryota; kingdom Metazoa; phylum Arthropoda; class Insecta; order Coleoptera; family Chrysomelidae; genus Chrysolina; species Chrysolina oricalcia. The sequence goes on along the minus strand of OX101823.2, from coordinate 46,097,840 downwards.
GCCATTTATGTTTAGGTTTAGCAGTGAGTTGATGTAAGTGATGAAAAGAAGTGGACCAAGCACTGTTCCCTGAGGGATACCTATCTTAGTTTCAAGGGGGATATTAACATAATTCACATATGAAACTAATAGTGTGCTTACTTATGAAATGAAGTGATACAAAAAAATGCAATGCTGCTCTTAATTTGACCTTTTTTGTTAACCATCTGAGCCCTTACAAGCAACTAAAAAAAAATAAACTCATTTAATGTATCTTCATGTATTTAATGTATCTTCATGAGATCTTGTGCAAACAGGGGACATTGAGAACCTACTGCTTTTGTGAGAGTAGATTCCGAACCACTCTTAGCTTGGTGGCAGATACTGTTTTGATCCTAGGTCGTCTGGGTGAAAGGGCATCACTGTAGCGCGATGGCCACTTAGCTTATAGTATCTTGGAAAGACAAGACCTAGGAAAGACGGGGACCTGTTTTTCAACTTGTGATCCCAGACAAAGTTGAGAACCAATTGATTTTTTTTAGATGTACATTAGTCACCCATCTAAGAGAGTCAGCTTTGCTCAACATTTAACATATATCTCTTCAGGTGGCTTCACAGTCATCTAGCTACTTTTATCAAGAATAGAATAGCACTTTATTCACTTATGAGGAGTATACAGATATATAAAATTGATTGCAGAGCGTACCCTATCAGTTCAGTTAGCCAAAACAATATTAATATTCTAATTAATCCAAGCACAATAAGAATCCATATTTCTCATTTGACTATAAGAAAATAGAATTTCCAGGTTTTATAAAATATTTATTACCCCTTCATTTATATTTATTTCACTATTTATATTTTAATGTAGCTGATTTATGATTTTTAATTACAGAGGGGGGTGCAAACTTTCAATGATAAGAGGCTTGGATTTTTTGCCGCAGAGATGATCTTCTGTTAACTTCAAGAAGACACACTGGAAGGACTATCTTGCACCAGGTTCATTCTTGGAATTTCTTCAGGATAATCATATAAGAAGTTCAGTCTAAGCAGATTTAATACTTTTCTTTGAAACAATTTCAAACTTCTCTGCTCAATAAAGCAAAGACAGTTGTTGGATAGTAAAGGAGTCAAAAGAAAGTTTTCAATTTTGTCAGAAGGAAATGAAATAAGATATCATATTCTGAAAAGTTATCTCATTAGAGATATTTTAATTTTCCTTTTTGCTTCATCCTCTCATGGTGGATTTATGCAGGAGTCATAAGTCATAAGCTTCAAGTCACAAGGAAGAATATTTATTTGTCAGTGATTGGCTGAACCATTTATTTCAACCAATCATTGACGAACATTCGTATGACTTAAAACTGATGCATAAATCCACCATAAAACAGAAAATGCAACCAAAGAAATCTCAGTATTATTTGGTATATGAGGAAGATAAATAAGTGCACCAAGAGTAAAGTAGGAGTATTAGTTTTCATTAGGAAAAAAATATTTCAAAAAGGTTTTCACAATCAGAACATAATTTAAAATAAATAAAAAGATTTGAGGTTTTTTAGACAAATAAAAAGTGGCAATCCAAAGTCGTCAAGAAAACATTGCAAATGATTACTAATCCATCACGCTGCAGAAAAAAAACAGGCCCTCTTGGGTCTTTATTTAATAAATTATGGAAAAATTTAATTTGCAGCAGAAAAGTTGCTGAATTTTTGTAAATTTTGACTTTATCTAGACCAGTTCGGCTACAATTGTTTGTCATAAAAAAAGTTCGCATAATTGAAAAAGTTATTCTGTTTTTTTTTTTGGATCTAGCTGTAAAATTTTGAGTTCTAAATAAGAAATATGCTATTGTACTGTTTTTATTAGCTCAAATCTATTTGACACTGACACTTCAAATATCTCAATACTTTTATTAATCAACTACTGTCAAATCTCATATTTGAATTGCGATATATCAGGAAAATATAGCCCTACTACAACTAAGACAATTTGAGATATTCTAGATGTTTTCTTGGAATTCTTTCGAAGTCTATCTCGAAGGAGTAAAAGTTTTGTTTTCCATTGTAGTATAATTTTCTGATTTTTTCAATTGAATATTGTGTATATTGTATTATTTTACATTAAGATTATTGAAATGTTTTGATTTTTGTATGTATGTAATAATTGTAATATATTCAACATTTGCGTTTATTTTGATATTGCACCTTGAAATGATACTTTGTCAACAAGTTATTTTCTTATACCATAAGTACATTTTGAATTGAGTAATCTCCACACAATTTATAATTGCTATAAAAGACTGTAACCACAAATATGATCTTAGGTAAATATTGATTTTAATTTGTACTGTAAATGTAGTCAGTGGCCTAGTGCCTTTCTGTAGAATTTTGTAATAAATATGTAGGTATACATAATACATAGACCACATAGGTGGGCTCTTTGAAGTGGATGATTGGTTTTCAATTATTGTTTCCTGGATTTCAAAGTACACAGAGAAACCTTGATCTTTTTTTTTACATAAAAACCTGTTTTTTGAATGGAGAGTAAAATGTGCTCGTATTGTTTTCGATAAAATTTTATTTATTTCAACTCTCTGTCCATTCAGAAAACTGGGTTTTAATGGAACTGTTTACAAATTATTCATTGGTCTAGCAACCTTGTGATGTAGAATATAAATTTGTAATCTCTGTGATGTTAAACAATGGACAAACTGAAAATAAAAGCTAGTATTGTATAAAAAATCAAAATGCATGGAAACTTTCAACAGGTTGGTAGTGGATCTTGAACGTTATGTCTAAATGTTGAATAATATTCACTTAGACATTTGACTCGTACTTTATAAAAAATGTACTCTAGTGTTTGAGTTGAGCCTATATTCAATTTACTGTTGTAAGATGATTTCTATTTGTGAAACATTTTTTTACAAGATAAATCAGATTTATTCATGTTGGGGTTTTTATTTGGAATGATTGAATGGATGTATTCGTTGATCTCAATAAGTACTTATATTTACTTCAGAGTTGAGATTAAAACCGCAAAATGTAATGCAAGTGTTTTTGTATTATCGAGATTTGCTTTTGATCCTAAAATGTTAATATTTTAAAAAGCTCAGATTGGTATTGATACTGGTAAATTTCTTGATAGGATTCTTGTCAGATTTTAATTTCCATTTATTCTATTGTTCAAGTGAAAGCAGCATTTTGATAATTTTTGAAAACATTCAAATCGTGAAAATTTGTCTCTTATTTAAACAATTTCATAATTGTCTAAAATTCACGAAAATGGGTTGTAGAACCTAAAAAAATTATTGACTGAGAGTTTTATTTTGTGGAGGAATTCTTTTCTTGATAAATTTCGAAAATTAATAAATGTAAGATTAAGAAAATCTATACAAGTAGAGGCAGATCAATTTGTCTCGATAAGTTACAGCATTTATAGGACTTGTTTCGAAGAAATTATTTAGTTTTTTCAATAAATTATCATACTCTGAGTTTGCATATCTAATTCATAATTTGCCCTTCTATTCTATCATAGTTTTTTTTTTTATTTTTATTTTTTTTCATCTTAAGACAGGAAGCTTAAAATCCTAAAAATAGGATGTTGAAAATGTCTTCTCATGTGATTGCTGTTCATTCAAGCTTCTCACAAAATCAGAATATCCCTCTTAAATTGGAATATAGATATTTTGTCAAAAGATTTGATTATTAAATCATTTCTTAACAATTGACATTCTTTTTAGAAAATAATTATTCAATTCCAATGTAAAATGAAAAATAGTGATTCCAAACATTGAGCTTAGTTAAAATTTATCTAAAAAACGTAACCTCTGCCTCTTGAAATTACAAACCTCTCAGAAATCTCCCAGCCATGTTTTAAAGCATTTTGAACAAGTAAAATGTACACAAACTCAGAAATATATTTTTTATTTCAGTTATTACACATTTTCCACTCCCATCTATAATATTTGATTTCTTTCTTACAGTAGATTTGAAGAAAAAAACCCTTTTGTGAAGTGGTGACACCTTTTCATATAATAATAATTTGCCAATCCGTGGAAATTCTCATCAACCTGAAACAGAACATCTATTCATTTTGGGAAATAAAAATTGAAAAATATACAAAATGCTTTGGGAGCTAGATACAATTTTTGAAGAATCTCGAGTATTTCTTGTCAAAGTTAATATTTTAAAAGGAATATAACAAGTTTAATGAGTGAAACATTTATTTGAAATTGAACATTCCATGATTGTATTTTAATTATATCACTGCTCAAACATTTTGAAAGGAAATCTGGTACAATTGCTAATTGCTATTTATTTGACTGATGAAACATTAGGAAGAAATTCGAACACACAAATGTCTCAAAACTCGACAAAAGAGAACTATAGCTCCCAATCATATATTTAAACTAATGGCAAATTTGAGATAGAACCTTGCCTTGCCTTCCTGTTCTCAGTAATTTTTCTATATTTGTTAGGTAGTGTTAATTTGGAATGCAACTTACATCAGCAACAGTTTCTCACTATTCCAGTTTCCTTTTTTCTATCCTGATCAGAACCTGAACAAATATTCATCAATTCGATTTCTCATAGATTTTTACCCATCTTTTGACTGAAATGAAAAATCATTTTATTGAAACAGAAGGTCCAGTAAAATCTATTAGTAAATAAACAATAAAATTGACCAATATTGGTTGTATTTAGGTACACATGGCAATTCATTGTCCCAACAAAACTGGTGTTAGTTTTTCTCAGAAATAAATACCAACATGATGAAATGTGAAATGACCAGAACTTTGCAGTATCTTATCAAATACATAATACATTATGATACATTCTGAAATATTGTTTAAATAGGCGAGGACACGAAATTTTCAAAATATTTTTAATGGATTCTACAGCTTATGAACACTCTAGTGACAATGTTCTTTTTTTTTGAGTTGTCTGAAACAGAGAAAAAAAAAAATTTAAAGTTCATAAATTCAGATGACTTCTCTTTAGCGCCACTGTGACGTATCACCCCGAGCAACCAATCGTACTGTTGACAGCGTCAAATTATTTAGCAACGTTGCCATACTTATGTTTTGTCCACAAAACACAAATGCTGAAACGAAGAAATTGTGAGTTCTGTGGTCATGGACAAGTAATGCAGCAATGCGCATGCTCAAATCGGTCTCGTACAAAAGGTGTGGTCATTTTCCTTCAGTTTGAGTTAATCTGTGGTTGTTTATTTTGCATCAAGAAGTTGTTATTTCTTTTATTAGATTTTTCAGAATGCCTCTCAAAGTTTGTTTCGTGCCCAACTGTTTGAACAATAGTGAAAATAGCAATAAAGTGTTTATTTATATTCCTAGTGATCCGAAAATTCGGGCAAAGTGGTTTTCAGCCATCAATGCACCCATTCTTGGAAGAAAAGACATATTTTGTTGTGAAGACCATTTTGATGTAAGTTGATATATTTTCTGAGTAAAACAAAATAACTACTACTATCAGTTGGACCCCCTTCTGCAATAAGGTACCAAGTGACAAAATTCAAGTTTCGAAAAATATGAGTAGAACGGTTTTTAGTGACAAATCGGTAGTACGGTCTTGTCAGTGGAATTTTAAATTTGTTTTTGTAAATTTCATTGAGATTAAATGGAATATAACATATTTCTTTCAAAATGTATGAGAAAATTAGATAACTTACATGAAAAAAACACGTGGTTCCTTTTTGCATAACTCTATTTATGGTCTTTAATGTTTGCAAAACTTTAAAAGTATAAATCTTATATGAAATTAAAACATATATAAGTAACTATTGAACTAAACAGCACAGTCAAATCTCTGGATTCTCTTCCTCTTCTTCCTCCTCAAATTCGCAGTGAAAATCAAGCTCACCATTGTAACCTTCTATATCTTCAACAATATTCTCATCTCCTGTCAAACCTGTGTAAAACTCATGGTGGGCAGCTGGAATCAAATGCATGTAAGATCTGATATCATCTAGTTTTGGTTGCGCTACTGGTTTTCCTTCTGGCCATAGAAGTTCAAGACTATCTCCAAAAATATTTCTTGATACCGACTGCTTTGCTTTCCCTTTTTTAATATCAATTTCCTTATAGTTGTTCATTTCATTATAGTCTGTTTTAATGAATATGCTGTGTGGTTTATTTTTCAAAACTTTGATTTCTTTCATTCTTAACCAGTTCACTTTTTCCTTCGTTATATCTTTCTTCCGGTTAGTAATTTTTTTTTCGAGGTCCTTCGTGGCAAAAAAGTCTTCTTTATTCATAGTATTCACGATTATTGAATTCTTCCTCCTACAAGTCTGCATTATTTTAGTGTATTCTAGGGGAGAAAAGAGGTTCTGTTGTCTTTTTAGAACACATTCCACATCTCCAAAATCACTATCATTGGGTAGGTAGCTGTGTCCTGATTCGAGAAACCGTAACCTGATGCTTTGTAGGGAATGGCTTTCTTCTAGAATGCACTTCATATACAATACCATTTTGATGTTGCGGTTTTGTCCACCACATGAATCACTCCATAAAGTAAGGTACTGAACGTTTTCATCAAGGTGGGTTCTGATATACTTACGTAGGCATGAGCCAACTTCTTGGGCTCCGCGACCTGCTTGTCCTTCGAGCCAAAGGTTAAAAACAGATTTTTTATCTTTACCGGAATAAACCCCGCAATTATATAGCCAAAGTTGCCTTTTATAAAATATTATATTGGTTGAGAGTCGTGGAAGCGGAAGGGTTTTCTCCATATCGAAGGTCAACGTTTCTACATTTGCACTTTTAGCAGCATTTGTCAAATCCTTGTTCATTAAATTTCTAGCCAGTTCTGCTTGTTTCAGATGAATGTCATGCTCAGACGACACAAGTTGTTTTTCTTCATCATTTGTTGTATTCTGCATTTTTGTCTGATAGCAATCACATTTATTGCATGTGTCTTTTTTAGGCGTTTTAGTTCTTATATTAAATTCTGTTACAAATATCTTTCTGTAAGCTGACAGGCTAACATCATTATTTGCATGTTCCTCTTTAAACAGTTTGTACATAAGTGGTACTGTCATTCCAATAGATAGAAATTCTTGATTGTTTCTTTTTTCCCTGCAATAGTGTGATTTGTACCGTGGGAACTTGTGAATATGATTAATAACATCATTCCTGTGCTTTTCTGACATTTTGTTGTGACCACCGGCCACACCTCGCTTATCAGGAATTGAAAGGTTTCTTACTTTAAACATTGATGTATTGACGCGTTTCGAAGATATTCCCAAAGTTTGTACAAACATCTGTCTACATACTGCAATCTTGTTAATTGTATATACACGAGAAAAGTTTCGTTTAGTTTGATTAACTGCCTTCAGTGTCTGGCGTTTTATAGCTTCTTCCCTAACACACGATGATATGAATGTGGTCTGCACATTGTAATCAGCCAATGTCCAGTAGTGTGTAAAAAATTGCTTCCTCTCCTCAGTGGACACCTTGGTATTACAACCATTCTTACATAAACAGTTAAAATCTACGAATGGTTTTGAACCCACAAGCTTCCCTTTGGCAGAATAATAGTTTTCATTACTGTTCGTGAGTTTTTTCCTTATATTTCTATCTTGTTCTTTATATCTTCTTTTTCTAACTTTTTTTGGTCTACCTCTTGTAACGACTTCTGCATGGTTTTCTACGTCTTGTATCTGTTCTCACGTCTCATCCGCCTGCTCATCTACGTATTCCTCTTCTGAAGACATTTCCTCCGATTCATATTCATAATCTCTGTCTTTGACAGAATCATCAGAATTTTCTATTTCATGCATATCGAAGACATTATTTACCTCATTCACCTCAGATCTTGATATTGGTGATTCTTTTATACTGGATAACCCCTGTTCGGTACTCACATTTACTACTGCTGAAATCTGAAAAACAAAATATAATTTTTAGGATGTGGTACTAACTGGATATATAACTTTTTGATTTTTCAGAAAAAGTAGTTATACTCCGATGTACATAAACAAATGATTTTTATATGTAATTATTTTTTTTCAGATGGCAAACTGGCAAATGATGCTGTTATTGATTAGTATAATAATATGTTCGACATTCAATGTTTTTTGGCTCACCCAGATATATAAGAAACATACAAATAATACTCAAAAAAAGCAATTAACAATCCCAATGTTATGGTTATTCAAAAACACTTCACTATACAGGATTTTACATTTTAAATGGTGTTCGATATTCAACACTATTTTTTGGCTTACCCTGTAGAGTCTGTCAACATTTTTTGTTGACACGAACTTTGCTTTTATTGATCAATAAATTGATATAGGTAGATATTTAGAAATTAAATTATTCTGGCAAACCACGTGAATGATTTTTTATATTCAGTGTCTTTATTTATGCAATATGGAACCAAACTTTATTAACTACTAAATACTAGGAATTACTTACCGATGAACCCGAGGTTGATAGAATGTCATTCGTACGATTATTACAACGGACAACTGAGTCCTTGCTATTACCATCTTGATTCGAAACATGCTAGAACGAATAAAATCTATGTTTAATACCGAGTTTGAGGTTAGATTGAAAATTTGTGTAATAATACTAAATAATTATGTTTCTTTACCTGCAATATATTATCAGCTTTCTGTAATGCCAAAGAAACTAATAACTTCCCTCTACTCGCCATCATTTATTCAAACAATGTAACCACTTTTGAGTGTGTCCACACGTGTAGAGAAACCACGAGTTACGTCCCTGGCAAATGCGACTCCAGCATCCTCTCCGCAGTTCCGCTGACGAGGCTTTCTTCCCAACGCCCGGTAGAATAACCTTCGGAGAGCCAGTCTGACTTTATATTTCATACCATATAGTTGTTTTACAATATTTTACTTTGAACTTATAAATTAAATATATTCAACCTGATCTACAAATTCTTGAAATCATAACTGGCGCAGTCGAGTAGGATTCTGGAAGCTGTGAATTTATCGAAAATACACTTCTGCAGTATCTACTGCTAATCCAGAATCGCGAACCAGCTTTCCATTGAGGAGTAGAGGTTCATACTTTACGAAGAGAATCAAGAAGCAGACCAGGAAGCCACAACTGTACAACCAGCATGGTATTGGTTATTTTATTGTGAGTACATTTTCATTCATTGTCAGACTCCTCTGAATCCCCAGAGTTCCTTTCCCGAAAATATTTTCTCACAAATTAGGATAGAAATAGATAAGCGAACAAGTATAATATATACTATTATATTATATATTTTATAACATATTTTATTTGAATTTTAAATAATTTCAAAATGCCCCCAGTGCAAATTCCAGTCATTAATTCTGACCTGCTGAAAACCATACCGGAATACGATGGTAATCCAACTGGTTTAGCAAGGTTTATAAAAATTGTTTCACAAATATGTGATACTTATTACGATCATACTGAAGTTAACGCTAATTGTTCCCAAAATATTTTGATAACAAATACTATATTTTCAAAGTTGAAAGGCCCAGTTCAAGAAACAGTTAATATTTATAATGCTTCTAATTGGAGGGAAATAAGTGCTACCCTACTTCAAAATTTTGGTGATCAAAGAGATCTCAATACATTGATACAGAATTTAATGGCATTGAGACAAGAACAGGATGCTCCTCATCAGTTCTATTCAAATTGCATTCACATGTTGAATACAATTTGCAATCATATTGATTTACACATCCCAACAGAAATCGAAAGAGTAAGTCATAGAAATTTATTTACTGATCAAACTTTGAGAGTGTTTCTCACCGGCTTGAGGGACCCTCTCAGTGCTAGAGTCAGAGCTCGAAACCCTGTAACTTTACCACAAGCTTTGACAATAATGAATGATGAAATCAATATATCCAATCTGCAGAACCCCAAAAACCCACTAGTAAAATTTCAAAATAATCATAACAATTGTCCGAAATTAATGCAACGCCCAGTACACCAAAATTATCCTAAATCTAATCAGTTCAACCCAAACTTCAATCCCAATCTTAATCAGAACTTCAATCGTAACGTTCCCCAAGTTTCAAATTTCCCCAGTGCACCTGTACCGATACAACCAATCACCCGTTCACCTCAGAAATATCCAACAAACACGCAGGTATTTGGTCGTTCACAAAATGTCTGGAAAAACCCAAATAGACAACAAAATAATTATCAACAAACGCCAATGAGCGGGGTTTCTTACGGTTCATTTAAACCACAACAACAACAACAATCACGTTATAATCATTTCCAAAATAATAATCGAGCCCGAAATTTCACTTCTCAAGAATTATTTAATGCTGAACATAATCCATGCCCCGAAATTGAATACCCAGTAGACAATTCCGATTCTTACGACAATTTTGAAGGTGCTGTAGGTTATGATTTAGAAAATTTATTTGAAGATCAACCCGAACATGAAAATTTTCCCAAAATCACAGAATTCCAAGATCAACCATAGCATTCGAGTCACACAACATAAATGAAAGAATATTGCCTTTCATTGAAATAAAATATCCACCACTCAAACTTTTGGTCGATACAGGCTCGACTAGATCATTTTTAGACCCAAATTTAGCCGAGAAATATTTCAGTTCATTTATATTCGAAGAACCTTTTACTGTGTCTACTTGTTTCAATTCATCTCAGCATAAATTTGCGATGAATATTCCTGCTTTCCAAGAATTCAAAACTAACAGGAAACTCAAATTCTTCCTGTATAAATTTCACAATGTCTTTGACGGATTAATAGGTGTAGATAACCTACAGCTATTGAAATCCAATTTAGATCTCGTCAATAACGAAATTACCACGCTAAATTCAATAATTGAAATTCAATATTTTCAGTCTAATCCTATTGTTTTATTTGAAAAAATCATCCCAAAACAAAGCCGAATCTCAGCAGAAATTCCAGTTAATCATAAAGACGGTGATGTAATAATTCAGAACCAAGAAATACTATCTTGCAAAATTGCAGAAACTTTGACCACAGCTAGAAATAGCCTAGCGACGGTAGAGATTTTCAATCCCACGTATAACGACATCAAACTTGTAATGTTATACCCGGTTAAAGTTACGCCGGCGCCGCTACGAAATAATGAAACTCATTTCCTTCAAGTATTTCCACGTATAAACGATAACGATTTCATTGAACATTTTGAAGTATTCTTTACAGAAAATTTGCAGAAAGTTGATAGATCTAATATCACTCAATTAATTAGGACTAATCATATGAATAAGGAAGAAAAAGAAATCATTTTAAAATTGTGTAGACATTATTCGGATATTTTTTATATAGAGGGTGAACCACTAACGTCTACAACTGGAGTGAAACACGAAATTAAATTGAAGGATGAAACTCCTGTGTATACTAAATCGTACCGTTACCCCTTTGTCCATAAACAGGAGGTGACTTCACAAATAAATAAAATGCTGGAACAAAATATAATCCGTCCCAGTAAATCCCCATGGTCATCACCTATTTGGATTGTGCCAAAAAAGGTTGATGCTTCGGGCAAAAGAAAATGGAGGATAGTGATTGACTTTCGTAAACTGAATGAAAAGACAGTAGACGATAAGTATCCTATCCCGAATATCACAGATGTTCTAGACAAAATTGGCCGCTGCCAATATTTTACGACTCTGGACCTAGCGTCTGGATTTTATCAAATTCAGATGAATCCAGCAGACATTGACAAAACAGCCTTTAATGTTGAAGGAGGGCACTACGAATTTCTTCGTATGCCCATGGGGTTGAAAAATTCCCCCTCTACATTCCAGAGGTGTCTTGATAACATACTGAAAGAATATATTAACAAAATATGTCTAATATATCTTGATGATATTTTGATTTATTCGACATCATTACAGGAACATATCGACAGTTTGAATAAGGTTTTCCAAAAATTAAGGGAGGCCAATTTATCTGAATTTCTGAAACGCGAAACAGCCTACCTAGGTCATGTGATAACAACGAACGGTGTCAAACCAAATCCCGACAAAATCAAGGCTATCCAAAATTTCCCCATTCCCAAGACTACTAAACAAATTAAAGGGTTCCTAGGACTATTAGGTTATTATAGGCGTTTTATAAAAGATTTTGCCAAACTGACCAAACCGTTAACTCTTTGTTTAAAAAAAAGGTGCCAAAATTATTCATGACGCCACTTTTATAAATTGTTTCGAACACTGCAAAACACTCTTGGTTAACGAACCTATTTTGATATATCCTGACTTTGAAAACCCGTTCGTACTCACCACAGATTCGAGTAACTTTGCCCTTGGGGCTATTCTTTCGCAAGGTCCCATTGGGTCAGATAAGCCAGTAGCATACGCATCACGAACTTTGAATGACTCAGAGCAAAATTACTCGACAATAGAGAAGGAACTATTGTCGATCGTTTGGGCCACCAAATATTTTAGGCCCTATCTTTATGGTCGTAAATTCAAAATTGTAACAGACCACAAACCCCTTCAGTGGATCATGTCCTTGAAGGAACCAAACTCTCGTTTGGTTAGATGGAGACTCAGACTCGAGGAGTTTGACTACGAAATAGTATATAAACGTGGTAAGTTAAATACCAATGCGGATGCTCTATCAAGAGTTGAAATTCACGGTAATGAAACTGATGAATCAATCAGCAGAGAACTCCAACTGTCTGTTTGTAGTAGAAATGAAACTCCCAATCTCAGAAATGAAGAAATAGAATCAATTATCGGACAAATTGGCGAACCTCCTGACTTACTAGTACTAGACGATGCCAACACCGTCCATACCAGTAGAGAAAACCCCGTTCTTACTATACCAATTTCGGAAAATCCGCTAAACAACAGTGACGAACAAAAACAAATTTTGAAACAATACCACGAAGGTAAAACAAACCACCGAGGTATTGTAGAAACAGAAAGACGTATTAGGGAAACCTATTTTTGGCCCAAATTAGGAATCGATCTCAGATCATATATAAATAATTGTGAGATATGCCACACAAATAAATATGACAGAAACCCCCCAAATCAAAAGTTTTCTATTACACCGACTAGCAGTAAACCGTTTGAAATCATTCATATCGATATCTATCAGATAAAAAACCAAAAGTTTTTGACTATTGTGGATGCTTTTTCGAAATACGGACAGGCTTATGCTCTCACTCATAAAAGCGGTATAGAAATAGCAAACAAACTGATTATATTTTTCAGTCACCACGGTATACCCGGAACGATAGTTTCGGATAGTGGTTCAGAATTCAAAAATGAAACCATACTGGAACTGACAAAACTTCACAAAATTAAAATACATTTCGGAACACCTGACCATCATGAATCTAATTCGATAGTCGAACGATTTCATTCGACAATTGCCGAACACATCCGGTTGCTGCAAGGCATTCATAAAGAAAAAGACATAACAAAGCTAATGATCCATGCAATTTTAGGTTATAATAACTCCATCCACTCAGCTACAAAAATGAGACCTATAGATGTTACTACAGGTCACATTTCAAACTCAGATCCTTTCAATATCGACTTAGAGTATCGAATTCAAAGCGCATATGTAGCGAATCACAAAGAAAAAACTAAAGAAATGTACAAGGCTCTCAACGAAAGACTTACAAAACAAAAAGAAAAGAACATTGGAAATCTAAATAAAAACCGCGAAGAACCATTAGAATATCAAACTGGTGATATTGCCTATAAGGGAACAGCTCCGCGCAATAAAAGTCTTCCCAAATTCAAAATCGTCAGAATAAGATCTGATGAAAATACCAAAATTAATACAGCAGACGGTAAAAAGATTCATAAATCAAACTTAAAACGTCCCTTGTTTCAGATCCTTCCTGTCGATGACACTCAGCCAGGAAATTCAAGTAATACCCCTTGACAAAAACCCAGGCATACTACCCTTCAAACTAGGAACTGCGAGGGTTAGGGAGAAATCTCATACTTTCATTCACTATTTTGACCTAAAACCTATATCTGACGAAATACTAAAAATATCCGATCAACACTCACTTCTTTCCGACGCTGTATATCGCGGACCATCTAATCCATTTTTCAATGAATTATCGGCAAGAAATCAATCAATAATTATTCAACTGCACCTAGCTGTTGAAAAGTATAACTCAATTACTCCCAATAAAAGAATAAAAAGAGGCTTGATTAATGGTCTAGGCAGTATTATAAAAAGCATTTCAGGAAATTTAGATTCGACAGATGCTGAAAGATATGAACAAGCCATTTCAGAGCTACAAATCAATCAGAAAAACGTTATTGTGAAAATAAATGATCAAATTTCCCTATCCAAGCATATCATAGGAACTTTCAATGAAACAGTCAAACTACTCAAACGAAACGAAAATGTCATGACAGACAGAATAAATAGAATATCTTCTAATCTATCGACATTTGTAAATAACTTTACTCATTTCTTAGAAACGAAATTAGCTTTCGATCAAATCAGCTCATCACTACTTATTATATCTCAGTTACTTGTAGATTTGGAGAATGCCATTACATTCTCGAAAATTAATCTAGCTCACCCAAGCATAATAAATATCAGCGAATTAGAAATTCTAGTTAAAATTCTGAAACGACAGTACCTTTCTGAAAATTTAGTATTTGGCACCGAATCTAATAATATCCATAAATACTATGATATTTTGGACGTGGGTACCTATCAAAAAGAAAGCAAAATAGTATTTGTAATAAAGTTTCCGTTAGTATTTCCAAATCAATATACACATTACCATCTATACTCTATCCCAACCTCTGAACAAACTACCCTTATTCCACTGGCACCCTACCTGACTATGAATGAGGTGTATTTTCAATATTCTTCCATGCCATGTATGGATGTCCACGAGACCTATTACTGTCAATCCAACGACCTTCTTCTTGGGGCCACCAAGATGGATTGCGTATTCCAAATACTGAATATTGGAACCACCCCTTCAGGATGCCGACAGATGCCAATACAAATTGATGTTGACATAATCGAACAAGTTGATGAAGCCCATTATATAGGAATATTCAAGAATTCTACACGAATTCAAACCACTTGCCGAACCACGGACATAGCAACTTTAACAGGAGCCTACCTGATAGCTGTTCCCCCAGGATGCCTATTCAAAACGCCAACAGACATCTACCGGAATGAAGCAACCGAAACACATCAACAGCCACTACTACTACCAGATTTGGCAATACCCAAGTTTGCCGAAATCGAGCCGATGCCACCAATAAAAATCCGAGACATCCCCTTGGACAAGTTGCATGAACTTCGAGAAGAGGCAAACCGAATTACACCCCTGCAGGCCGTAAATTCACCTATGGTCCATGCCTGGACGATCCCCCTGTACGTTATCGTCGCATTGTTCATATGTGTGTTTGTAATATTCAAATATAAACACTCAATATGGAACAAGAATTCATCGCCGCAACCTGAACCAGCCACCACAGCCATACCTATGGAAAGAAAAACAATTTTTCCCGAATGAAAAATAGTTTTCCATCTTTGAGGGGAGGAGTTACGTCCCTGGCATCCTCTCCGCAGTTCCGCTGACGAGGCTTTCTTCCCAACGCCCGGTAGAATAACCTTCGGAGAGCCAGTCTGACTTTATATTTCATACCATATAGTTGTTTTACAATATTTTACTTTGAACTTATAAATTAAATATATTCAACCTGATCTACAAATTCTTGAAATCATAACTCACGATAGCTTTTTAATAATGAGTTTCCTCAAAACAAAATCATCCTCCCTTGGTTCCGTCTAAACACGACAAATGAAATAAGATTTTCGCAAGACGGATCCAATGCAATTTGATTCTTTATTGTGAAAATAGGTACTGCCTATTTATATTACGCAAGTTGGTTCTATACTTATAGAAGGTAGTATGAGGGGTATAAACTTGGTTTCGTTTTGCGAAACAGATAAAATACGAACGATTGATTTGCAATAAGGACTTAACTCATTTTCAGATGGAATGTCAGTTGGTTCCTTATTGCAGAAGGGGGTCCAATTTATTTTCGTAGATGGAACGTGATGCCAAAAATTGGATGCATTATAAATTAATGGGATCACGAATATATATGAAAGATGATGTGTATCCCCACAAATATCTTGGAAAATCCAGGTCCCACACAGAATCATCACAGTTTTCTGCATCAGCAAGAAAAAGAAAGATGGAAATGGCAAAAGGGCATGCTGACAAAGTGAAAAAATCTCTATTATTCCAGGAAATGTCTGATGCACATAGTGCACATGAAATTCAAATGGATTATTCCCCTACTTCTTCCCAATCGAAAGAAATAGAGTCACCTGGAGAGTTCATAACATTTAGTGTCAAAAATGATAATATGCCATCCACAACCAGACATTTTGAACCAGTGTCCAAAGAAAACAAAAAAGTACAAGTAAATATAAAACCAAGTATGAGAGGAGTATCTACAAACACAAATAAAATTGTCACGAGAAGTGTCTCAACAACCACGCATCCAGAGAAAACCACAAAAAGAATGACTGAAATCAGTTCAATAGAAAGATCAGAAACCTGCACAACCAGTTCCATGATGAAAACAGATGATTCCAGTTATGTGCCATAATCGCCAAACAGAGGTAGTCTTTCAGAAGATAACAATGACAGCATTCAAGTTCATCAGGGGACGGATGCATCTCTACTCATAACCAAAAGTAGATTTTACCTTGGTCTGCCTACAGATGCCAGCTTTTTAATTGAAGGGCTCGGGGGAAGAGGGTATTAAGCCACTTGTTTCTACTTTGAAGTAATTGGAACTTTTATGTTTTAATCAAATCCTGAAATCATAATTACAAAACAAACGCAAAATAATTTGTATAGTATTATATTTAGATATAAACGTATTAGAATATGTAAACAAACAAGAAAAATGTAAGCAGGCAAGAAAAAAATTGCCAAAATTAACAAAAAATGGTGGCTTGTTGCCATTTTCAACTTAAAACTTAACCTTATTTATTTCTAAACGTTGCTTAATTCTATTTTAATTAAATCAAAAAAATATCTAAAATATGTCGGCTTCTTCCTCATTATGGTCAAGATGTTCTATGTTATCTTCATCTTCATCAGTAGTATCCAACTGTACGTCATCTACGCCGAGTTCTGCATAAAAACCATGATAAATCACAGGTACAAAAGGAAGTAGTGCCTTTAAATTTTTAAGTTTTTTTGGATTTATTTCTACGAATGCATTATATTTTAGGGGGAGGTCCTTCAATTTCGGATAATTTGCAAGTTGCACACCTCTTTTTCCAACATTAACGGGTTTAAATGATTCATTTAAGTAATGTTTGATGAACATTGTGTTGGGATGCTCTGCCTCAAAGCGAAAGCATCTGACTTTGCTGAAGTTCACGTTTTCTTTGGTAACTGTTACCTTCTTTCTGTTAATAGATTTTTTGACATAATTTGTAAAAGAATAAAACTCTGCCTGGGTCATTGGTATGACTTCAAATGGATTTTTTCTTTTTGCCTCTCTAACAGCATCACACCACTGGTCAGGAGAGTACACCTGTTTTAAATATTTTTTATGCTTCTCAATGGCGGCAAAATCCCGATCAGACGGTAAATGGGTGTGCCCCGGCACGAGAAATCGATGTTCAATAATCTTAAATTTTTTCTCTCGTATCATCTGCAACATAGAGACATTATCGTCCAATTTTTATTTTGTCCCCCACAGTTATCAGTAAACACTATAAGTTCTTCTGCTTGAGAGGCAGTATCATTAATATATTTTAAAATGGCACTTGCTATCTCGTCGCTACCACGCTTTGCTATGTGTTCTGTCCACATGTACATAAATCCTTTACCAGTGTTACAGTTGTGCACCCCGAGGTTATACATCCAGGCTTTCCTCAAATAAAATGCCTTTCCAACAGTTAAATCCGGGATTGGAAGTGCTTGCTGAAGATCGAACGAAATTACATGTATGTTGTTTTCTTTCCTGGCTTGATCTATTTCAGTTTTCATGTTTGTCTGCATAGCTTCCGCCCTTCGTTGGTGTAATTCTAATTGGACTTGGAGTTCCTTCAATTTTGCTTCGTCGCTTTTATTTGAGTCTATTAAAATTCTGTATTGATCACATGATTCACAAGTGTCACTTTTTGGAAGCTTGAAACCGATATTGTACTGATTACAGAAAATTCTTCGGTAAGTGTCTTCTTTAACTGGTGCAATACCTTGTTCTGTACACCATGGCTTATAGTATTTCTTATAAAGAGAAGCAATGGAGAGATCATGATCAATATAGAGTCGATTAGGATTACATTTTCTACTATAATGGCTTGTATACTTAGGAATAGACTTAATATGATCATGAACACTTTTTGTCATTTCATCAGGTAATCGGTTCTTGCGGTTGTGATGTCTACCGCGTTCGTCACATTTTGGAATCGTATTGCCTTGGCGGATTTGCTTGCATATATTGTATACTCGCTTTTTAGAATTTTGCAGGCCATGCACAGATAAAAACTCTTCCTTGCATATTTGCTTGTCAACTCCTTGAACCTTTACAGAATATAAAAAAGTCACTGTTCGAGAAGACGTTTGTCGTTTTGTTTTCTTAGGATACGTTCTCTTTTTGGGTATAGCCTTTATTGTTCCAAATAGGTAGGCATTTTGCTTATCGTAAGAATCCAAATTCCAAAATGAATGAAATATTGTTTCTTCATTTTCCAAAAGCAATAATCTACACTTATTTTTACAATGACAGGGGGGGGCCTAAAGTTCTTGCTTCTACTTGTTTGCCTTTCCAGTTTTTATACGGGTGACCTAAATTTCTCCGCTTATTTGCCTTTACTCTCTTTCTAGCCTCAATATTTTGCTGTCGCCATCTGGATTTCACCTTTTTTTCGGGCGTTTCAAGAGTCCCTCTTGATGTATTGCGTTCCTAAAATTAAGAGGGAAATAATTTACGAAAAAAGGTAACAAGCCACAAAAACAGTTTAGCTTATCACCCACAGGTCTGTCATCGGCGGATCTGGCTATAAACAGAGGCTCTGGCCATAATATTTGAAATTTTATAGTATGTATTACATTAAACTCAATGATATCAAATTTAAATCCAAAATATTAACAGAGTTATAAGCCAATGTTTACTTCACAAAGATATTACTTATTGGCTTAAAAGGTAATAAGCCACATTGTTTTTAAACTTACCGATTTTTCACTTTCTTCACTGCTGTGACTGTTGTCACTTGATTCCACGTCGTCTTTATCCCTTAGACTGTCATCTGAGTCAAAGTCCGATTCACTAGAATCAACATTTTCACTGTTTTCGAACACTTTTCGCTTAACACATGCTGAACTTAAGGCGGCCATGTTGATTTATGGATGGCTTGTTACCTTCTTGCTGCAGATATGCGCATAAAATATTAAAAGCTAATAAGGAATTCATTGCACAGTGTTGCCATATTGTGTTTAATTTCTGTGAAAACAAGTTTGTGGCTTGCTCCCTTTCTTATAATATAGTGATCTTTGGGATTCTAACAGAAAAAGAACATCTCATAAATACTACACTCACAAAACTCAATTCAATCTTTGAAGGTAATTTAACTGAAAAGGATTTAAATAACATCTATAGTATCGGGAAGAAAAATACCATTATTGTGGAATTTGTTTCATACCTTCAGAAGAAAAACATTTTCCAGCAATTGTATAAATTGAAAGGAACCGGAATCTCCATTACAAATGACCTACGTCCAGAGGATCAAATAACCAATAGAATACTTGTGAAACATTTGAAGGAAGCTCGAGCTAATAACCATACAGCACAAATAAAAAATTTCAAATAGTACGTAAATGCGACACCATACACTGCTGATGAACTAGAGAACCCAACTGGAGACGACTCTGTTATAGAATTGGATCACACTCCTAATCTGAAAAACAATAGCGCTCCGGCCACTCCAACAATCAGACCTAGTTTCTTAGATGAATCCGAAAATTTATTTCCGGATATAAAAGAGAAGTTGAACACAGGGAAGGAATCTGATAATATTGAGCAACTTGAAGCAGAATCACCAACCAATACTCAGAAGAAACTCATTTTCCCAACTGAGACAAGCAAGAACACTACAATCAATACGAAAACATCAACTAATGCAAGCCATACCAACAGAGCTGTGAACCCACCTGTGAAAAACAAGGAAACCGCTGAAAGTAGAGCACTAAGAAGCAAAAAATCCACCTCATGAACTCATAAATATTTTTTTTTTCAAATTTAACGAACATAACTAAAAAACAAAAATTGTTTCTATATCAAATAGTTTCATGCGGGAATAATAAGAATGGACCAATATATACGAGATTTTGAAGTCAATAACATTGAAACCTACTCCATCGCATACAATTCAGAATGTACCGAAATCTTGAAAATTAATGATATCCACAATAATTTTAAAATATTAAATATGAACATACGTAGCATAAACAAAAACTTGGACCAATTCAAAATTATTTTACAGAATTTGAATGTGAATATTGACTGTCTGATTCTTACAGAAACTTGGAATATTATAGACCAGAGCTTATTTAACATTGATGGATATAATATGATATATAACGAGAGTAAATTCAATCAAAATGACGGTGTTGTTGCATATATAAAATCATCATTAAAATATACATATAAAATATCAGAAATTCACCAAAAAATCAAAGCCATACAAATAAAGATTCACTCCAATGATAAAGGAAGTTTACTCGTCACAGCTGTCTATAGATCCCCTGATTCAGATCCCAAAGAATTTATCAATAACATGAATCAGTTTTTCGAAATTAACGAAGAAAATTCGGTTGATTTATGTTTATTCACAGGAGACCTCAATATTGATTTGTTAGACCCGAGCGAGAATGTTTGTTCCGAATATCTCAATGTCCTAAACGAATATGGGTATATCTCAACAATAAATGAACCAACGAGAGTCCAGGCAAACAGCCGCTCCTGTATTGATCATATCTTCATGAAATCTGCAGTGGACATTCACGAAAGAATCATTCCAATAATCCTTGAAACATCCGTTACAGACCATTACGCAACCATTTTGCAAATTGTTATGAAAAACATAAGTTTCAAAGAAAACAAAAACAGATTCACAAAGTTTATTAATACAAAAAAACTTCATGAAACATACAGAAACATATCCTGGGCTGAAGTATTCACAACAAACGATCCGAACACTGCTACAAACTCGTTCATTGATATAACTTCAGAGGCACTGAATATATGTACAGAAGTAAAAAAGCTTTACAGGAAACGCGCGAAAATTGCACCCTGCGTGACAAACGGCTTACTTAAGTCAATAAATGAAAAAAATTCAATGAATAAGATGCTACAGAAATATCCAAATAATGATCATTTGAGAACAGAATATAAAAAGTATAGAAACAGATTGAATGTACTTATCAAAAAAACCAAATACAATTATTATAGAAAGCAAATTGAACATAACAACAACAATACAAAAAAATTATGGGAAGTGGTACAGGAAATAAGCAAAACAAAAAAAACACGGCATCCTATAGATTCCATTGAAAGCGAGGAGGGTAGCATATTGGTAGACAAAAAACATATAGCAAAAGAATTCAATTCCAGGTTTGCAGAAATGGGTAGGAAATTAGCCAGTAAAATAAAAAAAGACCCCAATTTCGTTCCAAAACGCTCTTCTGTACCTAATTCTCTCGTCCTCACTCCAGTAGAGGCAGTTGAAATACAGAACATAATAAATCAATTGAAAGATAAAAAAGCAGTAAGAATTGACAATATCAGAGCCGAAACTCTAAAGATCATTTCTTGTTACATCCAAAAACCATTAATGCACATTTTTAACCTTTGTATGAAACTTGGAAAGTATCCATCGGCATTCAAACACACAGTGGTCATTCCTCTTCATAAAAAAGGGAATACACGGAAAGTAGGCAATTACCGACCGATATCTCTAATAACCCATCTTTCTAAAATATTTGAGAAGATTTTAAAAAACAGATTAAGTTCTTTTCTGAACAAATTTAACATAATTTCTAAGAATCAATTTGGTTTCAAGGAAAATATATCAACCCAGGATGCAATTTTAGCTTTAATATCGAGAATAACGGAAGCTCTGAATGAAAGCTTTCCATGTCTGTGCATATTCGTAGATTTGTCAAAAGCTTTCGACACCGTTAGCCATGATCTACTCTTACAGTCATTGGAAGACGTTGGTGTTAGAGGCATTTGCTTAGAACTCTTCAAAAGCTACTTGAGCGATAGAACTCAGGCTGTGAGTGTTGATGGTGTGGTTAGCGATGCCGAAAAAATTGACTATGGTGTGCCACAAGGAACAGTCCTAGGACCCATTTTATTCAACATTTATATAAATGGACTGTTCTCACTCGATAGTAATGGAGAAATTTTCGGATTTGCTGACGACACGGCAATTTTTTATAGGTCTGATAACTGGGAAAATCTGAAACAAAAAGCAGAATCTGATTTTCATTCGATAAAAAAATGGTTTGAATATAAATTACTTACGATCAACATGGAAAAAACAAATTATTTACCATTCAGTTGTAACTCTCGTGGCCTGCCTAGTCTCGGCAAACTTAATATAAACATGGACAATGCACATTTTTCCATTGAACCTGTGAAAGAAATCAAATACTTGGGCATGATCATTGATTGTCATATGAAATGGGACTCACACATAATGTATGTAGTGAAAAAGTTGAGATGTATATTGTATAAATTCAAAAAGCTCAAAGACAACTTACCTTTCCATCAAATGAAAACTTTGTATCACTCTTTAGTAGAGAGTCATATCCGCTATGGAATTCTGGCATGGGGTGGAGCATTAAAAACTCATCTAAATCAGTTGGAAGTACTACAGAGAAGATTCATAAAACTAATATTTTCCAAAAACTCCAGATATTCATCTGACTTACTTTATTCTGAATCAAAAATCTTGGACGTTAGACAATTACACTTCTTCATCACATGCCTAAAGTACCACGACTCAAAGCATCTCAACCAACTACCTACCCACAATTACAATACACGAAAAAAAAATCATTATATACCACCGTTAATGGTCAAAGCTACAACACAGAGAATGTTCCTCTACTTAGCACCCAAGTTATATAATAGCATTCCTGATGAATTAAAATGTATAAATATGAAAAGAAAATTTAAACAACGATTGAGAGAGTTCATAAACGAAAATCCAAGAAATATGATTCGTTCTTTCTTTTAAAAAATAATTCACTAAATAAAATAAAAATATGCTTGCTTATAATTTTATATTGATTCGCAATGAATATTTTATATTCATATTGTATATGTGTGTATAGGGGTGCGACTGGTTCTTTTATTTGCTTACCACTATTTTGAATACATTTTTAATAATTTCACCAAAATGTTTTTATACCATTCTATATTGTCATTAATTTTCTATTGTTTACTTTTATATTTATTTCTGACTTTTACCCATTTTTATCAACTCTATGTACCCAGCTCATATATCTGTTTGTTTATGTTTATAATTTTATATTGAATCACAATGAACATTTTAACTTTATTATTTTTATATGCGTGTGTCTGATTTTTTATTTATTTATTACTGTTATTCATTATAAAAATTGTTCATACTCTTACTTACACATTTTTATATAATTTTTATTGTTTGTATATTTGTGAAACAAGTGCTTTAGCACTTATCACTCTTCTTTCTTTACTCACGATGTTTTTGAGCCGATTTTTCTCTATGTTTAATTTAATTAACGTGAATAAAGTTATTATTATTATTATTATTATTATTATAATGATGATTATGCGTTTAAACTAAATTGTTAGTGAATGTGGCTTATTATCCTCTTCCCCCGAGCCCTTCAATTGAGTTAATAACAAATCATGTTAATTTGACAAACGAAGAGGTTCTGATATGCTTAAAAAAAAATTAGGCTTAATGATGCCAATGTTAGATTGGCTGACGACTTTGGTGTTTCAAAGGCTTACGTTGCAAAAACATTCAAGAAGACAATACCAGTGTTAGCAGCAATCTTCAAAAGATTCATTTTCTGGCAGAAAGCAATAATTATTGCGGCAAATTTACCTATACCATTTAGATATCGATACAGAAAGGTACAGTCAATCATCGATTGCTTGGAAGTAGAAATAGAGGTTTCGTCAGATCCTTACAAACAAGCTCAGACTTGGTCAGAGTACAAAAAATGTAATACGATGAAATATCTGATCTCGGCAACTCCAAATGGATTCATAAATTTTATATCAAGAGGTTATGGAGGTCGTGCCACAGATAAAGTAATCACAGAGCAGTCTGGGTTTTTAGATGCCCTGCCAGATGACACAGATGTGATGGCAGATCGTGGCTTCAAACAGGTTGCTGGTTTGTTGGAAAGTAGAAACTGTCGGTTAGTGAGACCTCCAACTGTGCTGACTACAGAAAAACCTTCAAAGGAACAGGTTAAAGAAAGTAAAAGAGTAGCAGCATTACGAATTCACGTTGAAAGGGTAATACGGAGATTAAGAGAATTCAAAATGCTGAGGATGCATGCCTGTGTCAACCATAAAATGTTATATTTGCTTGATCATATAATGATAATAGCTTGTGGTATTGTCAACACACAACATGTACTGATTAAATGATTTCAAATTGCACACTGCTGGTTTCTCTTTACCTTGATATATTGAAAAATTTAATGTATTCTTATAAGAAAACTAGTACCCGAAACATAAACTAATATTTGATATTGCATATTGTAATTAAACATGTAAGGTCAACTCGGGTAAGTGCGTACTACTTTTTGAAAAGTTTGACTTTGTGGTCCAATTTTTTCTACCAACTGTAAAAATATTTGTAGCAAATATTATATAGTAATTGTTAGGTATTAACGGTTGTAGGCAACGATTTATGTTCTTATTTAAGTAGGCCATATTTGTTTGGTGGGTGATTTTTCAGGTTAGTGTCACTAGTGCGCACTTTCACTCTCATGAAGGGTAAGTGCGTAACAAGTCCATAATTTTCTTATAGAATGTGCAGTACAGTCGGAAAGGTAAGTGCGTATAATTCGAATGAAGTATTGACAATGTGTGGTTGCAGAAATGAAAAATATTTATTTTTGAAATTTTCACAAAAGAAATAAAATATGAACTAAAGAAAAACTAAAACACAACATCAGTCAATCAATATGTAAACACTACTGAATATTGTAGGAAGAAAAGCCCACTGAAAATATCACTTCTCCTCGACGTCCAATGACTGGTTGTGGCAAAATGGATATTATATTATCATTAACCACAGCGGAAACATCTGTTGTAGGTGGATAGCGAAAAGTAGTTTTGCCGTCACGTTCTGAAGCTTTTCTTACAAAAGTAAAAAGAGTTTCTCCCTCATGAATTGATATAACACGACCCACGTAATATTTTACTGTCTTCTTCAAACAGAACTTGACTATTGCCCAGTCTCCTGCTTCCTTTTCTGTCAAAGGTTTAAAAGCTTGTTCCTCCTCTCGATGTTCTTCGATTTCCATTAAAAGATCTGATATAGAGCCTTCGCTCGAAGATGAATGCAGACTGAAGTTGTCGGAATTTAGTTCATCCTCAGAACTATCGTTCACGGGAATCGTCTGGACTTTTTTCTTCGCCGTAATTTGTTTTGGTTTATTTGCCTCATTTTCCTTTTCCTCAGAACCCTCAGTCTCAGTAATCTTATTGATCTTTTTCTTCTTCGTAATTTGTTTGGGTTTATCTTTCTCTGCTTCCTTTTCTTTAAGTTTTTGTAAGGCTTCATCCGTCGTAATGACCTCCGCACCAGGACATACCCTCGTTTTCTTCACTTTTTCGTGAGAAACATGACTTTTTATAGTACCCAGGAGCAATGTTTCAAAACTAAGTTTGGCACTCGATTCTGCATCTATATGTGCAGTAGAACAGGAAGGTGCAGAGTTTATTACTGGAAGTTCAGTTACTGTATCAAGAATAACAGCACACTGTGGTAAATTGTTGTCGTCGGTGCTCTGCACCGGATTGTCGTAAGTCCTCTGCACAGCATTGTGCTGTTTCCACCGCTGCAATGCTGTAGGGTCATAACGTTCGTCTGGAATAATCTTGTCATTAAATGGGACTATTCCACCTTTCATAAATCCATTTTTAATCACATCTTCACTTGTTTCCGACCATATATCTCCAATCATTTTTGAAAATTCTCTCTTTGGTAGTTTCATGCCTATATGATGTCTTTGCCATGTTATTAATTTAGCATCCCAACGGCTCTTTAATGACTTCATGGTACTTAAATCTAGCGGTTGTAGGAGATGGCTCGAATGTGGAGGAAGTTTCAATATTACAATGTTGTTGGCCCTCATCATTTCTATTAAGGTAATTCCAACATGGGTGGAATGGCCATCATATATGATCAAGACCGGTCTTTCTGATCCCAGATTGTTGAAAAAGCTGTTTTTAAAATAATTTTCGAACACTGAAGTTTCCATCCATCCATTTGTTGTGGCAGCGTATGTTGTTCCAGGGAATCCTGTATTTTGTGGAGCCATAAATTGGTCCCATATATTCTTGCCCTTGAATATTATGAGTGGAGGGGCTTTGGCTCCGGCAGCACTACATCCTAGTAGCACGGAGATGTTTTCCTTTCCCGGCGAACTTGTTGTGCGAGTTGCTGTACTCCCTTTTGGACCAATAACCTTAGTTTTAGATGGATCCTTACAAAAGCTGGTTTCATCAAAGTTCCAAATCAGATGTGGCTTGTCGCTTAAATTTAATTCATCGATCGTACTTTTTAAGATGTTAAAATAATGTTTGATAATGAATGGATCGCAAGCTTTTTTCCGAGCATACTCAACACTCTGTGGTTTTTTCAAAGAAAGGTTATGTCTCTGTTTAAATGCAATGAACCAATCTTTTGAAGGTACACCATCTTTAAATGGAGTTTTTAATCCTTTCTCCTTTACATATGTCCCTACTATGTCTAAAACTTCTTTTCGTGACAATCCGTAGCCGTATCTTTCCATATAAGTCAGACCTGCCACTAGTGTTTTTTCATCTTGTAAGGGTAGAGCTGTCGATCTACCAAAAGAGTGAGACTTCTTTCCACGTCTTCCTTTAATGTGATCAATTATGGTTGTCAGCGGAATATTATAATTTTTACTAGCTCTATATGCGGTATAAACTCCTGATTTTACTTCTGCCACAGCTTCTTGCAACTGCTCTCTGGTGTATTTACCACCTTTATCAGTTTTTCGCACATATTTGTTAGGCATTGTGATCTGCAAGAGATAAATATAAGTGTTATTTATTGTTATATTTTCAAAAAAATTGTCGGGGAAGTGCGTACTAGTAAAAAGTTGACCGGTACGCACTTCCCCGTTCTAACATTTTTGTAGGTTAAGTGCGTACGTCATGTTTTTTTCCTAATCATGAAGTTGAAATAAAAACATAAAACTATTGTTAGTTACTTCAATTATTACTACATGAGAATTCACATTTATACTTACCAAAATACACAAATATTTCACGATGATTGCAGATGCATAACTACGATACCAATTACGACCACCTGTTTATTTTGCACGCTCATGAAAAATGATATTCCGTTGCCTCAAAATCGCGTCGTCTACTGCCACCTATTTATGGGTAGTTGAACTATGTTGAAAAGATCTATTGTGCAAGTCGCCACATTTATTCATTCATAAATAGAAAAACTACAGGCTCACTAACGCACTTACCCGACTTACGCACTTCCCCGAGTTGACCTTAGTGAATATAGTTATAAAATGAGAATCGCAACAATACCAATGAAATATTAATAAATTTTGTTTTTATCGAAGCTGCAGGTACTCCCTTTCCATTCTAGTCATAAAATTGCTTGAGAGAAAATTGAAAATAAATTTTTGAGATTCTCTTTCCTACAAACTACATTAACCTGTCAAAGATCATCAATATGCAATACTCGTTTGTTATATCACAAGACCTATAAATTTAATCGAATAAACTATTAAAATATTTTGAGCGTGATTTTGCTTGGAAAATAGTTGAATGCACAATAATTTAATAAAATCCCGAGACCACAAAGCGGTCGAGGGGATTTATTTTGAAATTATTGTGCATGAAATTATTTATCAAAAAGCACAATCATGCAAAAATATTTTGTTAGTTTAATCCTTTAAAATGTATAGGTCCTGTGATATACGACAAGATTATTTCTTGAATGAGATAGATTAAAACCAACAGCAAAGAATTTTATTGATAATGAACACCAATGCATTGAAGAAGCCTTTGCTGCTAATTTTGCATGTAAACATTTCAAATTCTGACGTATTTTCGTTGCCTATGCCAAAATATTTGTCTAGAAATCCTATCGAACATGGAGTTATCAATATTAGGTCATTAAAACGATTAAAAAATTATTATTTTTTTTATAAACTGTTGCCAAGAATTGTAAGAATCCCTGAAAAACAACACAACGAAAACCAATATCGAGGACGAAAATTTAATCGCAATTAAACAGCTCTTGTAAAATAATCACTTATTTAAACAATATATATTCGAAAAATGGTGATGTCTGATTGGTCTATTTCATCATGAATGAAATAATCATTTACACTTCTGAATTTATCCATGCTACACAAAAACAAAGCAACTACTTCTAATTTGTGTTTCATCTTGAAGTTACTTAATGGATTGATGGTTTGCAAAGTTTTTTTTGAACATACCTCAAAAACAACTAAGAAATGCTAATACGTATTTGGTAAATGGGCAAAATTCAACACTAAATAGGGTACCTAGTACCTATCAACTTACTGCAATTTATATCTGTCTTTATCAATAACCAGTTTCAACCAATATTGATTTCTACTTTTCCTGTTTCTCTTCTTTTTTGGTAAAGGAGATATAAATTTATATGTTTTGTTCGTATATGACAACTACCTTATCAATAATATATAATAAACTGTAATTGGGGTTTTTCAAATATTAAATAAATAAATAAGTAAACAAAATTAACTTTTATTCCATACTGTTATAATTTTATCAAATGAGCAAAAATAACTGTTTTCCAAAAAAATTCTGCACTTTTCATCATCTCGGTGATGAATTGTTCGTCATATTCTACTTCCATAAGATGGAATTTTTCGGAAATTTCAAAATCTGGTGATGCCACACAAAAATAACCTTTTTTCCTGCCAGTCATCATCATCTGCAGTTGTATCTGTGCAAATTTTTTGGGCAAATTTTTCCATTTTTCTCAATATAACTTGAAATCGTTCTCTCTTTTATTGGACATTTAATCTCAACTACATGAGTCTCGCTGATTCCATCTGGGGAAGCACCAAAAATTGGAAAATTTGGATGGATGAAAATACCACAACTTTTTAAAGGAAGATTTGTCACATCTGCAATTTTTTTCAAAACACTACCCTCCAATCGTTTGCCCCTCGACATTGCTGGAGTTTCTACCATTTTTGACCCTCCCAAAAGTTCTTCCACAAGACTTCCTTCGAACGTCTTGCATTTTGCATTTTAATGCTTCATGTAGTTTCGATGCTGTTATTCTTCCATATCGAATCTCATACCAAGATGATGACTTATGCTGTTTCATTGTGATCGTTTGTACCTCTTCACATATCTGTAAGGATATTTTACTCGAAATGAAGTCCATAAACCCTGTTGCACTCTGAACTCCCTTACACTCACTTTTATACAAAAGTGATAATTTGTGGAGTGATGCTCCTGAAACGGCATTTGTTTTGAATGGCTGAATGAATATGGTTCCCAAGCAACCCTTTTGTCGACCTTGTTTTAGAAAATCCTTGAAAATCTCTTCAGGCACATCTGGAAGGGATGGTATAGGATGTGAAGAAACCTTTTCAAGGGTTACAAATTTCTCAGTTGACCTCACTCTTGAAAGTTTCGAAGCTTTCCAATAGCAGTCGGTAGAAGTTACTGATGGTTCTTCTGACCTCCTGTGTAGCCACAACAAAAAGGCTACACTATGTTTGCAACCACCTGGAAACATTTTTATTTATCAATATTATGCCAACAACAACAAAATATACCTTCTGAAGCTGCACAGTCCAAACATTTACAATGCAATACCACTTCTTTCTTTTCATCAATTTCAACGGTGACTCTGTAACCTTTGCCATGAACTTTGTGTTCAGGTGTTACTTTTGCCTTGACAATGCAGTGTGTATCATGCCTTCTAACTTGAACATAACCAACCGCATTGTTGCCCTAAAAGTAGACATATTTTAAACATACAATAAAAAACAGTATCTAATAACTTACCGACTAGACTTAACATTTTTAACTTCAGCAGAGTGAAACTCTTGATGGTTTCTATAAGGGTATGGTCCGTAAGCCAACCAAAGATAACCAAAGTTGCGGTTCACAGGTCCGTAACCTCTGAAAAAATCAAAGTGTTTAACTAACCATGACATACGGGACACGGTTCCTGAAAAAAGTGGTCAGGAGTGTAACCACTCCTAGGAGGTCGGTTTTTCTGGTTATCACACCGAACGTTCTGTGACGTGTGTCTACTACTGACGACTGACGTTTAAAAATACAAAATATATTTTGTGTCTTTTACGAAGAGGAATAATTTTTGTTTAAAAAAGTAATCATATTGTATCACAATGGTAAGAAATGAGATAAAGCAAATAATGCCATCAGTGATTGATTTTCGTTTGTAATTTCAGGATGTCAATTTGAATGCTTCCTGTACCTGTTTTCACTGTCACCTAGAAATAGGTAGTTTGAATGAACTTGTCGGAGGTGTAAGTCATGAATGCTTTCTGCAGTATGATGAAATTAGTTTTGATTATGAAACTAATATTGCGAAAGGCGTTTTCAAGCGTTCAGAAAATCCGAAAGATGCTCCGTCTACTACCTCTGGTGGTGTAACTAATTGGACAGATCCAGCAATTAAACTTCTCATTTCCACGTACAAGGAATGTGAGGAAGCATTTGCGTCCCCTCAACATAACAAGAAAACTGTCTGGGGTAAAATAAGCCGAAAACTGGAGGAACATGGTATTCAGATGACAGCCAGGAAATGTGACGAAAAGTGGAGAAATTTGAAGAAAAAATATGACTCAGTGAGACGAGAGAATGAAAAAACAGGAAATGCATCGTCTAATTGGAGATTTTTCAATGAACTCCATAGTATCTATTCAAAAGATCCACTATTCTCTCCTCTGTCCACTGTGAGTAGCACTGGAAAAATAATCATGCAGCAACAACTCGAAACTCCTACAAGTTCCAGATCCAAGTTTTCTCCAACAGGACTAGATGTAGGGATCACACCAAAGAGAATCAAGAGAAAATGTACCACCAGCATGGAAGAGTTAGAGAAGAAAAGGCAAGCAAGACATGAGGAAAAAATGAAGTTCAAAAGAGAAGTGTTTGAGTGGCTAAAGGCCAGTGATAAAAAAGATCCATCATCTCAAGTGCAGTAGTTTTCAGCTATGAAATTTAAGATTTTGTTTTCAACTTTGTGATGTGCAATGTACCAAAGAACTTATCACATTGGCATATTCGTAATGCGTATTTGAATATATGTTAAGTTTTTCTTATGCCCTAGGCTACGATTAGTGCAAGTTTTCTGATATCTCATTTCCTATGGTACATTAGAATGTATTTTTTTTTATTGTAAGTTAATACAAAAGTTGTTAACATGACGCCAGTAACTGGTCTATGTGTTTAATTTGGGATAAATATATATATATATATATATATATATATATATTTGATAGGAAATTTTCACTGAATAAATAAAAAAATATTGGTGATGGCTTTTATTTGTAGTCATTACAGAAACAATTCATCACATATATCATTTCTCTTATTCTGGCCTAGAATTCTCAATTCGTGTTCTCCCATATCCACAACTACATTGTCATCATCATGTTCGTCTAAATCTTCCTCGTGAAGCTCCAAATTATCATTTTGCATAATACAAATATTATGCAGAACTGTACATGCAATGATATATCTTGTACCCCATACAATGTCTTTCACATCCAGAAAGTGTAAACAGCGAAATCTCTTCTTCAACAAACAAAATGCTCTCTCAATACAACTTCTTACACGGGATAAACAAATATTGAAATGCCTCTGTGCGTCTGTTAGATGTCCATTGTCTCGGTATGGAGTCATTAGCTGAGGTCTTAGGGGATATGCTTTATCTCCAACTAAATGTGTATCACCTGGGAATATGTTCATATATTCCCATACCTCACTATTTCTCAAAACCCTAGCATCATGACATGATCCTACTTTTCCTGCAGTGGTATGTATAAATTTCAGCTGATGATCACAAACACCCTAGAAGGAAAATGAATTAGTGGCCATGAAATAAACTTAATTTTGAAGTATTAACACATGCAAAAAAGCACAGGCACCTGCAATATGAGGGCTGCAAAACCTTTCCTAGTAATATATGACCTGGGTTTTTCTCTTGGTTGTGATATTTTTATATAGGATCCATCTATACATCCCACAGTTCCAGGAAAACCCATGGCAGCAAAAGCTCTTATGATCTCTTGTCTTTCGTCATTTGTGGGCCATGCAATAATTTGGTTACTAATGTTTAACAGAGCATTTGTAACTCTCCGGACTGTTCGTATTGCTGTAGCTTTCCCAATGTTGAAACGTGAGCAAATTGATCTGAAAATAATGAAGATCGTGTTTACTATAAAAGTATGAAAACTACAATGTGTAATACCTGCCTATAAGAATCAGGAGTACCAAATCGCCATATTGCAATGAGTAGTTGGTTTTTGGCGCTACAGGTATGCCTTCCATTGTCGTCATCATTTGTTGCAATGTCGTTTTTAATCAAATTTAAAATGAAATTGAACGTTCCTCTGTACATCCGAAAATGTTCTCGAAATTCCCCTTCTGAATAATCATCAACTACATCCTGTACAAATGTTGCTATCCTTGGTCTGAGAACTATCAAAAGTAAATATCTCATTCTTAAAAATCTACCTCGATTTTTGACTTACCCAAAGGTCCTCTGATATCCCAATTATAATCTTCATCATCACTACTACTACTGCTACTGAGTAGAAGCTCATTCGCCACAAAATTCCTCATTCTGTTATCCATTGTATTGTATTGTTTTTGTTTCTCAAATCTATTCATGAACAACCATAACATAACCTTGTCATTGCTGTCAGAATTCGTTAATGTCATCGGTCATTGCTGCTGCTGGTATTCTGGTCCGTAAATTAACCGATTTTCAAGAAACCGATGTCACATCGGAGTGGTGAAGTGATGGTTAACCTGGTTGACTTACGGACCATACCCTAAAATTCTAAAACCATGCCAGCATCTACTACTGGAAAGATTGTGACTAGTCCCTTTTTCGAATCCTTTTTCCATTTTTATACTTGATGACACTTTCGATTTACAAAATAATCTCACCGTCACAATATATCACACCAAAAACGACAAAACCAAAAACACAAACAAATTAATTATGAATATATACTTTTCTTGGGTTAGAAAGTTGTCAAATTAAGAAGAAGAGGTGACATGTCCCCTCTTCTTCTAGATGTGACGAGTTAGCGGTAAAGTTTTCACTGTTAGGGCGGGTTGTACAAAACAAGTTCACCATCAGTTTAAGTAAACTCGCTTCAGTTGCTAGGGATTAGCCAATGAAATGTCTAGTACCTTAGCAACTGAACTCAGTTTAGTTGAACTGTTGGCGAACTTATTTTGTACAACCCGCCCTTACCAAAGTTAGTTAACCGAACGGCGAACTGCCGATTATTGTCGTTCTGTGATTTTAATGAAAACTGGTGACTTTTTTTCCAGGAACCGCTTTCGTAAATAACGTTTATGGTTTACATTCACTCAACTAGTACCTATTAACGGGAAAAAAGTATTCAAACTCTGAAATACCTTTGAGGCGAAACAAAAATAAATGACTAGCTTTCTCTTTCGAACATCATTTTTATGGACCACAATAATTCACAACATTAAAACTATCCAGTTCTTAATTTATATTCAAACATATTGTTTTATGACAGATTCAATGTTCTCTGGTTCATAGTTTTGAAAGCTTGGCAACGTTGCCGTTAAACGTCAGAATCATCCCGATTACGCCCATTGGCTGCTCAGGCACGTACGTCACCAAGAGCGCCAAAATTAGTAGCTTCAAAATTTGACATTTTTCAGAACGAAATTAGACCAGCTGTAATTGAAATTTTACTCAAAAAATATTTTCAGGGTAAATTTATATATGCATTATGTATTTTACAACACATTTGGAGCACACATATTTTTTCGTGTCCTCGCCTATTGTACTGGTGTTTCATGAACTAATGACTAGCTTCCTTTTTGTTTTTTTTGTGCATCCAAGGTCTATCCATCTCCCAGATTTTGTTCTCTTGAGTTTTGCAATGCATATTAATGTGAATGTGACGCAGTGTAAATTATTGACTATTCTTGGTGAAATAATAATGTACCCTCTGTGAATCGGTAAGTAATAGCTTCAAAAATCTAAATTTATGTTTTGTATTAAATTATACAATGAATATATAGTTATCATAACACTCATAACATCTTTTCCACAGTTATATGTGAAATCAGATCCACGATTTAAGAATATCAGGATGAAAGAAAATGCATGGAAAACCATTGGAATGATTTTGGAGGACACACGTAAGTTGAAAGAAATCGGATTCCTGGTAATTTTTCTGTTTTAATTATTATTTTCCAGCTGAAGCATGTGAACATAGGTGGAAGATTTTAAGAAATAAATACACTGCATTGAAAAGGGAACGCCATCCTTCAGGTTCTGGGGCCTCTGAAGTTACCTGGCCCCATTTTGATACAATGAGGTTCTTGGACCCATATCTTCTTTCAAGAAAGTTGGGTTTATTTTTCCTGAAACTGAATTTTTAATAATAAAATAAATTTTCAGGTCATTTTCCAACATAACGAAGAAACCAGAGGCAAAAGAGTGGGACTCCATGTCATCAATTTTAGATGAGGATCCCTCAGTAGAAAAAGAAAACTCCCCAGAGAGAAATATTGAAAATGAACCAGAGTGTATTACAAGTGCTTCATCCTCATCCCAATTACCTCCAAAGAGGAAATTAACGTCTGTACCCAGACATACCCTTCCGGCCAAAAAACAAAAAACTGACAATCTTGCTGACAAAATGACAGGGTGTTTTGAAACTTTTCAGAAAGTGCTAGAAACAAATAGTACCACCCAAATAGACCAAGAACATTTTGTCAGGAGTGTGGTTCAAGATATGAAAGTTTTTTCTCACAGAGAACATTTTAATTAAGAGAGAAATATATAATGTTCTCGCAAAACATGCGGAATCGATAGATTCAGACTGATATTTTCAAGTTAATTTTAGCTATTTTTGTTTTCTGTGATAGAATGTATATTTGCTTTATTTTGTTTGTGATTTAAGAATTTATTTTTGTTTTGTGATAAGAATTTACTTTTGTTTTGTGATAAGAATTTACTTTTGTTTTATTCTATGAAAAAAAATTTTGTTGATTTTTTTAAGTACTCAAATAAAAGGTACGAAATGAGAAATCGATAAGTTTCATTTGAAATACTTTTATTCTTGAATGAATAAATCAGTGAGTGAACTTCTCAAATTATTTCACAGGGTTAAGTTTTAACAATGTGAACATTTTGATTTTTTGGAAATATGAGTGGTATGTGAACATATTTTTTTATTCAAATTTCCCACAATTGGCAAATAGGTGTTTTATTTTTTCATACAAATTTCACATAAAATCCCAAAGAATTAGTGAATAAACCCATTGTTGGATAAAAATAATTAAGGGTGGTTGGTATCTTTAATTTTGTACCTATTTGAAATCATTTAAACAAGTATATAGGTTTGCATAGAAATCTATTTGAAAATATAAAAAAGAAAAAGTGATAAAAAATCAGGTAATCAAATCATAAAAAATTATCTGGAGCACCTCCTCTATGAAGTGTATCCTACTGATATGGAAGTGATCCATGGTCTGTGACGAAATATTCGGCCAGTGTATCCCTTAGTTCAATATTGATTCTTCCTGGATTATTGGAAGATACCCGTCCAACGGATGGCAGAGAACCTACAATGTTTGGTTCTGATTCTGCCAGAAGACCTGTAGGACAATATCTCCTCTGCTCTACTGGTAGATCCTCTTCTCCCTTCTGAATATAATTGTGTAAAACTACACATGCCATCACTATCCTATCACACAATTCGGCCTTAGCAATAATTGGGTTCCTTAAACGCCTCCACCTTTGGGCTAAGATACCAAATGTTATTTCAATACATATCCTTGCCCTAGATAACCTGAGGTTAAAAATCCCTTTTCTCTCATCTAGATACCTACCTGGGTATGGCCTCATTATGTTTCTATGTAGCGGAAAGGCCTCATCCGCTACAAAGAAATGGGGAAATTGTACATTTGAACCAGGTAATCTTTTTGGTGGAGGTATATCCAGATAATCATTTAGCAAAGCACTGCCAAAATCGGATTGACTGAAAATATAACTATCATGATTGGCCCCCTCTCTACCAATATCAACATAAGTAAATTTGTAAACTGGATCACAGGCAGCCATGAGCACAATGCTAAAAATATAATTGAATTGAAAATATGATATCAATTTCATGAAAAAATGTTGAATTACCTGAATGTCTTCTTATACGAATAGAACCTAGTCCCTGAATTGTTTGGACACTGAATTGATATATGTTTGCCATCAATGGCACCAATACAATTGGGCATATTCCAACGTCTGTAAAATGCTGTAGAGATGTTAATGAGACCTTCCTTAGTAGGCGGAGCCAAAACAATTGGTGCCAGAACTTCCCACAGTACATAACAGACTTCTTCAATGATACAGTGAACTGTAGTTTTCCCAACAAAATTATTCCATGCAATTACCTGCATTGAGCATCCTTCAGCAAGATAGCTAAAAAAGGTTCATTTGATGAATTCATTTATTTTTTGTGAATATGAATACATATTTAGAATGAATGAACGATTATAATCATATATTGTTTGATGTATAGTACTCACTGAAGAGTGATAGCAAGTCGTTGCCCTGGTTCAATGGGAAGTTTGGTGGGGTCTCTTTTTAAATGAGGTTTTACCATATCCAGGAGTTGTTCGAACATCTCTGGAGACATCCGCGTGTACTTATAGAATTGCTCCCTGTCGTGCGTCTTGGAATACAGAAGCAAATTCTGATACACACTATTTTTATTGTGTACCTGATTCATTGGCCGCACTTTGTATCTCCTTTTGGATCGTAAGAGCTTCTTCCTCATTAACATAATAGCCGCAGATGACAGCATAATGAGCATACCCACAATCATAGTATTATTATCCATTATCATATCAACAAATTTGAACCAGCAAAATCAAAACATCAATTTATAAACAAGGTTATTTTAATTGAGGGTTAACTTTACAAATATTTGACAGAAAAAAAATCCATAGAAATCATAGCACAGAGTACACCAACTAACTGTTGTACTCTGTGATCATAGAACATTATCATAAGCGCATGCGCATTTGTCCTTTCATACTAAATAAGATAAGAAGTTAAAAGTTGGTCAACTCTTATTTAGTTTCTTATTTCTTATTTTATTCTAGTTAGTGTATAAACGTTCCCTATGTATTGCGTATGTTGAACTTTCTTATCTTATTTCTTATTTTATCTTATTTACTGTATAAACCCACTGTAGTTTCGTCTTCATGCTACCTAATAATTGTGTAAAGGAAAGCATTTTATTTATGAATCAATTTGCAAAATGATCTATCAGGATGTTAAATTTAACCTTGCTTTTTTATATGCTGCATTCAAATCAGGGATGACAAACTATCAAGCTGCATAAAGTAATATTGTTAATTCAATTGAAATACTTGAAATGATCACTGCATATAGATTATGAATTTTTATGTGAAATGCCCCTGCACGTATTATTTACACACACACACAAACTTCTGAATACTTCATGATTTCTCTCGAAATAATCGAAACAATATTCATGTGAACGTTCAACACGGTTTTCAAGTCAAATTTCACGAAATACACATCATTTTCAATGAATAAATAATCCAAACATTTTGAAACTGTCAAAAATCGAAAAACATTCTGTACATGTCAACAATCCATTTATTCAAGGAATTTTGTTGCCAACCTTGAAAAAGTTGGAGTTGGCGTAGCAATATTCACTTTGCCATTTTTATGAATGAACTGTGTTTCCCGCGCAAAATCAGATTTTATTTTTTTTACGGCTCTGATTCAAAAAGATATACCGGGTGGCTACGGAAGTATTGCCTACGGAATATCTCAGTTATTGTATGAAGTAGGTTTGTGAAATTTTGAGCGTCGATATAATGACATAAGAGCTAGAATTTGAGCATATTGACATGTCGAAGTTAACTTCCGGTCTGACCGGAAGTAACATCAACTTTCTTATTTTAAATGGAAACCCTATTTTTTTTCTTTTCGCTTTATTCAGCATTCAATTCCCTTTCTAATGACATTATGATAATGATAATGACAAATTATTATTGAAATTCACCGAGTAGGCCGTGGAAGCAAAATGAAAGCCAAAAATTGAAAAGTTGGCTATGGAAACCATACGTCACTTGATAAGAGTTGCTACTACTGTGATATTTTATTTTCATTCGTCGGCGTTATAAAAAGCCGCCAAAAAAAATATTGGAAAAATTGGGAAAAAAACAATACTCTGTAGGTCCATAACTTAAATAGGAACATACAACTTTTTCTTGCCTGTACTATTCAGCATAACCATTCCTTTCTAATGATATAATAGAAAATGATTTTTTGAACTGAGATACCAAAAAATCCAATTATTATTCTTCAAATAACAAAACAGATTATCGCCATACGCAAAAATAAAATTAAAAATAACGTGGAATGATAAATTATATCCTGTAGGTTCTAGGTTAAATAGGAACATAAACGTACTTGGTCTGTGCCATCGTCCATAGATATTCTAATATCTACCTATGGACGATGTTTGTGCTATTCAGAATAATCATTCCATTGCAATAATCATTCGAACCAAAATATTAGCAAGTAGGCTGATTAAGATGTATTTTGGAATGAAACAAAAAAGAAATGAGAGCGGTCACGAACGCTGCTATCTATATTATTTTGACGTTCGAAGTAGTGTTTTTGATTCTGCCATTTTAAAAGGGTTTGGAAATCGAAATCAGTTAGTGGAATATTCAAAAAATGCCCCGTTATTCACGAACCGAACAAATTGGCATGCTTCTCATTTATGGTGAATGTTTAAAACATTCTTATGCCGCTGAACGATTGTATTTAGAGCGATATCCAGGGAGGCAGCAACCGTCAAGAAGGTATTTCCAGTGGCTTGAAGAAAAAATAAGAACTGAGCCTGATGTTCACGAAGACCAAGAAGCATTTGTTATTAATGAGGAAACTGAAATTAATGTATTAGCTTTAGTACAATATGATAGCACAATTTCCTCAAGGCAGATTGGCGCCGAATTAGCTATAAGTAAGGACTCTGCTAGGAAAATTTTGAAAAAACATCGATTGAAATCCTTCAAGTATCAGTTGCATCAACATTTGTATGAAAATGACGGTGAAAGGCGCCTGGAATATTGTAATTGGTTTCTTCGACAAAATGCTGAGAATCACCTATTTAACTATTATATCTTGTTTACGGACGAGTCAAGATTTAGCAACAATGGATTATTTAACAGGAATAATACAAGGTAGGTACTGTACTTTATTTGAATTATTGTCGATAGTCGAAGTGTAAAGTGCTAAAAGTGTGAACGGTCTTTTGTTCCAGGTACTGGGCGATAGCAAACGAGCACCGGTTTCGACAAGGCGGCTTCCAGGAGAGATTTGGTGTGAATGTTTGGGCAGGAATAGTTGGAACTCATATTGTTGGCCCCATTCTTTTTCAAGGCCAACTAACCGGAGAGAGATACTTTAATTTTTTAACGAATGAAATTTCGGAATTCATTAACAACCTACCAGCGGAAATAACTGAGAGAATGTACTTCCAGCAAGATGGCGCCCCTCCGCATAATTCAAGAATAGCGAGAATTAACTTCAAAATCGCTTTCAAGAGAGACTTATAACAACCCATGGTCCAGTCAGGTGGCCACCAAGGTCACCTGATCTTACTCCGTGCGACTTTTTTCTATGGGGGCATCTTAAAAATAGGGTGTATTCCACACAGCCTACAACTCTACATGAGCTAGAAGTAAAAATTCGTAGAGCTTTCCAAGATATCACGCCCCAAATGTTGAGAAACGTTTTACATGAAAATATCACCAGAGTCAATAAATGTATTGACGCTGAGGGAATGCATTTCGAACATTTGTTTTGAATTTATTTTATCTTTAATCCGATCCATTTGAATTTTTTTTTCGATAAATCTGTTTTTTCGTTATTTGAAGAATAATAATTGGATTTTTTGGTATTTCATTTCAAAAAATTACTTTCTATTATATCATTAGAAAGGAATGGTTATGCTGAATAGTACAGGCAAGAAAAAGTTGTATGTTCCTATTTAAGTTATGGACCTACAGAGTATTGTTTTTTTCCCAATTTTTCCATTATTTTTTTTGGCGGCTTTTTATAACGCCGACGAATGAAAATAAAATATCACAGTAGTAGCAACTGTTATCAAGTGACGTATGGTTTCCATAGCCAACTTTTCAATTTTTGGCTTTCATTTTGCTTCCACGGCCTATTCGGTGAATTTCAATAATAATTTTTTTCTGATCTAGTTTCTGGTCAGATACCAACTTGTGATATGTCATTAGAAAGGGAATTGAATGCTGAATAAAGCGAAAAGAAAAAAAATAGAGTTTCCATTTAAAATAAGAAAGTTGATGTTACTTTCGGTAAGACCGGAAGTTAACTTCGACATGTCAATATGCTCAAATTCTAGATCTTATGTCATTATATCGACGCTCCAAATTTCACAAACCTACTTCATACAATAACTGAGATATTCCGTAGGCAATACTTCCGTAGCCACCCGGTGTAAGTGTTATATATATTCGGAACCAGGGCGTTGAGCTCTATCCACTGTAAAATTATGAATTTTTTTTTTTGGATACCGATTCCTCATTGTTAAGTCTGTATCAATATGTCTGACTATCCCTTTACATTGAACCTGATTGAAAGGAATGAACATTTTGTAGCCTTTGTTTTTGAGAATTTCATTTTCTAAAAATGCATTAGCTGCCTTGTAATGAGTAAATTCTACTCCAAGTCTGTTCTTACCCTTATTAGATACTTTTACTAAATCTCTAAAATTTAAGTCGAATATTTCTTTAGCTATTTTTAAATGGTTATATTTACCGATGTTATTTCCTGATTGTTCGGTGGCCTCGATCATTACCATGTATGTTTTTGCATTAGTTTCCGTGAAAAAAAGTGTTTCTGTCGTTTTTTGTTGTGTCGGGTTTTTGTCCGGTGGTTCTTTATCTCCTGGCGTAGCCGGTGGTTCTTTATCTCCTGGCGTAGCCGGTGGTTCTTTATCTCCTGGCGTAGAGTCGCCCATAATGCGTAACTTTATATGATATCCAGTAAGTGTATTTCAGCACTCACAAAGTAGTAAGAGGAAGGAAAAGGAATATATTTACACAGGTACGGTTAGTAAATTTACCCCTCTGTTTCTTTCGCTTCAGCACTTGACAAACAACCTACTCGCTTCACGAATCGAGAAGGAATCCTTTTTTGGTTTTGTAATAGGAGTTGGGAGGAAAAGGGGAGGGGGTAAGAATTGTTTTTATAAAACTGCACAATATTGTGCAACATTAGCAATAATGAAACAAGTGTAAATATTGTTGGTTCAAAAATAAATAGTCTAATCTGCGCAAGGGGTGATTTCAAAGCCCCCTAGCAGCAAAAGTGTTGATTTTTTGGGGTTGGCGCAATGGTATCATTGATTGAGAATTACATGGACTACATCATACCATAAATTCAAAGAAATCCACCGGGAAAGAAATACATCGAGAGTTCGAGGTACATACTAGCTATTAGTAGCCACATGTTGTTGAGGTATTTTGTGTTGTTGCAAGTATCATTTAGATAGACGAGTTATTTGGCCAAAAGTAACCCACTAGTGGGGTACTTTCGTCAAGGGGTAAAGTTAAAAAATATTGACTCAACTTTCGAAAGAAGTATTAATACAACTTGGTGAACTGCTGAATGATTGATTATCATGAAATGTCAATACAGACGATGTTCGTGCCGTTCCTGTGGGGGCTTCAAGTTTTGCTACAATATCTCCAAAATTGGTTTCGCTATCTTCTATATTAGGATAAAGAAATGGAGAACTACCGCCTTTGCGACGCAGAAACTTGACATTAAAGAGAGGGAAATCAGTCTGTTGCACTATTCCTACATAGCGAATAACTAGGAAAGGCCACTAATACAAAATCGCCGATGTGAATCTCTTGATCTGATACCAAGCAGAGTTCCTCTGTTTCCTCACTAATATCATCACTACTTCGAGAAAATACTGATTCTAGTATCACATCTGAGTCACTTGAATCTTCGAACATATTCTTCGGTGGCTTTTTGCTCTCTTCTGTGTTGCAATACCTTTCTTTTAACCTGTCTCTCATTTATAAATCGTTTTGTCGTTGTCTTTCAAGTTCTATGTTCTCTCTTAAAATCTTTTCGGATGTGTCGGTATAAATTTTACTCTTGCATGATTTTTTCTTCTTGGCGCGGGAGCTTCCGGAAAAGGAATTATTTCTGAAAGTTTAGGCTGTTATTTACTTATTTATGTGTTGATGGTTATCTTCCATATTGACTGATGTATTTGAACAAGACGGTTGTTCCTGGCTAAGATGTCTAAAAAGTATGGTGTGTCGACTCATTCCTGCAAAACTGTTGGATAAAGCGGGAGACAATTCGCCAGCTTGATTAAGAGAAAACAAATGAAATTGTGACCTGTTTCCCAAATATTCCGCATTTGCGTGTACCGCCACGGTCGGTTTTCCTGTTAGGGTAAAGGACCCCACAAACTCCTTATGGAATTTGGGTCCCGGTGGATTTTTTAAATTTTTGGTATGATGCAGTCCATGGAATTCTCAACCAATGTTACCATTGCGCCAACCTAAAAAAATGAACAGTTTTGCTGCTAGGGGGCGTTGAAATCATCCCCTGCGCAGATTAGACTATTTATTTTTGAACCCGGTAAGAATATTTTCATTTGTTTCATTGTTGCTAATGTTGCACAATATTGTGCTGTTTTCTATAAAAAATTCTTACCCCTCCCCTTTTCCCCCCAACTCCTATTCCGAAACGCAAAAAAAATATTTCTCGAGTGCCTTCAAATGTATCGTGCAATGTTCAAATATGCCTAAATAAGGGAAATAACAGTTTTTTATAATTATCCCCCCACCCCCCAAATGACACACAACGAAAAAATTTTGGTGGATTTTTCTGAACTTTTGATATAATGCAGTTCAAGTTATTTTGAATAGAAATAAATCGGGTGACAAACCCCAAAAATGAATAGTTTTGATGCTAGGGGGCATCGAAATCATACCTAGCTCAGAATAGAGTATTCTTTATTATAGGTATTTTTGTTTTATTTTATGCCGAACAATTGTGTAAATTCTTATAAATTGAAAATCTAAAACCTCCCTCTTACCCCCAACCCCTCTTTCAAAACACGAAAAAAATTTGTTCAATCACCACCTCAAATTCAAATTGTGGATGTCAAATTTTTAATTATTTTCAAGATTTTTGCCCAATTAATTGATATTAAAAAATCATGAGCTACTCCCTACTAAGAAGTCAGCGAACTCCACCAATATTTTTCTGAAGGGAGGTAAAGGTGAACTGAAACAACTGTATGATTTCCTCAATTTACAAGTACGGGAATTAATTTTTTCATGTTTTAAAATAGGAGTAAGGGGGAGGTTTTATATTTTCAATTTATAAAAATTTACATAATTATTTGGCATAAAATAAAACAAAAATACGTAAAGATATTTGTTTCCGCCTATAATAAAGAATAGTCTATTCAGAGCAAGGTATGATTTCGACGCCCCCTAGCATCAAAACTATTCATTTTTGGGGTTTGTCACCCGATTTATTTCTATTCAAAATAACTTGAACTGCATCATATCAAAAATTTAGAAAAATCCACCGAAATTTTTTCGTTTTGTGTCATTTGGGGGGTAAGGGGATAATCATAAAAAACTGTCATTTCCCTTATTTATGCATATTTGAACATTCGACGACACATTTGAAGGCACTCGAGAATATTTTTTTTTGCGTTTCGAAATAGGAGTTGGGGGAAAAAGGGGAGGGGCTAAGAATTTTTAAAATAAAACAGCACAATATTGTGCAACATTAGCAACAATGAAACAATTGAAAATATTTTTACCGGGTTCAAAAATAAATAGTGTAATCTGCGCAAGGGATGATTTCAACGCCCCCTAGCAGCAAAACTGTCCATTTTTTTAGGTTGGCGCAATGGTAACATTGGTTGAGAAAATTCAAAAAAATCCACCGGGACCCAAATTCCATAAGGTGTTTGTGGGGTCCTTTACAAGCACAGAACTTTTCAAGTATTGTCGA
The DNA here is from genome assembly GCA_944452925.2 of Chrysolina oricalcia. Taxonomy (NCBI): domain Eukaryota; kingdom Metazoa; phylum Arthropoda; class Insecta; order Coleoptera; family Chrysomelidae; genus Chrysolina; species Chrysolina oricalcia. The sequence goes on along the minus strand of OX101823.2, from coordinate 46,053,207 downwards.
CGGATGAATTGAATTTATTGAAATTTACTGAATCACTATCACCAATCAGTTTTATTTTTTACATTTTCGATTTATTTTTATAATTTTTCACTGAAATGCAATTAACTGCAATAATAACCACGCATTTCATTTGGAAGTATCGAAATTAAGCTTCATGAAAATTCACCATTAGAACCTGTCGATCTTGTGCTAATATAATCAGGAATGGCGGGATTCCGTGAGATATATTCGTGCCATTATTTTCATTAAAATGTTTTCTAATAATACAAGATACTATGTGATAATCTTCATAATACTTCATGATTATTTTGTTCGTCTCTCTGGATTGCCCAAGAATGATACAAAAACGGAACATGATCAAATTATTATTGTATAGACTACACAGAAAACGATTAAATATTCACAAATTTTATTCAATGTTTCGCCAACATAGCAGCTTCTTCACTGTCTGATTTGAAGGCGCCATCTCTGGGACCGACTGAAGAAGCAGACCACTATTTCATTTGTTTATTTGTCTTCTGAAAAATCAAAACAAAATCGAATCATTCGACACACCAGGGTTTTTAGACATCTTATGCCTGGTCTACAGCTGAACCATTGGTCTCAGTCGAACTTGCAGAAAAACCTTTACTAGCAATATAACTAGCCACAAAATCTTGATCTGTAAAAGCTAGTCGATTGATAGGCCAAAGTCCAGGTTTGGCAAATGTCCACGATGAGTTAATAACCAATCATCAGATGCTCTAGCAATACACGTTTTAATGTACATAAACCCCGACATCTAAGGGCTGTAAACCGAAACGGTGCGAAGTATGAAGTGAGAATGACAGTAAAATTATGTTATTGCTTTTACAAAATTTTATAGCTTCAACAGGAATATGTGACTCGTGAATGTCAGGCAAAAGTAATATTTTATCTTCTGTACAGCAGTGTGTGATTTTTTTAAGTGTTTTAAATGTCTGGAAATAATTCAACAGTCATCCAACCCGACTTGTTACCCAATGCTATGGATTCTTGAGGCGAACCTTCATTCAAATATTCAGAACCCAGTAAACACAAATCGATATCAGAGAAGTTAGTGGACCTCACATTCATGTCCCACACTCCGAGCAATAAAAATATATTCACAACAAACAGTTGTTATGAGAGCTCCACAATACTATCCTTTGCTACAGATTGTTGGTGAGGGGTAAAACTCCGAGTTCGGAGGGGGAGATTTGTTATTGCTATGATATTCAAACGTAAGCGTAGAACCAGTGGCGTGCTGATACATTTTCTCACGTTAAAAAGTGAATGCGCTACCAATAATTTCTAAGTCGCCCCAGAGCCCCTCGGCAAATAATAGCCGCCATGTACCCTTACAGGCTATGCATTTGAGTACTCTCTACGAGTGTTGTCAGTAGAGAGTGACATATTTTATTACGATGAATAGGTACAAAAATAAGTGACAATTATAAATGACGTGAGAATTGTCAAAACGCCACGTACTACACGTAAACACGCGAGTACAAAAAGAGTACGAAAGTGTTTCATACAAAGTTTTTTCTTTGATAGTCATTATATTGCCAAACTGTAGCAATTAGGTATAAGGTAAGGACACCAATGCTTGACAAGTACCCAATGGTTGACACTACATCCGAAAACATATGTAAATAAGTTCTTTTGTTGGTACCAATTTGATCTTCGGGCTATATGGATTCGATGGACATCTAATTGGCACCACTGGAAAAAACACAGTTGGTATCCATGAATTTTTAACTCGAACCATTCTCAACCGCCCGTTAGACCGAAGAAAAGTTAACTATTTTGTTAAGGAAGTGTTAGGAAACGAAAAAATCCACAGTTTTATTCCATCATAAGGTAAGAAGTTTTTTGGTCAAATATACTATTAGATATGTTGGAGAACATTGTTATAATATGAAAAAACACATATTAGTATTTTGAGATTAGGTTAAGGGGGATGTCAACTATAGGAGCTTTATTCAATCAAACGATTGATCCAGAAGTTGACACACACCTGTCAACTTTTGGTGACGTGATATCATTAAATGTTAAGACATTTAGCATCAGTTTCGTTCGCATTCAAGGTATTCAGCTGTGTGTAAATATTTGAAAGCGCTATGTTATCATACACCAAAAGTTGACAGGGTCTGTCAACTAAAGGAGAGGTACATGTCAACTATTGGAAACTTCTTGAATTTCAGAATGCCTCTACCTAAAAAAATAAAGAAATACTCCCCAGAGACTATGCAACGTGCTGTCGAGGCAGTGCATAGAGGAATATCAGTTGCAGCAGCTAGCAGAGAATATCAGGTACCACGTATAACTTTATTGTACAAGGCTAAAGGAAAGTATCCAGTAGATTGTCGTATGGGCCCAGAAACCATCCTCACTGCGGATGAAGAGGATCTTCTCGTCAGGTGGCTGTTGTCTTTAGCAGATGCAGGGTTTCCAGCTACGAGACTTCAATTGTTGGATTCTGTACAAATCTTGGTTACGAAGCTCAACAGACCAAATTCGTTTAAAAATAATCGGCCTGGCAAAAAATGGTTCCGTTGTTTTTTGAATCGCTCACTCAGAATCTCACAAAAAGTCGGTCTGAAGTATCCGAAGAAAAGATCAGAAAATGGTTTGGCGAGATTCAAGAATATGTTAAAACCAAAAACTTAACAAATGTATTCAACGACTCAAAAAGGGTCTTTAATACAGATGAGACCGCATTTTTCCTATGCCCCAAAGGAATCAAAGCTTTAATCCGAAAGGGAGATAAAACAGCGTATAATTTCATCAACAATGATGAAAAGGAATGTTTGACCACCCTGATTACAGCAAATGCAGCTGGAATGTTGGTGCCTCCGATGATTATGTTCAACTATGAACGTATTCCGTCTTACCGCATGGATGGGGCATCGGAAAATCGGAGTCAGGATGGATGACGGGGCAGAGCTTCTATGAGTTTGTTGCTAATATTTTCCATCCCTGGATCATTACAAACAATATAGAATTGCCTGTGGTATTATTCGTTGATGGCCATTCTTCACATCTAACCATGGAACTCAGCAACTTCTGTATTGCAAATCAAATTGAACTAATCGCTCTATTCCCAAATGCCACGCATATACTACAACCAATGGACGTAGCCATATTCCACCCACTTAAAAATGCATGGAAGAAAGGAATTCACAGTTTCAAAGTTACTCATGAGGGAATGAAATTGAAACGTGAGAACTTTGGACCTTTGCTCAAAGAAGTAATTGAACAGAACTTAACTCCTGAAATGTTCAAAAATGGATTTAGAACATGTGGATTATTTCCTCTGGATGCCAATGCAGTACCTTACCACAAATATAATAAGAATGCGTCGGCCACAAAGACACCAAACAATAGTGAAAACAGGACACAGAATGAATACCAGAGGATCAAGCAAACTTTGGAGGTTCTAGAGTTCAGGATTGGTAAGGAAAAAATTGATCTTTTCAAAAGATCCAATGAATTATGGGAGGGAGATATCGAGGACACGTCTCTGTTCTTACTATGGCGAGCAATTTCTTTGGAAAACGAAGCTAATCAGAATATAACTGATGAAGTTTTGATCCTTGAAGTTGCTAATAATAAAACTGACGAAATTAGGCTAGCTAATAACACGACACCTGTGAAAGAAGACAACAAAAAAATTAGAATTTTTGAAAACATATTGATAAACCCTGCCACAACTTCCGTGAATTCTGATCATAATAAACCGTCCACCTCAGCGTTTATCCCTGATAATATGTCGAATGTTCCGACGCCTTTCAAAACATCTCTATTTTGGCCAAAGCCAGCCACAAATAAAAAACCTAAACGAGCTAAAGATAAAATTCCATCAGTAGCTACCTCTGACCAGTGGAGATCTTACCATCAGAAGAAACAAGAAAACAAAGAAACTAAAGAGAGAGAAAAAGAAGAGCGCAAAAGAAAGAGAGAAGAAGCAAAAATCAACAAGGAGGCTGAAAAAAGGAAAAAACTGGCCAATAAAAGATTGAAAGGAAAGAATCTGAAAAAATTAGAAGATGAAACATCTTCTGAATCAAGCTTCGAAGTTTGTGTCGAATCTGAGGGAGAAGGTGATAATTGGGCAGATAGTCCTGATTCAGATGAGTTTGATGATTTTGATGATTTCAGAAACATAAGAGAAGAAGTAAAGAAACCACTGGAAGAAATATCAGTGCAAACAAAACCTGAACGAGAAAAAGGGAAACACATACCCGGAAGAAGTAAGAAAGGAAAAAATAGTGTCAATTTGATGAAAACTGAAAGCATTTTGAGGGATGACGAAACGGTCATAGATGAGATGAATAATAATAGCAAGGTGCAAAATGCTGATTGCGCCCTGGAAATGACCGATTATGATTTCCAATGCAATGACTATGTAATCATCAAATATAATGACTCATATTACCCAGGTAGTATTTTGAATTCAATTGTTTAGGTGATATTAATTAAATATGATTTCTTTCTGATGCAGGTAAAATTGAAGAAGTAAAACACGACGAATACAAAATTTCAAGTATGGTTAAGAGTGGAATCCTCGATTGGAAGTGGCCAGACCATGAAGATATCATGTGGTACGACAAGGATGATATAATGAGGAAGATAAACCCACCAGCTCAGACAAATCACCGGGGGATCTTTTCAATTCCGGAAATGAGCGGTTATTCCTCAATTTTTTACAAATTGTGATCTGCAAAATCAATAAATAACAATAAAAAAACCAAAACATCCGACCTATTTGAATCAATTGTTTGATATCGCCATTCCAATGAATTTTTATGACGGTCAACTATTGGTGCAACTATATGTCAACTATTGGGAACTTGGAATTTTCAAGATGTCAACTATTGGTAAAATTTCCATATTTAAAAAAAAAATATTTTCTATGTTCAATTTTCGACTCAATGAACTATTTTGTTTACAACAAAGTAAACCTAACTTGGACCTAGTCTTTGAGCCACAGAGGTTCAGATTTTTTGTCACCTTTCCATTTTTAAGAATTATTTTGTACAAAATTTGTCTAGGAGTGTCAAGCATTGGTGCCCTTACCTTATCATTAATTTGAATGTTTAATGATATGAATTGTCGTCGTATTATCAAATAAAGACTTCCGAGTTATATTTGACGCAAAATACTGTATTTTTCAAAAACTCATAAATGTATGAACAGAGTATAAAAAATTACTTTTCGCACAGGTGGTTTTTTACGCACTTGTGCGAAAAAGTGTTAGCAGTGTCAGCAGTGCGTAAAAGCTTAGTTTACGCACTGTCGTAGAAAAAGTTATTTCTTAACTTGTGTGGAGTTAGACTTCGGGAGCGATCGATATTACAAGTCTGTCTGGTAGGAAATCGAGAATTTCTTATGTAGTTATTATTTTACAATTTTCATTTCCCCAAAGGATCAAAGAAATACAATGGGGTATCTCCCGAAATTGGGAAGGAGTATGAGCTCCCTCAAAAGATTAAAAATACTATTCAACCCATCAATTAGATTGTGAACCTGCGATGATTCACAGTGTTCCATTCACAGTAAAGAAGTTTATGTCCACGTCCGGTTTAACTGGAAGCGATAAGACACTGACAACATTCCAGATCGATTATTGATATTGATATGTGATATTCCATGTATATAAAATTGTATTCAAATGGGATCATCGACAACTTCTGATGAACGGATTACCTACGTGATAATCCGTGTATGTCAACAAAATTATAATACCCATTAGATAAAGCTAGTGGCTTATGATTTGAATTTGGTTAATGAAGAGTTGAGTTTGCTTACTTACTCACTTACTTACTTTTCAGTATTTCTACATTGCAACAAAATTTTTCCTGATTACTTATATTTCGGACGTCCATCATCTTAATGGTTGAAAGATTTCTATCTCTTTCAAATTTTTTCACAACGTTTCAATTGCTTGAATCCGCAATCGTCTTCTGGTGAATAGTGACAAAATCAGATGCTACGCGACCTTTTATAGGTCTATAATTAAGTGTAATTACGCGCGGTCTTGTGGCGCGCGTGGTTTCGCGCCTTGTCTCCTTCCAAAACGGTCCATGAGCGGTTTCCATACGTTTTTAATTTCCACGCTTGGTTGACTGAAGGCACCATTGGCTTCTATGTAGGTGGTTTCCATAAATTTCCGTTTGAACCAATGTTCCTCTCTATGAAGAACACTAGCTTCGTCCCAGAGAATTCGGTGGTGTTTTGTCCAGGCGTGGTCAGCAATTCCCGATTTTGATGTTTCCCCTCGTTGAGTCCACTTTTTGTGTTCGGCTATTCTTACTGATAATGGCCTGTTGGTCTCTCCGATATAGGAATCTCCACATTCACATGGGACTTTGTAAATACAGTTTTTGCTGGATTCTGTTGTGTTCTCTGGTTTCGTCTTAGTGAGGAAGCTTCGTAAGGTACTGCCGGATTGAAAGCAACTCTTGATGTTGTATTTATTTCCGATCCTTCTGATCTTCTCGGAGATACCCCTGATATAGGGAAGAATGAGAACGGGGTTTTGTGGTCTTTCTTCGGTTGTCTTGGTCTCGAAAAGACCAAGACAAAAAGAAGAAAGGCCACAAAACCCCGTTCTCATTCTTCCCTATATCAGGGGTATCTCCGAGAAGATCAGAAGGATCGGAAATAAATACAACATCAAGAGTTGCTTTCAATCCGGCAGTACCTTACGAAGCTTTCTCGCCAAGACGAAACCAGAGAACACAACAGAATCCAGCAAAAACTGTATTTACAAAGTCCCATGTGAATGTGGAGATTCCTATATCGGAGAGACCAAGAGGCCATTATCAGTAAGAATAGCCGAACACAAAAAGTGGACTCAACGAGGGGAAACATCAAAATCGGGAATTGCTGACCACGCCTGGACAAAACACCACCGAATTCTCTGGGACGAAGCTAGTGTTCTTCATAGAGGAACATTGGTTCGAACTGAAATTTATGGAAACCACCTACATAGAAGCCAATGGTGCCTTCAGTCAACCAAGCGTGGAAATTAAAAACGTATGGAAACCGCTCATGGACCGTTTTGGAGGGAGAAAAAGCGCGAAACCACGCGCGCCACAAGACCGCGCGTAATTACACTTAATTATAGACCTATAAAAGGTCGCGTAGCATCTGATTTTGTCACTATTCACCAGAAGACGATTGCGGATTCAAGCAATTGAAACGTTGTGAAAAAATTTGAAAGAGATAGAAATCTTTCAACCATTAAGATGATGGACGTCCGAAATATAAGTAATCAAGTTACTACATCGTCTAAAACATTCAAACAAAATTTTTCCTAATTATTGGTAGGTAATCGTATTTACATAGTAACATTGTTTTTCACAGCTATTTCAGCAAATAGCGTATTTTTGCAAATTCAATAAAAATCAACTTATTTAATACCAATGAAAAGGTCGAATATGGTTTATGCCATGATTACCATGCTGCGACGCCCATGGTTTGATTTGACAAGACGACAAATAGGACAGTCGTAAACAGGCGTAAACAAACATGATCGCCAAGTTAAGAGTGAATATAATACAGAATTCCAACCTGATCATCGAGTGCAAACGGATATATCCGACAATGCCCTTTTTAACATGCTTCGGGCTGAGATGTTTGTAAACAACGTCGGGTATGTTGCTTTCGAAAAAGAGACAGAAAAGCCCTCTCTATATCTTTTATTGCTCGGAGGTCCCACATCACTCCTGTTAGTCGAGTTGCGACTCGTATCGACATCTCCAGATCTTCTATTTCGGGCCCTTTTGGTCGTTTTTGCTTCACATTGTGATTCCAAATATGACTCAAAGTAAGGTGAATGTGACGTTTTATTGCACTTCTAAATTGGAGTCACATTCAGGTAACATAATCACAATGTGAAGTTGAATAATCATCCACATGCTCTCAATGCGAGGTTCTTTTCGATTCTTTTTGCGTAACAAATTCCGATTGATGAAGATATCAAATGAGAATACTAAGAGAACTCAAATCTCTTTCGCATATACCAATTGAAGGTGTCACAAGAATTCTCAATTATACTTGGAAGGGAATCTCTTTCTGAGTAAGTTTACACTGCACTAGGAACTGCATAGGACTCGCATTCCATACATTGTGTTCATAAAATAACCCACCCCTGTTATCTTTTGAACGGCTCGAAATTTGTTTTTGATTCAATAGAAAAAATATTGAGCCGTGCAGAAGGTAACAGGAGGAGAGACTTTATGGAAACACTGCAGTGTCATGTTGAAATATTCTGATGAAAACAAAATTTTCAACAAGTAATTCCTATTACAGGTTATTTTTTGAAGTCTTGATAGTATTCAATGTTAGGTTGTGTACTTTACTTTCACTTTAAGAGATTGGGTATATGCCTGAGGTTGATGTTACTTTATTTTAAAAAAGTAATTTCGGAAAAGAGCACTTGAACGACTCTCATAATTTTGGAAAAAGTATGACTGAGTTCTGACCACCTAACTCTGTTAGGTTCATGGAAAAAAGATAAGGAATATACAAAATATTACTATTAACAAAACTTCAATTATAGCAATAAATGAAAAAAATCTGGAAATAAACTCAAAATTCCAAACAAGAAATAAACTTGACTAAAAATTACATTCTTGAAGCGCCAACGGTGCTTCTTTTTCTGTTCCATGGTTAACATGGCGGAGACAATTTCGCATTAACATCTTGATCTTGAGGGTTGTGGAGTATTCCTGAAAATTAACGAGTGCCATGAAAATAAATCCATAAAGAAAGAATGACACTACTTCACGGAAGATCATGAAATCATTAATGAGAAATATATAACGTAATCCAATCTTCTGCAGAAAACCCTATACAATAGGTGTTTTCGTCGGCAAATATCTTCTAACCTATCATCAAAGAAGTTACTTGTCAAAAACTGCAGTTATATGCATCGAATAGATCCTCAAAATTTAATTCCATTATCTCAGTAAACAAAAAAGTGATACGGGCGAGCCACTTTCCTTGGACACCCGGTATATTAAAAGAGCATTGCAAACTGGTTTTGGTAGAAACTTTGCCAAGTATTAAACAGATCTCATTTAATGGTAGTGGGGGAAGTAGTTATTTTCTGTTAGATTCTATCGGGTGAAATTACCTATTATATGGGTTTTTTGCGTAATCCATTTTACATTATTCAAATGAAATTCATTTCAGAATGAAAATATTTTATACCAAATTAAAATTTCCAATTGTGAGGAAAACGTCAAATTTGAAAGTGAAATACATACGAGACTCTCCAATATCTACCTATCATCTGAATTATGACTGGCGCCTCAGACTTTCTGGTGTTGTAGTAAATCTAAAATTTACTCAAAATTGATGTTCAACTTTTAAGTTAACCATATAAAAATGTGCTTTTAAATTTTTAATTTATACATTCAATTGAATATTCAGGATATATTTACTGTGAATATTCTTCCAAAAATGGTAATATTGATAAAGGATGAAAAATGTATATGCAAACGGAATATTCCAAACACAGGAGAGAACTGGTATGGATTATTATGTTATTATCATAGGGCATTGTTACAAAATATGCAATGTCAAATATACAGTTGGCCTCATATGGGAAAAACTTTCGATAATAATTTATTTTGCAATTTGACTTAGGCGTTGAGTCGTGCTTCAAAAAAAATGAAAAGTAGCCTACTCGGTTCATTCTATTCAAAAGAATCGCTTATAGTGGGCTTATTCGTTTGAATTTGAAAAAAATTTAGAAGAAAACTTGTTTCTATTCCAATTTTATACATCATTGCCAAATTTGAACGTATACTATTGCAACTTTTAGTTTTTGCCATATTTCAATATTTACGCAATTCATGATTTACTCAAATAATTAAAACCTCGACATAATTCTTTTTTATCACTGGGTTCATCATACAACTATGTTATAACTACTAAATATCGATGAAAACATGTCTTTCTTTGAGAAAATGAGAAATCCGTTTTAAATTAAAAATGATGCGAAACTCCTACACTTTACTTCACCTTAGGACTCCTTACACAACTAATTTTAGGCGATTACGTTTTATCAAAATAATCGCCTAACATTTGTTGCGTAAATGGTACTTACATTTGGTTAGATATGTAAGTAGTTCGATGATTCTTTTATTAACAAGTTTGGCATCATTTCAGTACTAAAATCGATTCAAAAACTGTTTTATCAGAAATACTCAACAAATACAACAGAAAATTGAAACGGTTTTCTCATTTTCTCAAAGAAAAACATGTTTTCATCGATATTCATATAGTGATTACAACAATATACTAATTCAAAAGAGTTTTGTCAAGGTTAATATTATTTTAATAAATCAGATATTTTGAAAATATTCAAAAAATGGCAAAGACTGAAATTTGCAATATAACGTTCAAATTCAAAGATGTATACAATTGAAATAGAAACGACTTTTTTTTAAAATAAGACTATTTTAAGCGATCATTTTGAAAGAAATTAACTTTTGACAAATAGCGAAATTCACGTGACCTCGTCCAAGTAGGATATTTGATATTTCTCATCTTTTTTATGATACGACTCATCAACGATCCAAGTCACATTTCAGAATAAATAGTGATTATAAGTTTATTTTCCATTTGATGCCAACTCTTTGAAGGACACTGTATGTTTATGAGAAACTCTGTTAACGTGAATATATATTCAAAAGTGTGAGAGGGATGTATGGAGTTTTGGAATATTTCTAAATAATTTCATAGATTCATTACCTACTTGATTTTGGTTTTAAATCACCATGATATAGGTACACCAATAACAACAGGTTGTGTATATCAATTCACCTGGGTAACGTGATTCTAAATAGAAGCCAGACTTGACTTTTTCCATTTACTCATATTGAAAGTTATAACACAGTTCGTTGGTTACTTCGTGGAGTCGTAATGTTCCAAGCAAATATTCGATACAAAATTAACATGTTTTCCAGGTAAAGCGCCAAATAAAGTTCGAGCTAGTGCCCAAGAGAGTACTAATATATTTTGGTGGGCTATCCTCATTATTAAATATGTTTATTCAAAATTTGCAGAATTTTGTAGGCAGTCGATTGGGTTATATTTTCCTCTAAGAAACATACGTGACTTAAGCCACTTATACTTTTTTCTGACAGTACTGATTGATTGAATCAATCTCTGGATTTTCAATAGATTGAGTCAGAAGGTTATGGATGTTTTTGTTCAATAATGGTACATATGGAACAAACAATTTTTACTGCAAATATTCACACATATATGTACTCTTGATTGGTAAATTCGAGAATAATAATTGAAATTTTTATGCTATTGTTTTTGGGCCTTTTTTAAAAACTGTCATTTGGCAATATTTCCCTCCCCCTGTTAGTAATACCGCCAATTTGTGATCGGTATTATCGCCAACTCATTACGTATGCAATGAACAAAGTATAATGAACACAGTTATCTAAAAATATTATTTATTAGTTATGAACATATTCATGAGCAAAATGGACAACTATATGGATTAATATTATCTTCCTTTGTTAAGCCAAGGCACTCGTCATGGAGGTAGCAGAGACAAGTGGTGCATAATCGCATATCAGCAACTCTGTCTTCTTTGCACGCCTTACAGAACCAGCTCTCTTTTTCACCCAAACGTTTTTTTGATGTCTTAGGAATGAGCTGTATTTTAATAATGTTAGTTTTCTGGTTAGCGAAGAGAGTTTTCGTCACAACCTGCGCTCTGCTATTGATGGCTGGTTTTCTCTTTGGCCGTGCAGATTTTTGCACCATATCTGGAGTGGTCAGCATATCCGAAAATTACGTATTTATTACTTTATCTATGTCACTATTTCCTTCATCAGATGTTTCCATGTCACACTATCTCCTTCATCAGATGTTTCCATGTCACTTATTTCTCTGTCGGAATCACTGCTAGAAGAATGTAAGACTGGGTACTTTCTAGAGGCTGTTATTGGAATATTTTTCGATGTACCGGGGGGTGGTGTTATGACCCTACATTTACATTACATTTGCTTGAGGTAGCTGTTGTTCATCCAGTAATTTCTCGACATGCTGCTGTGGTACATCGAGTGGGTTTTGACATTCACTTACACTGCTAGGGGCGAATGCTTCGACAGGTATCGCATCTGGGTTGAATGGATAAATTCCAGTTGCGAAAACCCTGATTTGATATTATGTGGTGTCATGGATTTATCCTAAACTATTGAAAAAATGCTGCCAAAATGTTGCTTCGTTATAGAACGGTCTCTATTTTGGGCCCAGTATTTCAAAACCTCGTCATCCCAGAAATGTTCGAAAGTTCTAAAAACGGCCTTATCCATGGGCTGTAACTCGTGAGTTGTATTACTTGGCAAGCAATACAAAATGATATCAAGTTCATTTGCGACGTCGACATTAGAGTCATCCAAATGAGAAGAGGCCCCATCAAAAATCAAGAGACAAGGTCCAGCTGTTTTATACTTCGCAAAATGACGTAGCCAATCTTTGAAAGTTTTAACAGTCATGCTTCCCTTAGGGGTCATTAAAGCAATGCCACCAGGCGGTAATGAATCTGCCCATTCTCGTTTAAGCCTTACCCCTTTGAACAAAATTAAGGGTGGTATTGCAACAGTAATAGGTTATCGCCGGTGGTTTGCTCCCCCCGACCTTTCCATCCCCTACCCCTGGCCTTCCAATGGCTTGCAGGTGGTTGCCGGGGGCTGTAGGTGAGCGTATGATGCAATTACATTGTGATTACATTGAGGATTTTCATTGTATGACTTTGGAAAATGTTGAAGATGAGTATTCAGGGTTTGTGTTTGATTTTTAGATTTAACTAGACTTCATACACGGTAATGATGACCTTGATTATAGTTGGCTACATGATTGTACATGTATGACCTTCATACGTATGACAAAATCATTGTAATGGGATGTGAAGAGAATATCCAAACATTTCGGAGACCTGTCGAATTATGAGAACACTGGTCTTCATGCAATGCATGTATAACACACAGTGGGGGGATGCCGTCCTACCACCTTCCAACGGTCTTCATGTGCGTAAACTTCCTGATATGTAGGTGACTGCGCAAGCCATCTCCACTCTCTGAAAATAAACATATAAAAGACATATGAGACAGTTTCTTTTCTGTAGCGAGCTATTGTCAGCAAGTTTCAATTAATCCAAACAACGAAGTTAGACGAAGTGCAAGTGGCGATTTAAAAAAAAGTCATTGCGTGTTTTTTTCTTTTTGGAATCTATATTTTTCTCGAGAGTCTTACTATGTCTCTTTCACGAGTAGATTTGGAAAAAAATCAATATCATGATCAATAAAACAGTTGAAGTTTTTGAACAGAGAGTCATATCGACATTTGCAACTGCTAAAGCTTTTCACATAACTCATACGATGACTCGCAACACTCGATTCGGTAGATCTATTTTGTTAACATTACATGAAGAGAATGAGAATAAATTTTTCAAATCGTGGCTACCAAAATACATTGCCGATCAATTCAATGACGATGAATGAATAAATTAATAAATGAATAAAATATATAAATAAAACTCATTCTGAGAAAAATAAAAAATCGCATAAATTTAATCAAACAAATAACACAACACTCATTGGACATTAGAAAAAAAAACAAAAATAGCACATTTTGCAATTATAAATAAAACAACACAAATATATACCACTCATTGGACATTAGAAAGAAACAAAGATAGCACATCTTGCTATTGTAAATAAATAAAGTAGATAAATAAAAAACATTCTCAAAAAACTAAAAATTCACATAAAACATTGAACAAATATGAATAACACAATGAGTAAGGTTATTCAGGACTTTCATTGTCTAAAAAAGAACAAAGAAAAATTCAATTCTCTGCAATTTTTAATCACGACGTTTCAACTCTTGAAATCTACAGTCGTTATCAAGTGTATAATGCGACAATCTCAAGGATACTTCTTATATATGCTATGGATATATTTTGTGTCAAGAAGTATCCTTGAGATTGTCGCATTATACACTTGATAATGACTGTAGATTTCAACAGTTGAAACGTCGTGATTAAAAATTGCAGAGAATTGAATTTTTCTTTGTTCTTTTTTAGACAACGAAAGTCCAGAATAACCTTACTCAAAGTGAAACATTGTCAACCACTTTCAAACAAACGATGAATAACACAAATATCACTCATTGGACATTAGAAAAAAGTCAAAATATTGAAAAAAACAATAATTCCCCTTCCTTTCATTGGCTCTCCGAAGCCATTTTGAAATTGCTTCTTCAACCTCCTTTTTATCACCTTTACTGGAATGAAGAGCAGCTTCTGAAATTTCAGTTCGGTGAAATTCTGCTGATGTCATAACAACATAATTGCTATACTATAATTTAGAAACATATATTATGTGCAGATAACTAATGAAATAATTAAATTGAAGTACTGCTTATCCTAAAGAAATTTTACTTTTGAAAATGAACAGAGGATTAAACATAATTTTAAAATATTATACAGCTTTGTCAGTGTGACATTGATTTAGATTTCAAAGCTGAGAAAAATTCCACAATTAATACAATAAGAACCTAGTAAATTTACTTATTACTAAATTTGACTTCTTTAATACGCTGAATGAGCTCTTTTGTTTTCTTCCTAAAAAACTGTATTTTCCAGAAAATTGGTTGGTTATTAAAACCGTCATTGCACGTTTCACACAATCGTATACAGTATTTCCCCCAAGATTTGCAATTTCAGGTACCTACAAAAACAAAAATTCAATTTTAAATGTATGCAATATACAGTGAGGCTTTTTTATAAAACCCCCCCCACCCCCCTGGAATGCAAGCCTATTTGAATTTCACCGATACTATTTTTTATTAAGTCATCAACTTAAACATTTCAAATATCATGGGGGGTCATTTGTTACATTGTTGAAAAGAGAATCACAGTTTCTTTTCAACCATCAATTTTTTTGGTATTTCGTTAATGTTTCTTCACAATTTGGATCTCTATGCTCTTTGAAATTTTCAAGTTGATGTATCCCCCGCGCCATCTGTCAAGTAATTGCAATGTCTATAAAAAATATAATGTTACGTTTAGACAAATGGATAATGTATGGATGTATGGTAATAATTATCGAATAGTACTCACTGTGTTTTGGAAATTCTCTTCTACACTTAGATAATCTTCGACTGCTTGCAGTGAAGTCTCATCATTGACAGGAAAGGTGAACTTTAAAAAAATTGATTCTGCTGCAATAAGAGGTTGTACTTTGGCCGATATCGCTGATTTGATGTCTGAGAGGTCAGTCTTCATGTCTGCCATAATGTTTGTTAAAAACACATATTGTTTTTTAATTCGTTTGACTTCTTCATCTATAACATTCAATAATTAAAATACATGTCAAACTTCAAATTCAATATCTCTACCTGTTCTTACAATCCCTATATGGATTGGGCAGCATCAACAAGGGTCATTTGTAGTAGTAGCAACTGCAAAAATTAGAACATTCGTCACATATTGCTATGATGTCATCAAGTATTTCTATGACGTGACAATATTGAAAGAAGTTATACAGTATATTATTATTTATTTATGTACTAAAATACTTTATCTCTTAGCAGGCCTGAATGTTAGAACATCAGATCATCCATTCAACTAATGTCTTCAAAACTATAATTTCTAGACTTAACTTACACTAGAAATTTAATATTTAATAAAATATCAGTCAAAAGAATAGGAACTTCTAAATGTACATAAAACTATATATAATATAAATAAAATACTAATAGGAGAGTAAAAGTAATTTTTCATAGAATTCTTGTAATGAATATGGTTCTAACTCACACAATAGATCAATACATATTTTTTGGAAGTGTTTTTTTTGTACCGTCTTCTCTGTTCTTCGAGGGTATATGATTATAAAATTTGAGAGCTGCATAGTGCAGTTCTTTCTCGGTATTTTTCAATCTGTGCTTGGGTGTAATTGGATGGGGTACTAATGTTTGTTTGTGTCACTTTCAAATTTTGATTTATTATCATTTACAAAAAGTACACGTGTATAATTTATATATGGCATATACCGTGAGCATTTTGCGACATTTAAAAATACCAGGACAGGAATCTGTGTATTTCATGTTCAACATGGTTTTCATGATTCTTTTTTGCATGATGAAAATACGTTCCAATTGAGAACTTCCACCCCATATTAAAATTTGATACTTCAGAAAAGGGTAGACTGTATTTGGAAAATATTTGGATGCGAGTTATTTTGCCAGATAGTCAATATGCTTTTTTAAATTTAGCTCGTCATTTACATATATGCCTAATATTTTTGCATCGATAGAAAAGTATAATTTTTGCGGATTGTTTTGAAAACACTTAATACTCACTGTTGATTGATGGAGCATCGTCCTCTACTGACTCATTCATGACCCTAGTTGGAGGCTTACGAAACACCTTTTCTTTGGGAGTAGGGATGGCTTCATCATCTGAAGATGAACCAACATGTTTTTTGTGGCGATTTCTACGAGTTTGTGGTTCGTCTTCTTGGTTCAAGTCGCTCATATATTCTGCCACATTCGACTTCCTCCTAGCCTCTAAATAAGTATCTGAAATTAGATGCAACATCAATAATAAATTAAAGAATACATTGTGTGGAAATGTACACAAATGGGTCGCCAGGCACAAAAAATGTATTGTCCTCTGTTACAGTTCAATGAAAATGGCGGGAAAATTTGATTTCACTTTACCTCTAAGGCATGTATGAAATATGAAGTTGATATAATTTCTACATCACAAGATTGAAACCTGAGAAAAATTCAAACGTCAGCACGCCAATTCCTTTGTAATTGAGACTAGAGGAAATTTCCTCTAACTCAAAATGAAGGAGTAAAAACTATATCATACATTCTTTCTTTGCTACATTGTGAAAGGTAAAATCACCCAAAAAACCATGTCAAGAAACTATATCAATGTTTGACAACAAGTCACAAGGTTTTCTAGAGTTGATTTTGAAAATAGGCTATTCAATATTCAGCTGAAATGAAAGTGGACCTAATTTTACTGAAAATTATACAATCATAATTTAAACATACATATGAATAGTATATAATACATACCAAACGTCCCGTTTCTGAAAACCTCCATTTTATGTGAAGGCCAATGGGTATTAGGGGCTTCAAAGTTTTTTATGGCAGCTACCAATTTGTCTCTGGGGTATGGAAGCCAATAGCATGAATTTCCTAGAAGCCATGTTGTGGGTACAGCCTCCACTGTGTCCTCGTCAATGAATTTAATGACAGTCCATGGTCTTCCAGACATTATTTTTCTATTTTGAAGAAATGGCAAATAAATTTACCAAAGTGGTAGAGTTGGAAAAGTGTATAGTGCATATGTGAAATAGTTCATGAAAAATTATCATTCTTCTGTATCCAAAACATTAATATTTTATTCAACATAAACTCAATAAGTTTAAAGACTAATTAATACCAATTATTTCAATTTCCCTTAAATATATGATTCAAACTTTGTTGTGAAATAATCAGTTAAGAGTGCAATAATGAATAATGTACAAAACTTCACCTAAAATGAAATTTCATGCTTATGAGTTGAAGTCAAATAGGGATTTTGGTTGTCATCTAGCTAATGCAGAAAATTTTGGATTGAAATTGCCGTTATTTGAAGGATATCCTTAGTAAATGACACTAGGGTAATATGATAAGATTTACACAGATTTAATTACAGTCGCGACATGTTTGGCTACGCAGTAGCTTTCTCAAGCGATTAGTACACTGATTAGTAAAGTATACTAATCGCTTGAGAAAGTTACTGTGTAGCGAAACATGTTGCGGGTGTACTTGAACCTGTGGAAATCTTATCGTATTACCCTACTGTCACTTAATACAGAAAAAATGGGTTTTATAAAAAATGTGTTCATACTCAGAATAAATGTAATATAGGAATTATTACATACTTTTCTTCAAAATCTAATTTCATGCATTTATGAGAAATATCCCGAGAATGTATTAATTCAGGTAAACCAAAGTCACTAACAAGAAATATTCCCAATTCGGAAGACTTGCATGGAGAATCATAAAAGTCTTCTAGCTTCAATATTTTCTGTACTAATAATTTCACCTCATTATTGATTAAAAAAATATTTTTTATAATAGCTGCTGAATTATCATTAAGATAACAACAATTGTCTGGTTCAAAAATACTCAATGAAAATTGTTCGAATAGTAATGTTTTGAATTGTTTAGAATATGTGACAACCAAAACTGGGCCATTATAATGTTCATTAGATGGTTCAGGATACTTTTTATGGGGTACAGTTTTTAATAATTTGTTTGAGTTTTCTTCTTCAACAATTCTATGTATAATCTGTTGTAAGTGTTTGAGAATGAGATAAATTTTATCCAAAACGCGGAAAAAGGAATGACAAAAATTTGGCATGAGCTTACCTTTTGTTCCCTAAAGTGTCGTCCCTTTCCAGGCCTGGAATATTGCTGGATCTATTTGTTCACCTTGTTACTGGTTGATTTTCTAATCATAGCACCGCTTCACATATATGAGTTTTGAGTAAATGTATACACGCACTTGCCATTAATTTGTACACGAATATCTATCTGATTTCTCGTCTGTTCTTGGACACACACTGGTCTCCCTCGGCTCGTTTTCGTGCTGGCGAAGACGGCCGATGCATATATGGTGATAAGGAACCCATTCCAAATATAATATTTGAGAAAATAGTAAATTAAAGAAAATTACCGAATTGGAGATTTTGGTTGCCCTTTTTTTTGTTTGGAAAGTGAACATTCCGGCCGCCAAAATGAATATTTTTTAAACCCAGTCGATCATGCAAACATGATGAGTATTACTAAATTACAATTTAACAATGAAACTAAATTAATAACTGAGATTCCAAGAAATAGGTGGAATGATAAAAAAAAATTATAATAAAAAAAAATAAATGTTTGGGAATCTATTTGCTATTCCGTTGGTAACGGACATAGCTTACTCACTGGTCGCTTAAATAGACCTTTAGCTGTGCGCACGGTGACTACGCGAGTAATGTTATCTGAACCGGGATGGAGTTGTACTACGCGACCTAGAGACCACTTCAAAGGTGGCAAATTTTCGTCTTTAATTAATACGAGAGTGTTCAATGGGATTTCCACTGAGGGTAGCGTCCATTTACCCCTTTGTTGAAGGGTGTGCAAATATTCACGATGCTACCTCGTCCAGAAATCCTGGTGGAACCTCTGGACGAGTTGCCAACGTGTGAGACGAGATAATTTTACAGAGCTCAAATCATCTTAGGGGGGCACGGTAATAGGGCATAAAGTTAAAAAATGCGCAGGCGTTAGAGGGTTTAAGTCGTGAGGGTCTGAACTCCGTGGTGATAGAGGTCGTGAATTAAGTACAGCTTCTATTTGTACTAGAATCGTATAGAATTCCTCATCTGTGAGGATCTGGTCACCAACCACACGGACTAAGTGATTTTTAACCGATTTGATCCCTGCCTCCCATAAGCCTCCAAAATTGGGAGCTGAAGGGGGATTAAAGTGCCATTTTATGGACTCTTGTTCTGCAGCTTTCTGCAATAATCGTGCTGCGCCTACAAAATTTGTACCGCAGTCACTGTAGATGTGACTAAATGTGCCTCTTCGAGATATCATACGGCGAAGTGCCGCAAGAAATGTGTCAGTATCCAGACTGGATACTAATTCCAGATGTATGGCCTTCGTGGCCATGCAAACGAATAAGGCTATATAAGCCTTTTGTGACTTGGCACCGCGCGTTCGATTCAATGTTATGAGAAAGGGCCCACCATAGTCAATACCTACTCTTAGAAAAGGCTTTATTTGTGAAACTCTGGCAACAGGCAAGTTTCCCATAGCGGGTTGAATGGGGGTAGGTTTTGCTCTAAAGCATTTCATGCACTGAGCTGTGACTTTATGAATCGCTCGTTTGGGCGCTAAAATCCAAAATTTTTGGGCTAGAAAAGATTGCAAGGTTTGCATTCCAGTGTGCAGGTATCGAGTGTGATAATCTTGTATTATCAATTGTGTGAGTCTGCTACTACTTGGTAACAAAATGGGATGCTTTTCAGAATAACTAAGTTGACAATGAACTAGTCTTCCCCCTACCCTAATAATATTTTGACTATCCAAGATTGGATTGAGCTTTCGAATCCATTTTGGCAAAATTTGCTTCTTAGTCAGGGCTAGGATTTCTGAAGAAAAAAATTGTTGCTGAGTGAATTTTACGAGGTGCTGTAGTGCAATATCAAAATCAAATATCGAAAATGAGTGATAAGATCTATTCAAAGAGTTACGTAAATTGTGAATAAATCGCAAAATATAAGAAGTTATCGTAATAATTTTTTTAAAGGAAGAGAAACGTGATAAGAGAGCTTCTAGAAAGTTCATATCTTCTATAGTAGTAGTTAAAACTATGGGACGACGCTCATCAGGGACTTCAGTGACAACGTCATTAACAATGTTTGACGGCCATAAGTGACGAGGCTTTCTTAGCCAATGTGGTCCTTCCCACCAGAGTTTATGATCGAGTAGGTCGTGAGGAAGAAGACCTCTAGATGCGGGGTCCGCTGGGTTTTCTTCGGAAGGAACGTGAAACCATACTGAAGGTGGCAGCCTTTCCTGTATCTGCGTTGCTCTATTAGAGACGAAAGTAGTCCATTTATGAGGCGAGGCCTTCACCCACGCGAGTACAATACTAGAATCTGTATAAGCAGATATTTTGCGGATAGATAAGTTTGACATGAGAGTATTACGTACAAAATGTAGTAAGTCAGAGAGTAACAAGGCACCACAAAGCTCCAGGCGTGGAATTGAAATTTTCCTAAGAGGTGCCACGCGAGTTTTGCTGCATATGAGGAAGGTGGATATATTCTATTCTATTAATGTTGGGGTGTCGATACACTGCGACCTATAAGATCTATTGTGCCCCCTTCTGCTGCCCAATCGTTGAGGATGTCTCAGCGTTTAGAGCAGTTCCTCCATTCCTATTGCTTTCAAAAAGTTCAGGATGTCGATAGGCTTCAGGTTGGGTAGATCTCCCTCTTCTATTTGATATTCTCCGAGGTATCGTGCCCTTGGATTATGCAGGGTACCCACTTTCATCTGCATCTGTCTGATGTAAAATCCCTCACAAAGGCATAAATATGTATAAATCATCAAAAACCAATATAATTTTTTATTTATTAATAAAGTTTTTATGAATGAAATACAGAAAAGTTAACAGCTTCATCCTCATTTTGGTAACCTGGCGTAGAGTGAGACTGGTAGTTCATGGCTTCATCTGCATTTTGATAACCTTGTGTAGAGTGAGACTGGTAGTTCATGGCTTCATCTGCAGTTTGATAGCCTGTCAAAGAGTTAGACTGGTAGTTCATTACTGGCGGAGATGCAGCTGGTGCTGGAGTACCAACTGATGATATTGGAGAAAATAGAGAATTGTCCATTGAAGAACTACCAGTGGAGTTTCTTGAAGGTCCTGATATCGGTGCGGTCTTAATGTCATCTATAAGTTGTAATACTTTAATTTTGAAAGATCGGATTTGTTGGGCATTCATATCTCTGGTAGTAAACTGAGGAAGTAATGGTTCATTTGTTTTTCGGTTTTGTTTAATAAAATTTCATCAGTCTTGTCGATTTTGTTTTTTAAAAACTTAACCATTGCAGCGTCTACTGCTGCTGCAGATGTTGCCTTGGGGCGAACTCGGGGCATAGGTGTAGAAGAAGAAGAAGCCGTAGATTGGACTTGTGAATCAGATAACTGGTGTTGATCTGATGAATCAGTAGGGCCCTCGTCTGTTACTTGTTCTTCAGGTTCTGCCTCGGTATTATCTGCCGGTTCTGTATCTGGCACCGTGTTTTCTACTGGATTTGGTGGTATGTTTCCACGATTAGGAATTCTATTAACTGGTTTAACGTAGGGTAAAATAAACGTTAAATGTTCAGCCAAATAATAAGGCTTTTTGGTTTTTGAGCCGCTTGGAGGTGGTTTGGTACTTCTGATGAAAGTGGACCTGATATTGCGCCATTTTTCCTTGCATTCAGCAACTGAAACAAACAGAACAGATAAATTAAACTGATGCTTTTTTTATTTTGCAGATATTTAGCTACCGGAAGTACATTTACGGCATTGGCATTATATTTTGCAAGAGGTGTGAGCACTATATCTGACATAATAGCTGAAACGACTGACGTGATTTGGTCAACACTAAAGACAGAGTACATGGCAATTCCAACCACAGAAAAACGGAAAGATATATCTAATCGTTTTTATGAACTTTGGAATGTCCCTAATTGCTTAGGGGCTATGGATGGCAAGCACATCAGAATTCAAAAATTGCCGAATACTGGATCCACAAATTATAACTATAAAGGCTATCATTCGATCGTCCTATTAGCAATATGTAATGCTGATGGATTGTTTACTATGATTGACACAGGGTATGCTGGGCGAAATAGTGATGGCGGAATTTTTCAAGCTACGGCTTTGAGCTACTGGATGGAAACAGTTGGTTTAAATATGCCTATATCTTCTGCACTTTCACATGATGATACACAACAGCAAGTGCCATATTTCTTTGTTGCCGACAATGCTTTCCCTTTGAAACGCAATATAATGCGGCCTTACCCCATGACATGTATAAACAATATTAAAATAATCTACAACTACAGAATGTCGAGAGCACGCAAAACAGTAGAGTTTACATTCGGAATTATGACTCAAAAGTTTCAAGTACTTCTAACGCCAATTCGGTGTACAAATTACACTACAGTGAACAACATAATTAAATCTGTATGTGTCCTACACAATTTTATACGATTACGAGATGGAGCGCCATATTCTGCCACAGATAATGAGGGTACTCACAACCAGAATCGAGATTTTAACATTGAAAGAGACGAAATTCCCATTAATGCTAGATCAGCCGGGTCAACAGTCCGAAAATACTTAACTAATTACTTTGTTTTACCTAGGGCAGCGCTTCCGTGGCAATACACTCATTGTATTTAATTGAAACTACATACATAATTACTGTCTATGCATACTTTGTAATTAATAAGAAGAGTACTATAAAATAATATTATGTGAGTTTGAGTGTATGTGTGAGTGATACATAATAAATAACACGTACTTACCAGTCAATTTTGTTTCATTGCTAATTTCTGTCCACGCTTTTTCCGTCAGGTCGTTCCTCGAATATTCCGGTAACTTGTAGTTATATAAAAGTGAATATTTTTCTACTTCAGCCACCAATTTAATACACGTGGCTTTTTCATTTGCCATTTTCAATACACTCGTATGGTAGACTCCGTACGATTTACACAAGTTTCGCGCTCGGTATCTCGGATCTTACTGGAAAGCCGTACTGCAATGCAGTATGCTGAACATATACCGCCCCGCTCCCGCGCAGCCCGCGCCAGTCAGAAAGCGTGTATGCAAATATAGGCGCTCGGTAACGAAGCGGTAACAATTTTACTGCATGTAATTTACTGCACCGATACCGTACTGTTATGTGAGGAAGGGGCCTAAGTGTGTCGGATTGCAGTAAAGAAGGGGGTAATTGAGCAAGAAAGTGTTTGTCATTGCTCGCCCATTTTCGCAACTCAAATCCACCCCTTAACAAAATTGCCATTAATTATCTGAAAATTAAGAGAGCTTCACTGGTAGAGCTGCTACCTCCCAGTAAATCGTCCACATAGAAATTTTCCTCTAGAAGCTTGGCAGCTTTCGGAAATTGTTTCTTGTGAATTGACGCTAGGTGGAGAATGGTTCGAATCGCTAGAAATGGAGACGATGACACACCGTAAGTTACAGTGTTTAGTTGAAATTCTTGAATGGGCTCGGAGTTTGAAAATCTCCATAGAATTTTCTGGAAATCCAGATGAGAGTCAGAAATGAGTATTGGACGGAACATTTTTTTTAACGTCTGCTGTGATAGCTATAGGGTGTAGTCGGAACTTAATGAGTAGTGCTACTATGTCTTGTTGTAGTTTCGGCCCCGGTAAGAGGGTATCATTCAGAGATAATCCATTAAGAGACTTTGCCGAAGCATCAAATACAACTCTGAATTTATTTGGATCATCCTTGGTAATAGCAAAATGCGGGATATAATATGAAACCGATGATGATGACGGGTCAACCGAAACTTTTTTCATATGTTTCAAATCTATGTACTCTTGCATAAATTCTCTATAGTGTGTAAAGGCTAGGATCTTGTATCAGTCTGCGCTCTAGACCGAGAAAACGCTTAAGCGCTAATTCCCTAGATCCAGGAAATTCAAGAGCAACACTGCGAAATGGGAGAGAAACTGTGAATCTATTCGAATGATTTTCAACCGATTGAAGAAAAAGTTGTTCAGCTAACTCATCCTCATTTGAGCGCATTGGCTTATGTAGAACACAGTCAAGTTCCCAAAACTTTTTAACCTGTGTTTCTAGATTAAATTTTTTTGAAATCAAAAACGAATGTGTAACTTTCGGAACATTTATGTTTACTCTTCCCATTATAACCCAACCGAATAGTGTATCGAACGCTCGCGCCTGAAAAGTTACGTTGATGCTCGCGGCTGGTCGTTTTGACCGACTATAGGAAATCCTTAAATATGTCAGTATTTGTGTTGTTTATTAAAAGTATTCAGCTATTGATATACTTTTTATAGAAACTTTATTGGCTATAAACATAAAGTAGGTATGTTTTTGAGCAAAAATGAAAATGACAAACTCTTAATGCAATAAAAAAAAACAAAAAAACAAAGTGATATTCTTAACAAAAAAAAAGGTGCTAATTTTCTTCGTTTCCTACGCACCTTACACAAATATCTACCCTGTGTTCCTTGCAAATCTATCTTGAACAAGTTTGACAGGTTGTGGTGGTTTTCCTATTTTTCTTTGAGCTACAATATCCACATCTTCCTACAACACTATCAGCTCTTGTGGTTGGCTGCATAGGAATTCTAAGTACGTTGTGAATACTGGTTCGAATATTCAAAGGTATATCCATTGTCAACCGTCTGTGTATATGCTCAGAACATAACTCCGTGGCAAGGCTCCTCAAAAATTCACGTCGCTTCTTGATTTTCTTTGCTTTGGTGTTGAACTCATAAATGACCTGGCTGTTGATTCCGCCAATATTCATTTCACAGAAGAAAATTGTTAGTGGCCACCTAGCAGTTTTTCGCGAAACTGAATAACTGCCTTTCATCTCATCGACTTTATCTACACCACCCTTGGTTTTATTATAATACAATATAATATATGGTTTTCTGTTCACAGATTCCTCAACCTCACCCTGATGATGCATCGTCGATATCAAAGCAACCGTCTCACCTTTTTTAGGTACATAGGAAACCAGAGTTATGTTTTTTGTAAATCCAAAAATTGTGCTTTTCACTTCCCTTTGTTTAGAATTGACGAATTCTTTTGGAAGCTCCCTTTTATTTCTTCTGATAGTCCCGACAATTGTTAATTTTTCCTTTAGTAAGTCTTGAGCCAGGTCAATTGAAGTAAACCAATTGTCCATGGTTATATTGCGCCCTGATCCCAAAATATGGCCAACAAGCCGCTTGACAACGTTGGCAGGACTATTATTTAGCAAGAAAGGACCCTCTGCCTGTTTCCCAACATAAATTTCCATATTGTAAGTATAATAGGAACATGAGTCCGCTAGAGAAAAAAATTTAATGCCATATCGGGCAGGTTTACTTTTTATGTATTGCCGGAAACCGCAACGTCCTCGAAAACCTTCCAGCATTTCGTCTATTGTAGTATCTGCTCCAATTGTGTAATTTTCTTGACATCTTTTTACAAATCCCTCAAACGAATGCCTAATGGGAGCTAACTTATCTGCTGTTTTTCGAGCTTCTCGGTCATGTATATTGTCGAACCGGATACAGCGCATCATAAACTGAAACCTAGACAAAGTCATAACACATCGGAAGTATTCTATTCCGGTGCCATCAGTGGCCCATAAATCCGAAAGATTTAGGTGTGAAGCACGTGAAACGCCGGCCAAATACAACAATCCCATAAATGCTCTTACTTCAATCGTCTGTATCTCTGGCATCTCTTTCCCGTGTATAGTTAGCACGAACGGACTGAATTTTTATATTTGTACATACCACTATTTCTTCTATAACTTCATCAGGGAAAAATTACTTCCAAGAGGTTATTGGTGTTACAGCAAATTTCGATTTGTTTGTGGGACCTTCCCGAAATCTTACAATATTCGCTGGTTTTACTTTTGCGACACGGCTTATCGGAGGATATTTACACCACAACATCCCAGATTTTCCCACATAATTCTCAAGGCGTTTAGACAAATGCACATCGTCGTATGACTCATCATCATCACTATCATTCTGATCAGGATCTGACTGCTCCGAGTTCGTATCATGGTCGCTTTCTTCTAGAATATCTTCTTCAGGGTCCGAATCACCTCCAACTATCTCTTCGTCTGTTTCTACTTCCTCATACAATCTTTGTAAATGTTCGATTTCTTTTTCATGATCCATTCTACAAAATAAATACATTTCTATAATATGTTATCTGCTATTATCTATTTGATTTTGCCACATTTATTTGATTATAACCCCCAATTTCCCTGTAAACAATTAATAATTTGGTACAAACCTTAAAATGCTCGCGCGTCGGTTAAAACGACCAATTGTCAATTTTCAGCTTCTAGCAACACTCTCTAACAAAAACCAAAAGTAGACTGGCCCGCCGGTTCGACTTAGGAAGACTCCAAAGCGCGTCGGAAAATGGCGGCCCAAATAAATGTGGGAGGGGGAAAAACATAACCTTGGCGGCAAATCGACCAGGATGCGAGCGTTCTCGGGTTAAGCACCGAAGCAAATACATCTGCTCCCAAGAGCATGTCAATTGCTTGCGACTTATTGAACTCAGGATCCGCTAACTTCAGATTAAAATATTGTGGGAATTTTTCCCGTGAAATAGTCACTGATGGCATGTCTGAACATATATGTGGTAAAACTACAAAATCTAACATGAGAATGGGTTGCTCAGCAGAGCGTGGTTTCAGATAACAAGTAACTCCCTGTGACGCTTGAGAAATCGTAGAACCAACTCCTCTAATATCTAAGGAACAAGGTATTTTTTTCAAACCAAGTCTTGCGCAACATTTGTTTGTAATGAAATTACTCTGACTGCCACTATCGAGCATCACACGAACGGGTTGAAAATTATCAAAGGAATCTTTTACATCTACAACGGCTGTAGACAATAATACAGTGCTTTGACAATGAGAAAAAAGATTGACGGAAGTTCCTACATTATAAGAAGTGGTGGGATATACGTTATCATTACTAATATTAGTAATTTCAGGGGGAGACAAATTGACAGTATTTTGAGGAGTATCAAAATGGAGGAGCGTGTGATGTCGCTTAGAGCATTTTTTACACGAACTTGTTGACGTGCAAGAGTATGAGTTGTGTTTATAACCTAAGCAGTTAGAGCACCAGTTTTTTGATTTTATAAATTGAAATCTGTCTTTAGGAGACTTAGCAAGAAATATTGGGCAAACATAAACCAAATGAGATTGCTGACATATTTGACAATTGTTTTGTTTTTGGTGCGAATTAGCAACAAGAGATTGGCTAGGTCGCATTTTAATAGGTGAGTTTTTATTGTTTCTTTCTTTAAAAAATCGCTTTTGAGGAGTTGAGTTACTGGCATTACCAACTGGATTATCTGTGAGAATAACGCTATCAATTGCATCGCATTGATTGTTAAGAAAGTTTAAAAGAGTGCTGTAATATTCAGTAACATTCAACTTATCATGATACTCTAGTTCAAATCTAGTTTTAGTATCTCCATCAAGGCGATCAAACATCATATTGAACAGAACAAAATCCCAATATTTAGTTTTATAACCCAAGTTATCTAAAATAGCTAAATTACGATCAAAGGTATCGATAATTTTTCTAAGTGATTCGTAATCTGACGAATTTTCAACTGTAGGAGCATTTAAAATATCATGCCAATGCGACCTGGCTATCAGTAATTTTTTGTCATAGCGTTTGCGTAAATTATTATAAGCGACATTATATGTGGAGCCGCGAAGTGGAACACTAGCCACAATATTGTAGGCTTCTCCTTCAGTAAATAATTGAATTTATCAACATTAGTTAGAGAATCGTTTTTATGTACCATAGAGTCATACATATCTATGTATGTTTGCCAATGCTTATAGTCACCTGAGAATACTGGAATAGAAAGCTTAGGGAGTTTTACATTACAAGTTTTCCTAGAATATGCAGTCAAATCTGCTTGAGCATCAGAGAAATTGAGAGAACTATCACCTTCGAATATTTGCAAATGAATTGCTTGAACTTCAATAAATGATTTATCGAATTCAGTTTAAATTCTGTTTTGGGCATCTAAATCCCCGCCATCTTGTGTAGAAACTATTAGAGTTATGCTAGCGTGTGCCTTTTCAAAGGTATCTTTTATTTCATCAAGATATGTATTCCTACACTTAAGATTGTGTTGCGAATTTTTGTCTACTAACGCTTCTTTTGCAATCCTTTCAATCTCCGACATTTTAATTATTTCAGTTTGCCGAGTTGCAAATAACTGCTTAAGTTTCTTTGAATCGGAAGACATACTAATAAATGTATATTTACCAGTACTCAAGAGAATTACAATAATTTGTAATCGAGAATAATAATTTTATATTTAGTGATACCTGAATACAACTCTGTGTCGTAAAAGGTAATCTCCCCAAAGCCTAGGATCAGTAAAATTTTGTTTATCACTGTGAAAAAAAAACAACAAAAATGAAACAATGCTGCGAAAATGATTGGAGCTACAAAATATGTGATACTCAATGAATATACCTATATTGAAATAATCTTTGGGGCATAAGTTATTGAACCCCATAAATTGCGAAAATATTTTGAATTGCGAGAGTGCACCGGCGATCAGCTGATGGCCCGTGGTCTGTGATTTTCTAGCGAGCGCGTGGCGAGAGTGAGAGGATAACTTAACAAGTGCGCCTGACTGCATGAGCCAAGTGAGGTGCGCCAAGTGAGGTGCGCGTACGTTTCAAATGAACCTTGCGATTTGAAGCGTTTAACGAGAAATATTTGTGAATAGGCGACAAAAAAAGGCTACCAATTTTATAAAAAACAGGCAACGAGTTGAGATTCAACTTGGTAGTTGAATAATTTAGTAAAAAATGAACAAATGATTCGACTCGTTGGACCAAAATGTTTGAGAATGAGATAAATTTTATCCAAAACGCGGAAAAAGGAATGACAAAAATTTGGAATGAGCTTACCTTTTGTTCCCTAAAGTGTCGTCCCTTTCCAGGCCTGGAATATTGCTGGATCTATTTGTTCACCTTGTTATTGGTTGATTTTCTAATCATAGCACCGCTTCACATATATGAGTTTTGAGTAAATGTATACACGCACTTGCCATTAATTTGCACACGAATATCTATCTGATTTCTCGTCTGTTCTTGGACACACACTGGTCTCCCTCGGCTCGTTTTCGTGCTGGCGAAGACGGCCGATGCATATAGGGTGATAAGGAACCCATTCCAAATATAATATTTGAGAAAATAGTAAATTAAAGAAAATTACCGAAATGGAGATTTTGGTAGCCCTTTTTTTTGTTTGGAAAGTGAACAGTAAGGGTTTATCAGTTTTCCGAATGGGCTTTTTCAAATTTTTCATGTGGTTCTCAAAAGGGAAGGCACTGAACATATCTAATGGTCCAAATCTTCTAACGTAATCGCAAAGATGTAATAGGTTATGAACATTATGTGATACATTCTGAGCACCATACAAAATAATGAAAGTTTCAACAAAATACTTTAATAAAGATTGACAGTGGACAATATTATGTTGCCACTGTGAGTTTGATAAAAACGACAATGACACATGAAGACTCAAAAAGTTCAGATATTTCTCACCATCTAAAACCTTTTTCAAAATAACAGGACCTAAATAAAATAAAAATAAACGAAATTCTGTTGCCTTCCACCTTCTAGCTTCATCTAGAGACCTCGGCTTACGGTTAAACTCATGAGGAATATTTGAGGACTGGCTCAACAGCAATTTGGATATATTTGAAATCTGATGAAATGACAATTTTACAGGAACTTTTCCGTGCATCCACAAATTCACAATCAACTTTTTCACTACCCCTAGACACACTAGGTGCATATAATCCAAGGGAAAATCCTTGATCATATCAATTCCTGGAATCATTTCCAAAACGGATGTTCCTGAATGATGGTTTTCATAAACTTTGGTTCTAAAATCTGAATCATTTCTAAGAGTTAAATTTTCTATGTCTGGAAAACAAACTCTTCTTTCTATGTACACACCTTTTATTTTACATTTTGAACATGAGTCATATTCACTGTGTCCCATAACATATTTTATGTATGATTTGGCTGGTACATCACAAATGAATGCTTTTATTCTCACCTGATATAAGCGGTCAATGACAAAAATTCCATTATGAACATCTACTGATTCCTCCTCAAAAAACTTCAGAAAGTTATTGGCATCTGTTGGTTTTTCATTGCCATGATATATACCTATGATTTCCACAATATTTTTATTCAAAAATAAGTTACAGAGTATTGGGTATAGTTGACTTCCTGAACTTTTAGATAGAGGCAGACCATCAATATTTATACAAACTTCCAACAAATTCAAATCTTGAAATAAATGACATGAATGAATATAAAGCTTCTCCAGACATTTTTTGAAACCAAAATGGTAATATGACCCAGGTTCAACTTTTTGTAAAATAGTGTTTCTTGGTGTTTTCAAAAGAGTCCTTGCATCAAGGGGTATATCAGTGAAAGATGGCTTCAAAATAGTTAATAAATCATTAATTGGTATGTGAGTTATATTGTGTTTCAATGCCCATTCTGCTAAACGTGATTTGATTGTCTTACTGTCTGCTGGATCAACATGAGATGAAATTTCTTGAATATTACTTTCATCAAAATTATCACTGTCGTAGACATGAAAATCGACACTGCTACTACAGCTTATATTGCTTGTACTATGATCTGAATCACCAATACAACAATCTTCTTCAGATATTGCTGTACTAGGATTCATAGCCATTCCGGAACTTTCCATAGCACTATCAGAACTTGAAGAAGGAACGGGTGATTTTTTCATTTCCTTGATAGTGGAGGAGTACATTTCTGCATTATAATTAAGTTCATCCTCATCAGCAGATATTTCTTTATCACTTTGATGGGCTGCTCTTTTATAGTATTTATTGAAAATTGCATTTCTGGTGGTTTTTTGGTAGTGCCTTTTCATATTTACGATTCAGGTGCCTCCTAACAAATAGAAATAGAAGAAAAGTGATATAAAAGCAATTAAACATGACTTTATAGAGCTACAGAGGTGGCACAAACATTTTTTACGATAAACTCTCTACTATGAATAACACATACATTTATAATATAGATAGATACATTTAGAAACCTTATTAACAACTAGTAAATAATGAATTTACTAGATACAAACACTGCCACTGCCTGATAATTTTATTTTAAGTTTGAGGATTATAAAACCGACATCATAAGTGATTCATAAGAATTGAATTTTTACAAGATTCTATCCATGAGTTGAATTTATTGCATGAATGATATTGCGATTTCATTTGATTCAAGCATTTGAATTTTTCATGTTCCCTCTAGCCTTCATAAACCCACTTCTACTTACACTTTACCTCTCGCCTTGCTACTATCACTTGCACACTTGCTCAATACACTAGACCAGACCACACTGACCACAGCCTAAATTGAGATTTGAGGTTCATAAGGTTCTCCAAGAAAAAACTGAACACTGATTCACGTAATAACCTAAGAACTTTCGTTCTTCCAACAGTTCTAACCTCTAACCTTATCCTTAACTCGATAACTTGAATGGCAAAATGGCGATTCGGCAATTCGGCGATTGGCTTGGCGTTTGGCGGCCTGACGAGCGCCTAACCTAAATGACAAACTAAAATCCTTAAACTGCGCATGCGCTGCAAGTTCATGGTGGATATGTCTAATTTAAAATTTTGGCGGAAGAATAGTTATTGCGAATAGTTGCGAATGGAGGAAATAGTCACTTTTTAGTTTCCAAGCTTTGGAGTTTTCGTTTTGTGAAATATTCCTAGGTGAACTTTAACGTTTGTCGTTTTTTAAAGGAATTATTATAGGATGGGTGTGAGTTCTGCTTTGCCATTTTCTAAAGGAACTAATTAGGATGGGTGTGTTTTCCAGTTCTGTACATCCCAAAGATGTTCAATAACGTACATATATGGATGTTTGACGAACGTCCGATAATGTAAGTCCAATGGACATCCATAAGACGTCCAATTATGAAAGTACATATTAGATCCAGTTCTGTACATCCCAAAGATGTTCAATAACGTGCATATATGGATGTTTGACGAACGTCCGATGTTGTAAGTCCAATGGACATCCATAGGACGTCCAATTATGAAAGTTCATATTAGATCCCGTTCTGTACATCCCAAAGATGTTCATTAACGTACATATATGCATGTTTGAGGAACGTCCGATAATGTAAGTCCAATGGACATTCATAAGACGTCCAATTATGAAAGTACAATTCAGATCCAGTTCTGTACATCCTAAAGATGTTCGAAAACGTACATATATGGATGTTTGATGAACGTCCCATATTGTAAGTCCAATGGACATCCATAAGATGTCCAATTATGAAAGTACATATTAGATCCAGTTCTGTACATCCCAAAGATGTTCAATAACGTACATATATGGATGTTTGACGAACGTCTGATGTTGTAAGTCCAATGGACATCCATAGGACGTCCAATTATGAAAGCACATATTAGATCCAGTTCTGTACATCCCAAAGATATTCAATAACATACATATATGGATGTTTGACGAACGTCCCATATTGTAAGTCCAATGGACATCTATAAGACGTCCATTCATGAAACGTACAGGAAATATCCAGAACTGCACATCCATTGAACGTCCGTATTAGGTCCTTGGACGTTTGGACTTCAGTTGGACCTGAAATGGACGTCCATTGGACGTCGTGTGCTGTATGGGATAGACTCAAAGATTTAGAACAAGTGAAAATTAATTCATCTGACTAAGCATTATTATTATTATTATCGTAGCATAAAACGAAAATGTACATTGACTGAATTTATTAAAAATATATATTCTCATCAGTTATGAAAGTTTTTTCTTTCGCGAAGCCATAATAACATTGTCAGGGTCACTGTCTATTTTCACAAAATTCCCAAAACAGCAACTAATGAGCCCTGACTTGTTTGTGGAAACCGCGGCTAAGCTTTTCGACAGTGGAGACGGGGTGGGTAGAGAGGTTGGAAGAAAGTTATAAGATAAGTAAGAAATATAATTTATTGATTTAAAGCTTGACGGAAAAGAGTTAGAAAAGTTGAATAGAAGAAAGAAGGCAGGTGGCTTCACCCTAACGTAGAACAGGAAGAAGAAGATTACATGAAAAGACCTTGGCTGCTGATCCTGGCTACCGTGGCCAACCGTAAAAATCAACAGGCCCTAAACATAGAAGAAGGAGAGAGGAAGAAGAAGATAGAGGAAGAAGAAGATAGAAATTGACAGTACAATTTGACAATTGGCGTTATGCGAAATTAATAACAATAACAAACAATTTAAATGCAATGGTTCGGGTACAAGAACTGCAAAGAATCAACAATACATCTGAATACGACAACAGTAATTATTGTACTGATGGAAGAATACAGTTACCCTCGGTATGCATACGACCGGTTTACACTTATTTATGTGATTCTCAATGAAGCAAGTTGACCCAAAATTACTATTTTATATTATTTGACGCACTTTTCTCGTAGGGTTCGATGACACCGAGATACGGATTTCGTCCTTTATGTATCCAATGCTCCCAGAGAAGTAAATAAATAATGCTAAGATGGTTACCTTGACTTTGGAGTGTTGGTGAACTTCAGCAGGGCTCTCTCGATATACTACCTTGGACTTCTTTCAGAGCGAAATATTCGCTTCCACAATTACGGGCGATTTCTCAGATTCTTGGCTTGTACAGGGCGACTTTATAGTTCAGTGCAAAGAATAAAAGCTACGAGAAGGTATCGTGCAAAGCTTAGCAGGTGATAGTCATCTACAGGATGGTCTGGAGAATAAGCTTAAGAGTATGCGTTTGCATGCAATAAGATAAGCGTTATGATATCAGTAGAAAGTTATACTACTTGATAGAAGAAGGCCTGAAAGGAAATATCTTTCAGAAAATATTTTATAACGGCAAGTGAGATAAGTTTAAAAGCTAGTAAGAGGGGTTCCGAAGCAGAAAAGTAAAGTAAAATAAAACATACCTTTGATGGAGTGTGGCCTTTCAGAAGGTTCGTCCTTCGACAAACAAAAGTTCAAAGACTTACGTTGTTTCAATATGAATCCAACCAAAGTTGGGTATTGATTATCCGACCTAGGATAAATCAAAAGTTTTGTAATTTGAAACACATAAAATCTCAAAAATCCGTAAAAATACGATGCTCTTCACGTGTCTGGTCTGGACCAAAAAAAGAAGGAAGGGCCTTTTTTTTTATGAAGCTCTAGTTTGCTGAAAGAGGGGAAACTTGAAGTTGACATGACAGAATGATAAGTCACTTTTCACTTGTCATGGATATGACAGAAATGACACGAAATTTATGAATACATTCCCGAATTTCTCCAGGAAATGTTTAAGGAATGCAAAGCCACAATGAAAAGGAATGCCATCAATAGAAAAGGTATGAAAGTCACTTTTCGGTAGAGAGAGATCATTATTCAATTATAGAAGTGGGGTTGTGTTTGGTTGTTGTTTGTTTACAACCTGTTTACTTTTGTAGGATAATGTCCATCAGAGGATAAATGAAGAGAAGAGATCAGCAGAAATATGTGAAACAGGCGATAAATCACTCCGAAAGCATCCAAGTAGCTAGCTGTACGAAGGTTTAATATGATCAAGCCGAGTGAAGCCGCAGCTATGCTAAAGGAAAATGCCATGAACCATGATCAGAGCGATTTTCAATATCAAAAAGGTTTAGTTGATGTGGAAGGTTTTCTGAACTACCGACTTGCAGCCAATATATTAATGAATATACAGGTGGTCATCAAAATCAACCTCGAATAAAATAGAGAGTTTCATCCAGGCGAAATCCGAAGGCAATACTACTCGTGGTAGTCGAACCAGGCAAAGAGTAACATAAGCGTGTATGAGACCGTAACAACATCCACACATCCAATGAATAATTATCAAATTGTTCAATGCATGACATCCCCAACGAAAGCCATCCCTACCAGGCAATTATTACAAGTGTCCGCGCATCGCACATCGTCGTCGCTTTAACGAATAGCGCCAAACATCACACCCCCAAACTAAAGTCATTCCTTCCAGGTAGGTATTACGTAAAATTGTTCTCGGCGCATCCCACATCGCTTCAGAGAGTTACTTAAGAAAATATTTCCAAATGTTCAATCATTCTTTAACGGAATCACATGAGAGAGAATGTTGCCTATCTCGACCCTCTGGAAGAATCTACCTGACTCAATCCAACAAGCCCTTCTGGCGAGAGATAAATAAAGAAACATACCTCTTTTTGTTATGGAAGCTTTTGCCTCTGTCGCATATCATTTAATTGAAATTTTCAAAAGTAAATCGTTTTTTTTTTATGAAACAAGAACAATTATATTATAAATGTTTAATTTTTTTTACAGTAGTTATTTGAAAGGAAACAAGAAAAAATATATTATAAATGTTTTATTTTTACAGTAATAATACTAAATACAATTTTGAAAAATAAAATCAACTACGTATTCACAGCTGGAGCTTCAACTATTGTATTTGATCTGGGTTTTCGTCCAGGATACATCTCATACTCATACATAACTGTTAAGCTATATAACTTGTATTCTTTAAATTTGTGCAGTTGTAGAAAAAGTATAGTGTCCAACATGTGGGCAAAGTTACTTTTCTCACTCGTGTTTGCGGCACTTGCCCTTCAGGCTCGTGTCACAAACCTTCACACTCGTGAGAAAAGTTGAACTTTCCCCACTTGTACAATATACTATTATCTTACTACTATTCTCTTTTTGCATGTCAAAAACCATTGTAGATTAGAAAATAATCAAATAACTACTTGTAAATAATCAGTTATTTTTTATGAATATTTCATTAGTATGTTTGAAATAGTAATATCTGAACAACTATTTTTACCTGCAGGATAATACTACTCAAGGAGTGAAAAGAAAGAAAACTGGGGAAGAACCAGAATGGTTTAAGAAGTTCCGTGAAGATTGCCAACAGCGACACGAGGAGAAGATGAAAAGGCAAGATAGCCTACTGCAAATTTTGCAAAAACTAGCAGAAAAGTGATATTTATTTGGTACTGTGATTTTCTAGAATGATCTTTTGGTTTTTTGTGATAATGTGATTGTATACCTTACCTACTAGAGTGAAGAAATATTTTATTTTTTGTTATTTTTAGTTTACTTTTTTAGTGAATAAATGAGTTTTTACTTATGTTTCTTTTTAAATTGGTATCTTCATTCATGGTCACTAAAATAACTTCAGAGATTAAAGTATATTTTGACTTTGACTTTTTTTAATCAAACAAGAAATTCTGAACAATTCTGAACAATTGTTCATGTATGTTTGTGTTATAGACTACAAGCCCATATAACGATTTGGGGGGTCATTTTATACAGCATGAAACATATTCAAAACGATGCTGCTATATGAAAAAATAACTTTAGGCACTATGCGGTCAATTCTTGGTGGGACAAATGACTAATAATAATAATAGTAATTTTTCATCTAAAGATGTGCTCTTCCGACAAAATATTCTTGTAGGGCCTTCCTCACGTTGGTGGATTATGAAATAATAATCTCCTAGAACGTACTGCCGTACCAAAATAATGGTACCGAAAGCCAGGAAAATTTTTCAATTTCCGAAAAATAAAAAAAAAACTGGATTTCGGTTTCATTATTTTTGTACGGCAGTAGGTTCTAGGAGATTATTATTTCATAATCCACCAACGTGAGGAATGCCCTACAAGAATATTTTGTCGGAAGAGCACATCTTTAGATGAAAAATTACTATTATTATTATTAGTCATTTGTCCCACCAAGAATTGACAGCCTAGTGCCTAAAGTTATTTTTTCATATAGCAGCATCGTTCTCAATATGTTTCATGCTGTATAAAATGACCCCCCAAAATCGTTATATGGGCTTGTAGTCTATTATATTATTAAAAGAGATTTATCAGTATAATTATGTGTTTAATAGTAATAATGAAACAGCAATAAAAGTAAGAAATTATTTAACAAGTTTTTCACAAATTTTATCCCTTTTCCTGCATGATGCAGGGTCATCTGGAACTAGTTGATCTATCATTTGCTCATTATCTGAATCATCTGAATACATTTCAATATCCTTATCCTTATTCTTCATGCAGATATTGTGTAAAACACAACAGGCAATTATAATATTTGGTATAATTTCTGTTCTGTATACATTTATGAATTTCAGAATTCTAAATCTTCCCTTCAGCAACCCAAATGATTGTTCAATAAAAACACGGGTTGATGAATGGAGGTTGTTAAATCTTTTCTGTTTCTGTGTCAAATATCCATTATCCCGATACGGTATTATTGGGTTAACAGAATTAGTGTATGCACTATCGCCTAATAAATGGTATTCTCCATTGATGCCTGGCATTATTTGTTTATACAATGGAGACATCCTATAGACTCGAGCATCATGGACGCTTCCTGGACATCCTACAAATGACAAAAAGTATTAATAAATTTCATCATACTGATTTTGTGTATGTTTGTACACCACAGTTTTGATCAGGAAGTGAAGAACCACATTACGTTCAAAAAAATTACCTGCGAAACAGTCTGTGAATATATAGGATGCATCACAAACAGCCTGCAAAACGATAGAATTATGCTGTTTTCTGTTCAAATATTTGTTGGGCATGAAAGTGGGAGAAACAACAGGAATATGTGATCCATCAATGGCCCCTATAACACCATCAATACCTCCTCTTTTCTTGAAGCCTCTTGTCTGGAGATACTTGAACCAAAACAGTGACGATTCTTTGGAAATATTCCCACGCTGTTCTCAATGAGACATTGAAGCGGTCTGCCACTGATCTATGAAAAACATATTTATGCAATTTCTATTTGGATAACTTCATTGGGATCATTCAAAATATGGAATAAATGTCTCGCTCAAAAATTAAAATTACCTATACACCTCTTGATTAGCAAGCATCCATATTGACAGTAGAAGCTGCTTCTGAGGACATGATGGTCTACTTCCTAAGGAAGTTGCTTCATATATCTTCTTGCCTAATTGTTCCAAAATTACTTGAATAGTTGTCCTTTCCAATCGAAAATGACTCTGGAAATCTTTTGATGAATTTGTAAAGAAAAAGATCATCAGTATATTATATTTTACCTGTCATGGAGTATTGTAAAATAACTTCTTCGTAATTCCTAATGCAAACTTGTTTTCTTTCAGAAGAGTTTTTCCTTATTTTATTGGAAGATAGCATCATATATACTATTTCCTCTTCCGTTTCATCATCATCCTCAAATAAATCAAATGCTAATGCAGTTTTCCTTTTATTCATGATTAATCGTTTTAAGAAACCCTGTACCACCGATACCAAAAAAATGAATGCCACAAGCACAACGTCCACAACAGACCAAGAACACACCAAAGACCAACTAGAAATAGAAAACAAAATAACAAATGTCTCAAAATGATAACGATAACATTACCAAGTATTCCATATTTATTATTTGTTGACAAATTCAAAACTTTTGTTAATGCGCATGTGGTGTCGGTATCAATTCTAATGACCCTGCTTTCGAGTTGGGTTACGAAAGATGAACCCGAGTCAGTGATCGAGTTAGTAACATCGAAGTTTCCGAACTCGGGTTTGTAACTCAGGTTAGGTAAACGAACGTGCAGGTTAGGAATCGTGTCAACCCGAGTAGGTTTCCGAAAAGGCCTATTGTGATTATATTGAGGATTTTCATTGTATGACTTTGGAAAATGTTGAAGATGAGTTTGATTTTTAGATGTAACTAGACTTGCATACACGGTAATGATGACCTTGATTACAGTTGGCTACATGATTGTACATGTATAACCTTGATACGTATGACAAAATCATTGTAATGGGATGTGAAGAGAATATCCAAACATTTCGGAGACCTGTCGAATTATGAGAACACTGGTCTTCATGCAATGCATGTATAACACACATTGGGGGGATGCCGTCCTACCACCTTCCAACGGTCTTCATGTGCGTAAACTTCCTGATGTGTAGGTGACTGCGCAAGCCATCTCCACTCTTGTATCCAAAAAGATGTTTTATTTTCTATTTGGTCACAAGGCACGTTCACTCATGTAGCGGAGAGCCAGGCCGAGAGTAAGGACACTTCGGTGGTTTGCTTTG
The DNA here is from genome assembly GCA_944452925.2 of Chrysolina oricalcia. NCBI lineage: Eukaryota > Metazoa > Arthropoda > Insecta > Coleoptera > Chrysomelidae > Chrysolina > Chrysolina oricalcia. Next base: position 46,013,623 of record OX101823.2, on the reverse strand, counting down.
TTGACCTTGTTTCAAAAGTAAGAAAAAAGGATAAAATAAACCCTTGACTAGGAAATGAATTTAATGGGGGCTGTCAAACGGTTCCTTGTAACACTATTATTCAAGAAGATATTAATTGATTGTTACATCACTTATTTAAGATAAAAGATTTTAAACATGTACCTACACCCTTGAAGAGGAACTAGGCCAAAATGGAAATGTTAATGAATTTAGATTTAATGCAAAAAGGGCTTCAGTTTTACTGAAGTCGAACTTTACATAATATTAGGTTACCTTGTCAACAATGACTGCAGTCAGAAAGGGAAAAAAGGTACCGATTATAGATCTATAATGGTTTACACCAAGTAATTATGATTTCAAATAGGTAATTAAGTACTAATCCTTGGAAAAATTTAGTATTGATTTTTAAATCATCAGTTAAACCATTGGGCTGCTCGCTTTAAATTAAATGATTGGATCTGACCTATTGCTGCCTTGAAGTTGTATGGTAGATATATGTCTACCCTTGGAGTAGCTGATACTTTCCCAGGTAAAACTTCCGTTACATTGAGCATCTGATTTTCAATTTTTTTAGGAACTTTCGTATTTCGGGCTGTTTTACAAAAAATCCAATTGAAATTTTTGGCGGTCTCGTCTATTTTCGAAGATATAGGGTAATTTTGTTGAGAAATTTCACCATTTGACAGATCGAATTTCTGTTATTGAAAACACATCAAATTTGTCCTTCTTCTGATAAAAACATTACACACACTCTTATTTATTGGTTTTTATCTCTTTTTAGTAGAAAAAAACTATTATTTTTTCAAGAAATTCATTCTTCTTCGGATCGTAACAATTTGTAGCTATTTTTCATTGTTTACACTAAATATCCGGTATTTTAATTTTTATAATGGTGGTAACGTGATTGTCATTCTTCGTGTTTCGACGGCTTTCGCTTTCTTTTCGAATTCAAATGTCAAATAACACAAATTTAGCTTTTGGTTTTCTGGAAAAAGTATGGAATATGGGTAAAATCCGGATTTTGACGAAATTTTCAAAGATGCCTTAAAACATGACCGAAATGCAATATTCAATAAAAAATTTCTGTGGAAGACCTTTTTCTGTCAAAATACACAAACCCAATCTGTTAGACGTAGTACTCCTTGTTAAATGCACTGTGTTGAGCTGAAAATCCTTATATGAATACAGCTTATATGAGTAAAGTAATACTAAATATTAAAAAAAGGAAAGAATTGGTCATTATTCAATAGAATGAATTGAAAAGACTAGTTTATAAGATATCATTTCATTTTGTTTGTCAGAAATGTTTAATGAGAAAGCTGTCATAAATAGTAAATAATGGAATAAAGGCTCGTTCATACCCTTGCGAATTCTCGCATTTTTTGCGATTCGACTCACACACACGGTAAAAAAATTGCTGTTAATGATGAATCGTAACATATTATTTTCTAGTATTTGGGGTTAGATATTACTACATTACCGAAAAATGACTTGAAGAATCATCATTAATCGCATTTTTTTTTCTCCGTACGAGTTGAATCGTAAAAAATGCGAATATTTGCATAGTTATGAACGATCCTCAAAGAACCCACTAAAGAACCATGAGAAATTAAAAACACTACAATGCGACGTTGTCAACTTTCCTGAAACTCCTGCATACTATGATAAATATGAAATGTTCGTAGTGAATACTTTTCAAAAGAATCGGCGCTCTTAGGACTGTAGTAAATTTGCGACTTGTTAACAGAGTGCGTGCGTTTCTACTGCTTCTGCTCTGTAGAGTTTTCTAAAATTCATGTAGAATAGCTCATTCCTTATTTGTTGGTGAAGAATAATATAAGAATTACGCGAGCGTGCGCATTCCTATTACCACTATATTACTTTATTGATTTCTCTCAGCTTTAGCTAGACACGCTTATCCCTCATTTGTTGGTGAATAAATACGCGAGCGAAGCTAGCGCGCGCATACCAGTTTTCACTTTACTACTTTATCGATTTCTTTCAACTTTATCTAGAAAGGCTCATCCCTCATTTGTTGGTGAAGATCAATTCAATGAATACGCGAGCGAAGCGCGCGCATTCCTATTACCACTTTACTTCTTTATCGATTTCTCTCAATATTATCTTGACACGCTCATCCCCCATTTATTGGCGTTGAACAATTCAAGAAATAAGCGAGCGAAGCGAGCGCACTTGCCTGACATTTCACTAATCCGCGCGCGCGGATTTGCGAAATGTTGGGAAAGCGCGCTCGCTTCGCTCGCTTATTTCTTGAATTGTTCAACACCAACAAATGAGGGATACAAGAAATACGAGAGCGAAGCGAGCGCGCTCTCCCGAAGTTTCGCAAATCCGCGCGCGCGGATTTGCAAAATTTCGGGAGAGCGCGCTCGCTTCGCTGTCGTATTTCTTGTATTGTTCTTTACCATTAAATGAGGAATGAGCGTGTCTAGATAAAGTTGGGAGAAATCGATGAAGTAGTGAAGTGATAATAAGAATGCGCGCGCTCGCTTCGCTCGCGTTTTTTTGTATTGTTCAACACCATCAAATAAAGAATGAACGTGTCTAGATAAAGTTAAGAGAAATTGATAAAGTAGTGATTGAAGTGGTAATATGAATGCGCGCGCTTATTTCTTGAATTGTTTTTCACCAACAAAAGAGTGTGTCTAGATAAAGTTGAGAGAAATCGATAAAGTAGTAAAGTGGTAATAGGAAGTAGCGCGCTCAACTAACATTTCACAAATCCGCGCGAGTAGTGGATTGAAGAGGGCACCACCATTCATTCTGATTGCTGGAAGGCTCACATTATCTTTCCACCAAAGGTTATCAACTGTTAACCACTCAATACCGTTTAAAAATCCTGAGGCTGATGTGCACACGAATACTATAGCCTTTTGGAGGCATGCTGTCAATCCTTCAAATGGAAGGAAACAAACACAAGTAATTTGGCTCAATACATGTTTTACAAGAAATGTAAAGAGTTGAATTTAAACCGAACAGAGGAGTTCCTCAAATTGGCAGCACTAATATGTAGTGATAGGTTATATTTCAGTGATTGGCAAGGGAACTGTATGATCCTCGAAAACTGGATGACAATTCCATTGACATAGCCGATGACAATGAAATATCCAACTTGGAACATGTTTTTTGAAAAACACTTGAAAACAAACGTCCCTATTCAGGACAACTAGTTTTTGAAAGAATTCGAATATTTCTGGAATCGAATTGGCAACGTCGCAAAATTAGCATCGCTGTAGGAGACGTTATTTGCCAAATAAAATGCAAATAAAGCTTTCGGGCCACGATAAACTATTTTTAAAAAGACAAAATTTAACTTTACAACAAATAACTTTATTTGTACGGAGAGAGATGTGTCTCTTACAACGTCGCTAACAGAACTAAACTAATTATAAAGCATGGTCAATCATATTCGCATAAACCTAAGTCAGCACTACATAGAAGTACAAGCTAAGGGTTTCCTGAGGGTTTGTACATATAACTCCTCCATCCCTAAGACGAAAATAATACGGTAGTATTATTTTCGTAATTCAAATCTTTAGGTTTTGTATTATTACTTTTGAAATGTTTTAAAATATTATTTTTGTATTTTATAGAAAAGTTATAAATGATTACATTGGCAATAATTATGATCAGAATAATACAGATATAAAGGGTTGTATAGGGAGTGTTGTTTTCTTCCAGGGCCTGGAGTCGGTGGAGTTGGGTTTTCTCGGCTAGTTTTTGGAGCTTCGTCAGCTCGTCCAGGTTGATCCTATCCAAAATCTTCAGGGGGTGGTCTTCATGGTTGGATTTGATGATTTCTACCCTGGGTAATTGCAGAGGGGTTTCCCGAATCGGAGAAACATTGTTGCTGTATTCTTCCCCATTAATGGTAACGCTGCATTTCTGGGGAATGTGGATCAGCTGTGGTTTGCTGATTTCTTCGTATCCGCTTTCTTTGCACTTTTTTTCAATAGTGGTTCGTCTGGCAGGAATGACAATGACATAGGCATCATTGACAGGCTCTACTACATCCTGGTCTAGGTGGACTTGCAGTGATTGACATGGCTGGGTGCTCTTTCCTTTCAGTAATTCAGGTAGACAGTCTTCTTTGGATATTTGATTTTCCAGGCGGAAAATACAGATTGTCTCGATTTCATGGCACGGGCTGTCCTCGTAGTGATGATAAGTCGAGTTCAGGATAATGTATGGTTTCAAGGGAATTATGGCATTATTGGAAATCGGGATCGGAAATAAATGATAATAATCGTAAAGATTTTCTCGAAGTATCGGTACGTGAATCGTAAATAGAATTAGATCGTTTTTGTAACGCGTTTCAATTTTTAGAAGTTTGTAATATGATTGGATGTTATCGAAATGTGGTAGACTGTCCTTGTACATATTGAGCATTATTTCAATTAATTCTTTGAGCTCGGATATTGGTAATATTATGTTATGAATGATATTCAATTCACCGAATAATATCGATTCTTCGATATTGTTTAGTGTTGACAATATATTTTGACAGTCAATTATCATTGTATCGAGGGAATTTTGGAGCCGTAAGAATAGCGTGTATTTATTCAGACTATTTACAATAGTCTCTATTTGTTCACCGATTAGTCGTTGGTTTTTGACAATTTGCTGCAAATTATTTGTTGTTTCATTGAAGAATCTTTTTGTGATAGTAACATAATTTTCTAAATCGTGGTGTAGCAATTTTTGATTGTTTGTTAGTGTAGAGATAGCCTGGTCATATTTTTGTTCATCTTCGTCATCTAGAGTGCCAAATAGCCATTTGTTCGTTCTGCCTACAAAATTTATTAGGCCTCTTTTTGATCGGTTGAATATTTGAGGTTTGATATTTGTTAATTTCACAGAAATTTGTTTGAGAAGTTGTAACAAATGGTTGTGCATATGATGTAATTGTGGATATAAGACGTCTTTTATTGAAATTAGGTCGGTTATGTATTTCGAATTGTTAGTTATGCTATTTATTGGGTCATCGAACTGTTTCAAGTCGATAGGTTTCAGAAATGTATGTTTTTTGTTTTGTTTTGTTTGTTTTGTTTTTTTCCGTTAACCAGCTGTCGTCCCCTTACGAACGGCAGCCCTCAAAAGTCGAAACTTGTGCGAGCCAAGGATTAACGAGGTCTTACCTTTTTACGTGCGATTCCTAGCACTTTCTCGGGCCATCAGAAAAAATTCTGCAGTCGCCATGGTTTGAACCACCGCCGACCGGCAGCCAGTGACTAAAACACTGTCGCTTTTACCACTCGGCTACCTGGGTAGTGATTCTCGCTTTTCCAAGAGAGAAGGGAAGGATGGGGTTAGATATTTCTGTCATGGTTAACTGTTGTCCATTAGTAGTTAGGATCCCGAGAAGTAGAAGGTACAGCGTTGTCATCTGGAAAAATTTGTTTCTGAACTTGTTTTCTCTGAGGTTTCAGTTTACTTTTATGATATTTTGAATTTTTTGTTTTTACTTTGATGCCACAATCTTTGATAGGTTGAATTTTTCTATACAGGGGAGATAATTTATTTCGGGGCGATTCTTTGAGAAACGTGTTTTCATCGATTTTTACCTCTGGTGGATCGTTTCTTTTGGAATTAATTTCAGTCAGATTCTTTGATTTTTCGTTATTCTGTTTGATTATATCATTTATTATCTTTTGATTTCTAGCATGTTTTTCAATGTAGTCAGAAGTTATTTTTGAAAATGTTATATCAAATGGGTTTTGGTGTTCAACGTTTCCTTTGATAATTTGAAAAGGGGTGAATTTAGTTGCGGAGTGAATAGTGTTGTTATACCCTAATATTGCGTATATCATTTGTGTTGTTATTGGTCTGTCAGAATGCTCGAGTTTTAGTGTTCTGATTTCTTCGATGAGCGTAGAATGTAGGCGTTCTACAGGGCTATTGCTATTGGGTTTTTTTAGGGTTATATAATGTAGGGTTATTTTGTGCAATTTACAAAAATCTTCAATTAGACTATTTTTGAACTCTGTTCCAGAGTCGCAAGTAATTTTATTCGGGATACCGTAGTGGGAAATAAATTTTAATAAACCATCTAATATGTTAGGTGCATTCAAATGAATCGGGTATGCTTGGGCAAAACGCGAGAAGCTATCAATAACTGTCAAAAATTTATGTTTATCTGCCGAAAATGCATCGATATAAATATGCTCGAAGGGATATTCTCCTATAGGAGTAGGGTTGAATTTGATAACGTTAGGGCGGCGTTCATATTTTGACTTTTGACAGGTTACGCAAGTGTTTATATAATTCGTCACGTCTTGAACCATGTTTGGCCAATAATAAGTTCTAGATAGGGAGTCTTTCGTTTCATTTATGCCCCTATGAGTGGTTTTTGTTTCGTGATGGTGTTGGATTTTTAGTTTCTGTTCGTCTTTGTCTGTGATGTCGGTTAAAAGGACATTACTCTGGACCAGTTTGAAGGCAGAATGTTTAAAATGTTTTTGAATTAATGGGATTAATTTATTTTTCAAACGTTCTTCAAAAAATACGCCATGGAGTATTTTTGGTTTGAGATATTCTAAGAAGATTCTTACTAAGTCATTTTCGATATTTCTGCTTGACAGTACTATTCTTAGACGGGTTTTATCGAAAGGCTTTGTTATTCTCACTCGAGAGGAAATAGTGTCTACACTGTCGGAAAGTATAATTTGGTTTTTGAATTTATTTAACGGTTGGTCAGAAATAGGGATTTCGAGAATTGGATTTTCGTGAGAAGAGTGTTGAGTTTCATTGCTGTCGTCGGGTTCTTGCGGCTCCTGTTGTGCTGGAACTAAGACTACGTCTGATAAAACATGTATTCGTTTTTCTTTTTCTGGTGGTTTTTCTTTTTCCTCTTCCATTGGTTTCTTGCCAGTTCGCAATTTTCGTATTTCTTCGTTTAAGCGGTGGTCAAGATCTTGAAGGTCTTCATCGGAAATTTCTGGAATTTCTTCCTTGTTCGCTAAGTCCGCGAAGATTTCGGGAAAGTCCTCTTCGAATCGGTTGCTTGGTAGATCAATGTTTGCAATCATTGATTGATTTTCCAGTGGGTGGAGTTCTATTCTGGATAGGGCATCTGCGACGGAATTGTTTTTTCCTTTCCTGTACACGATGTTATAATCATACTCTTCCAGCTTTAGGCGCCATCTAACCAATCTTGAACTAGGGTCTTTGAGGTTGAAAAGCCATTGCAAGGGTTTATGATCTGTCACGATCGTAAATTGTTTTCCGAATAAGTACGGTCTAAAATATTTGGTGAAATTTATTATCGATAGCAATTCTTTTTCTATGGTGGAATAATTTTGTTCCGCGGGGTTTAGTGTTCTAGACGCGTACGCGATAGGTTTATCTTTTCCTATAACACCCTGTGATAAAACAGCACCAATGGCCACGTTAGAGGCATCGGTAGTCAGTATAAAAGATTTACTGAAGTCTGGGTACTGGAGTAGGGGTTCGTTTGTGAGTAATTGTTTACATGTCTCAAAAGTTTCCAAAAATTCTGGGGTATGAGTTATTTTTTCACCTTTTTTTAAACAGCGCGTAAATGGTTTGGTGAGCTGGGCAAAATCTTTTATAAATTTTCGATAATATCCTAATACACCAAGAAAAGATTTAATTTCTCTAGCGGTAGTTGGTATGGGAAAATTTTGAATTGCTTTTATTTCATTTGGGTTGGGTTTGATGCCATCAGGAGTGACGACATGGCCTAGAAATTCGACATTTCGTTTCAAGAACTCACATTTGTCTAATTGCATTTTCAATTTAGCTTCGCGTAACGTTTTAAAGACTTGTTTTAGGTTGGAAACGTGTTCTTGCAAGGAAGTCGAAAACACGATAATGTCGTCCATATAGACTAGACAGATTTTGTTCCGAAGGTCCTTGAGGATGTGATCCATTACTCTTTGAAAACTTGCCGGTGCATTTTTCAACCCAAATGGCATACGAACATATTCGTAGTGCCCGTGCTCCACGTTGAAGGCAGTTTTTTCGATAGACTTTTCTTCCATTTCGATCTGTTGGAATCCAGATGCCAGATCCAGGGTGGTAAAATAATTGCATTTCCCCAATTTATCTAGGATGTCTTCTATATTCGGAATCGGGTATCGGTCGTCGATTGTTTTTTTGTTCAACTTCCCATAGTCTATCACAATGCGCCATTTTTTCTTTCCTGATGCGTCGGTCTTCTTTGGCACAATCCATATCGGGCTACTCCAAGCGGAGGATGATGGTCGAATAATTCCATCGGTAAGCATCTTCTGAATTTGCTTTTGGACTTCTTCTTTGTGGCAATGAGGAAAGCGATAAGATTTTGTATGTATTGGAATCTCATCTTTGGTCTTTATTTCATGTTTAATTTTATTAGTAAAAGAGAGTTTGTCATGTTCGTCATGGAAAATGTCCGCAAATTCTTTATAGAGTTTTAAAATAGCTCGCTTTTCTTCTATATTCATGTGGTCTGTCCTAATTTTGTCAGAAATGTCTTTTGTCGAGTCATAATATTGAATGTTCGGTAGAGCGCTCTCGATATGGTAAAATTCGAAATATTCTTTTTCAATTCGGATAGCTTTGAAAGGTTCGTTCATCGTGACAGAAATTGTCCTATCTGTATTGTTGAAAACTTCAAAGGTAGCGCGATAGTTCGAAGCACAAGTCAAAGTTTCCGGTATAAATAGTCCATTGAAATTTTTATTAGTGATTATGATTTCGCCTTCGTTAATATTGACGGGATATTTTCGTACCAAACTTTCGAAAGGCGGTACCTCGAAAGTGAAAGAAGTTTCGTGGGGTTATCTGTAAAAGAATGGTATTTGTACAAGGTCATTGTGCAGTAACTGATAGGTAAAATCGATATTCAAACCTAAGTTTTTCAATTCCTTTAATCCTAGAATACCGTCAAAAAATTCGTGGAACTGAAATAAAACATACTCAGTCTCATAACAACTCTGGAATTCTCTGAAAGCAGGGATAAGGGCTCTAAACTGAATTTCTTTTTCGCCTAAGGAAGTTTTTAATTGGGAAGGTTGCCTAAAAATTTTATCAGGGTAATATTTTTCGACAATATATGGTTTCAATATTGAGGTGTGACATCCAGTAATTTAATCGGGGGGTTACGAATTTTTATGTATGGGAGACCGTTGACCGTGGCAGAATGAAGTTCTATCACGCTGTCTTGTTTTTTGGAGGCGATTCGTAAAAATTTTCGCCTTCAGGCTCGTGATTGTCATTGCCGGGTTCATCTAATGGTTCGGGGGGTAAACAATGTCCGTCGGGGTGATGGCCAGTATAAGAATTTTCTTGATAGTGTTCTGGGTGAAGTTCTTGCATAGTGTCAGTTTGGTCATAGGTGTAATAGTCGTATTGGTAATTATTCGAATGATAGTTATGTGCAGCATCAAATTGATCGTAACTGTGATTGTACATTTCCTCATCGATGGGTGTCCATCTTTGGGGTTGTGAATGGGACGGATTGGCGAAAGAATGGGACATGGGTCTACGAACCGTAGGGGTTCTAGATGTAGTAGACATTGCTTCGAAAGTCCTTTGATCTGGTTTACCTGTCGGTTTGAATACATTTCGTGGCGGACCAAACACTTGTCTGTTAGTTGGAAACGTTTGTCTTACTGGTCGGGGTTGGACATTTATCGGTTGGCTGGGAAATGGGGGTCTAAAATTATTCTGGCTGTAGTTTGGAAATTGATTTTGGATTCTAGTGATGTTGGAAGGTTGGTTTTGGAACCCCGAGGCCTGATTTTGGGTGTTGGTTGTTTGAATTGGGGCCATGGGTTGAGAATTTGGGAAGCTATTATTTGGATAAAAGTTATTACGATTTTGTACAATTTGTCTATTTGGTGGTTTGGGTGCATTAACGTTCGGGCGATTTTGAAATACCAGATTTTGGGTGTGTCTAAAGTTTTCGTCTTCCTGGACAAAGTTCATTGCTGCTTCTAGGGAATCAGGATTTTGGACGATAACTTTGTCCTGTAGTCGAATATTCAGATTTCTCAAAAATACTTTAAGGGACTGGGATTCGTATTGTCGAATATGTATCGGTTTAGTAGCTTGGTCTATGTCGGGGTCAGAATTTATTTTGTAAGACAATTTACTGCGTAATAATTGGATTCGCTTTGCGAAGTCAAGGGGATGTTCGCCTCTATTTAGTGTAAGGGTAAACAGTTGTTGTTCGAGGTTATCAAGGCTTTGTCGGTCACCAAAAGTATTTCTCAATTCTAATTTTAGTTGAGTCCATGTCCTTAATTCAGATCTTGATCCGATTAATAGCTGGGCTCTATCTTTCAATTTACTCAATAAAATACTCAAAATGCACTGGTTTAATGTGATATCGGCGCCATGATACCTTTTGTGAAATTGATCGGCGGCGTTAATAAATATTTCGAGGGTCTCTGACGAGCCATCGTATGTTGGAATAGTGTCCGAATAGATTTTAAACAATGTATAATTGATTTCCGTTGCCATATTCGAAACTCGCAATGAGCTTAAAGTATTTGCCAAACTTTCGATTATGGGATCGGTCATCAAACGCTATTTTGTGTGCTTAAATTTTTGTGCAAAATTTGAATAAGAAAAAAAAATCTACTGAATTTACCGAATTTATACTGAAATTTGTCACAAAAATATTCTTTGAACTAACAGAATAATTTCTTTCGAGAATTTCAAGATAACAATGTACAATACAAGCTATTCTTAGTCTTCTCACAGTGAGTTTTCAAACCGTGTAATATTTCACTCGAACAAGTGTCGTTGCCTTTTGAGATGGCAGCGAACTCTGATGAGTATCAGGTTTCGAAATGCGATTATATTTATTTGATGTTTTATTAAGAAATTCGGATAAGTAGTAAAATGCTTTGAATGTGATCAATAATTACTAATCTATGTGACTTCTATAGTCAGTCCACCAATTTCGATTACGATAAAAGAAAAATGATGGATTGATTGAATTTAATAATCAATATTCAACAACTTCTTTCAAAAATCTTTACGATAAAGTCTTGAAGAAAAATGTTTGAAGGCAGAGAGGAATACTCGACTAACCACGATGGTGAAACAGGTAGTCCTTTTCTGGAGTCTGCAGCGACTGGGTCTGCCGGTCTCTGGGTGGGCGATCGAAGCTGTTCTTTCGATAACGGATAAACAGTTAAAACTGACGAATTTCGCGATCGATATTCTTCCGTTATCCTACCGACTGCGCCAATAAAGCTTTCGGGCCACGAGAAACTATTTTTAAAAAGACAAAATTTAACTTTACAACAAATAACTTTATTTGTACGGAGAGAGATGTGTCTCTTACAACGTCGCTAACAGAACTAAACTAATTATAAAGCATGGTCAATCATATTCGCATAAACCTAAGTCAGCACTACATAGAAGTACAAGCTAAGGGTTTCCTGAGGGTTTGTACATATAACTTGCATGTTTATTTCAAGAACATTGAACATTATTTTGTTTGTTTACAGAATGTTGACAATTTTTTCACTTTTTTGAACTTCTCCAGGATAATTTTAATCATAAATTGCTAAATGTGGGTGTGTATAGAAGTATTTGCGGTTCAACACAGTGTATTTCAATCTAAAAGAAGCATTAAATACTCCGCCCAACCGATTGTGTTTGTGTGATTCGGTAGCAAGTACTGACTACCGATATACATTTTTCTTTATAAAAATGAGAAAAAGGTCTTTCAGACGATGCATTGTGGTTTATGCAAGATGTAGTTGGACATTTTGAGCTATGACCTGAGTAAATTATAACTGCACTGTACATTAACTATTAAAAAAAGTGAAAGAGTGAAATTGTTCTCTTTTTTCTCAATGGATGTAGAGATTCCATGGATCTGTACAGTTTTATGGTGAGGGTAAAGGAAATGGGTGTTATGTATTCTTATCTTAAAACTATAAACAATTTTTAGGAATATTGGCAGAATGAGGAATATGGACTTGAACGAAGAAGTGGGTATTTTAGTAAATGTATCCTGCATAATCTCTATGAAGATTCAAATGGAAATTTGCGAAACAGAAATACAGAAAAGTGTTACGGGTTGGTTTTCACCCACTTCATTTGATGCATGGTATGCAACACAATGAGGCCCAGGAAGTAATCTTTAATGAATTCCACTCAAAATTATTCACAATACTTAATATATCCCACTTGACGTATCATAATCAAATCTTCTAGCGAGTAGGTTAGAATCTGAAACAAAATTTCGTTGAAATGTTTGGAAATAACTGGTAATGCTGGTTATCGTTACCTTTTGATAAAGCAGTAGGGAGTTCGCTTTTAGCCAAGCTCTATAGGGTAGTATTTCTTAGCTAACTAGCTTTTGGTTCGAATTCATTGTTTCCACTCCCTTGTTCCGAGTAAAATACTCTCAGTTATCACTGGTGATGCTTTTGGTAGCGGAATGATCCAATATCGGCTTTTTCGCGTCGTTTGACCCTCAATTCAAATCCAGAAATATCGCTGAAAAATATGAACAGAATATAAACAAACAAAATATAACCTAAAAGTGTATATTGAAAATATTAGGATTTACAATTATCTAAATTCTATATTAATAGGGTGACAAGTACCTGGATGCACTGGAGAACCAAATATAATGATTGTCGGACATTTTTGAGAATGTTTTGATAAATAAATATTTCATTTCCTCCCCATCTATCAAATGTCATTCTATCGAATGTCATTCGTGACGGCTGTCTGACTGGACAGGCGATAGGTGACATGTAAGCAGTGCTACCACCTCTAGGCTAATTAGCCGAATCTAGTGCGGTTAGCTCTGGATCTAGTGGCAGCCCTGCATGTAGGTAACTGATTTCATAGGAGGCAGTACTGGGATTCAACAAAAAAAGAGCTTCCTTTTTCCTTTCTTTCCTGATCAGTGGGCACATGTAGAGGTAGCTCGTGCTTTAGGCAGATTTAACGGGAGAATTCTCGATTTGAGATAATTTGAACTGGTTTTATTCGAGGCAATGAACCAGCAGCAACAATAGTTGGATCAGAAATTTCTATTTCGAACAAATTCTCCACTCGATTTCAAGACTGCCCCAGGAATCTCACAAGGCCACATGCCAACTAAGGTAGGTCATTATTTAAACTCCCAGTAGAACCAGGTACAGAGTTCCCTAGGTAATCATGCTGTTATTTTAGGCCTTTTTGTTGGTTCACTTCACCACGTAGAAAACCCATTCCGCTGAACCACCTGAACGAACAGTGTACGTAGTAGTCAGTAACGTAGTAGCTATTGGTTTGGATATATGAAGAACACCCTACGCTTTTGCATGACCATTTGTAGTCCGGTTAGAGAGTATTCATCCAGTAGATAGCGACGGTTCCTCAAGATAGATCCTACGGTAGGACATAGCCACTCATATCCGGGAAGTTGAAGACACTAGACGGGTAACCAAACCTAGTGACAAGGTAACATTTGTGCCATTCCTGCATGCGCTTTTTATGACCGCTTATAGTTTCCGAATACACTGGAAGTCAGTCTCATCGGAGGGCCTGCCTACGACCTACAAAGATATTCAATTATATATCATTGTTTCAACCTATGCTAGCTTGTACTATTAGATGTATTGCTTACCTGCTTGCTTAGAAATCACCCAACGAAGTTGAATTACAGTAATCTGTGAACCTCTGGTATGCATACTTCAGGTATTTATAGCCCTAACATTGAAGCCTGATTTATAAGGTTATTTTCATAGGTGTTTATCAGGGTGTAAAGAGTATTATTTCGAAAAGCCTTTTGAAATCATTCCTATGGTACAATTTGCGATAAATATAACCTTTTTCATTTTCACGATTCACTTAAGTTTTATAACAAACTGAATTTCAGTCACAGACATAAACAAATATTTCTAATATATTCTTCTTCTTTTGGGCATGTATGGTTAGGTCATTTTACCAGCTTTTCACCCTTGCGCATTTATGTAACAACAGGGTAACAACGAATTAACATTAAAGATTATATTTGCTAAACTTGTAAAAATTAATTATAGCCTTGAAACCACCTTCACCCAGAATTAAAGACCCGCTCCCATCTCCGCTGTTTAAAAGCTAGTTGAAAAATTCATCATTCAGGTTACCCTCGTTCAGAGAATAACTAAACTTTCCAAATTTTTCTCTCATCAACGAGGGTGACAAAAGTTACTTATTTTACCATCATCAATGTACAAGAACCCTATATATTTGAGAAAAGACAATACTCAACAGATTTTACCCTAAGAAATGGAGTTTGATGCCATATGGCAACGCTAGGTTTCAAGAAAATACCAATAGTCCAGCAACGGGGTAATATATAGATGCGCTAAATGAGGTAGAAGATTTTTTTGTTTTATCTTGTATATATTATAGAGAAGGTAAAGAATCCAAGTTTTCGACCTCCCAACCCCTGGCAAAATTTCGTGGGGCCAAAAAAAACACGAAATTTTTTCAGTTTTTTCAGTGTTTTGCCTATAACCTAAAAATAACGCACCCTATCAAAATATCGCCAATTATCAAAATGAAAGAGCATTAAATTACGCGTCGAATGAGTATTGAAATTTGAAATTCAGTCCACGGGTATGGACGTAATCGGAAGTAGAAAAACGACAATTTTTACCAACTCTGAAGAAATTCACACCAAGTGACCTTTATCACGTCCCCAGCTCTGAAATGGGTACCTAAATGAAAAAATCCACGAAATAAAAATTTAGTTATGATAATCAATAGTTGTATTGTGAAGATAGTTTTAGAGCATGACATTTCAAGTACATGGAAAAATGGGAATAATTGCCATTTATAGGCGAAATCGTTTGGGCTGGGGCTCTGCAATGTCCGTGTCTGGCATCCTCACTTCGTGGTCCATTGCAGCAGCATCGGAAATTTCTTCTGACTCGGAAAACTCTTCGTCCTCGTCTTCTCCCAACTCCATCTCAGGAGCATTTTCGCAGGAGAGGCCGGAGCAATGCTTGCATGCAGAAGAGCAGTTGAGGCCAGATTTTCGACACCCGCATGCTGCAGTGCAACCTTTTTTGCAAGTACAAGAAATCATTTTTAGTAGCATGTCGGGAGCAGCATCTTTAGTAGTTTGAATAGGTACTAAGCCGGATGGAAGTTTTCTCCAACCCCATTGGCATGGGCTTATTGGACACCCCAGCCAAGTTTGCACCTGCTGGTATACTCGCATTGAGTGCCATCTTGCTGCATCTGATGTAGGTGGTAGCCGTGCTAGGTTGAACGACTTTTTTGATGCAGATTTGACGAAGAGCTCGTATCTCAGCTCATCGAGAGTCCCACTGTCCATTTTTCCATATAGAGACATGATCAGCTGTTCCCCTGCCTGTGCTATCTCGTCTTGAGAGACTGAGGGTTTGAGGAATGCAGCTGCTTGCTCTTTCAGTTTAGGATGTTGCTCGAGGAGGGTTGGCAATTTCCCTTTCCCATGACCAAAAAATGATGATGTGACATCACATCCAGTAAAGGCGTGGATGAAGAGGACGTGAGTGGGATCAAAGCAGAAGGAAGTGCTGGAATACCATGAAGCTGATTTTTTGCCTTTTCCTGGTTTGTGGAAGTACAAGTTCTGGTACTCTTTCCCAAGGTCGGTTAAGAGAACAAGAACGTCAATGTCCTCACTCACAATAGCCACACATACGGATTTTGCTGCTTGGGAAATAGCTGTTTCTATAATTAATAAATCTGCATCTTCCTCTGCCTGTTGGACTGAGATACCTCCTTCCTTGAATTTATGCATAAGCATAAAAATTAAACGATTTTTGTTACCCTCATTCGCAAGAAACTTTTCCTGGGACACTGCAGCATCTGTGTCTTCATTGAAAATGATATCTGCTGATGAACCAGATGTCTTCAATCGACGAGACCTTTCAGAAGACTTTGTTCCCCTCTCCGAAGCATCACTTGGGTATCCGTCGAATAAAACCGTGATATCGGCTTGATAGTGTTTTCTCAAGTATGTTTCATACTTTCTGCAGATAGATCCAAATTTTTCATTACGGGACCAAACAACCTTATGCAGAAGGTATCCACCATCGACAACAAAACTTTTTATAGAGGATGTAGCATTTTGGAGAGGTGTGAATGCATCATACAGCGAAGACTTTGTACCCTTACGGAGACCTTCTTCCGTGAACATAGACATGGGGTATGGAGCAAGTTCAAATGAGAAACAGTATTTCAAATCTTCATCGGATTGTTTCACAACGCACAGTCTATGAAACAGTGTTAACGGGTTGATAGTAGCTATCGTCTTTCCCCCTATCTTCAGAGCAGTGCAGGATGCAAGTGTAACAACCTTATCTTTGCGTTTGAATGATACGTTTTTGAAGTCCTGTCCCATAATTTTGGCAATCCCCATACTTCCAACTTCTACAGGCAAATGACAGTTAACTTCAGGACCACCAATTACTCCACTGCTCACTGACATGAGAACATTACATGGTGGAAATGGGGGGTGTTGCAACAGCCAATTATTCAGTTTCTCACTGTCTGCTGCATTTCGATCTCTGCGTGAAGGTCTCAAGTCTACGTGTTGCTCACTTGTACCTGTTGATATATCACAGAATTCTTCAATCCTCTGACAAACATCCTGCAGAGTTGCCATCCCTGAAGTCCACTTTGTAAGAACTGAGTCTGAAAACCCACGCCCGTGAGTTAAACTGCCTTTTACTTTCATTGTCTTCATTAGTGTCTGTTCGATGGTCATATCTGACCAGACTCCACACCAAAATTTGTCACTGCGCCTGATGGTGAAAAAGCCCTCTGTTGTGAATTTTTTGAATTCTGTTGGATCCATTTGCTCTTCCAATGTGAGCATTTCTTGCAAGTAAAGGTGAGCACTTTTAGCATATTGAAAATGGCCAGCAGAATGAAAGTAAGGAAGCATTTTTTTAATGGTATCCAAATGCAGAAGCCAGTTGCCCATCCGCTCTGCCTCAATGAACTGCTTCATAATTGTCACCATGTAGAAATACTGAGTCCATAGTTTTGCAGTTGGTCCTCTACCTGCAATGGTGTGAAGCGCTTTGTTAAACTTGATCATCACATGCTTATAAATTTTGTTTTCGTGACATGTGAGTACTGATGGTCTGTTATCAAAAAGCAGCAATTCTTCCATAACTTCTTTTTCACCATCCGTGAACTCAATCTCCTGAAAGATGTAAAATGACAACACCATGTGGACTAGCATATGAGCTCTCACTGCTCGAGCATATGCATGTCCACTCAATATTTTATCCAAACTGTTCTCGGCGAATATAATGGAAAGTAAGTCTCTCAAGCCGCTTCCTGCCATTATCACGCCGATGCAGCCCATGAAGGACATGAGAAGGTGGAATCCACCTAATCGTACAATGACATTTTTTAAATCACTGTCATCACTGCTCACTATATCCTTTGCCTTCACATACAATGGCTGGTCAAATGTGACAAAGCACGACTGTTGTCCAAGTTCCACACATTTTTTAGATGCCGTTAGCAGCGATGTATATATTGTGTCGTATAAAGTGGGAGGGTAGTTCAAGAATGGGAGACACAATATCTTTGAAGTAGGAGATTGTCCGTGATTGGTTGCTTCTTCCATGTATCCACCCCATCCTGGCACATCAGCACGTTTCGTCCACTTTCCGTAAAGCCACAAAATCTCACAGCCAGAGAGAGTCACTTCCAAGGCCACTGGGTCATTGAGATTGGGGTCCTTCATAATTATGGTATTTAAACCACCATTATCTGTCCTGTGGAAGGTGGTCAATTGAGGTACACCAACTGAGGTCAACACATCAGAAGATGACATCCTCACTTGCCGATCAATGTTTCTTTCTGACTCGATGGCCGGGTGAGGAGTGACGACCATGATTCCTCCCATAGAGTGGAAAGTATTCAATCCGTCAATGGTGTTAATATTGAAATCCGCGTTGTCAAAAATGAATTGGAGGAATCCATCAGTGGTTACCCTAGGTTGCTCAGGTCGTACTATCGATGACATCTCAAGTAGGGTAGTTTCAGCATACGTAGCCACAAATCCAATTGCGCTGAGAGCGTCAACAAGAAGTCTTGAACCAAATCGTTTATATATGAACGTGCTTAGCCCTATTAAAAGAGATGATAGAAACGATCGTGGTCTCACTGCAGAAATCACTGCATGTGACAATGCCACATACCTTTTTTTCCATTTTTCCAGTGTCCCTCGTTTATTTTTCAGAATCAATGACTCAAAGAAATGAAGCAATGATTCAGGGATCACCGATTCGACATCCTTCAAGAAATCATCAGGTGGGGGATATTGCGATATCTCATAGACCTGTGATCGGATGTCCTCTCGAATGATATCTGCAGCAGCACTTACGATTCTGAGGCGCTCTTCTCTTGGATCTAACAGCCTGCTCTGATAGAAACTATCACTCAATATTTTATAGCCAGTATTTTTAAAACAAACTACTGTCTTCTTCTTTTTAGTTTCAACTATCAAAATGTCTTCATCGTATTTCTCCAAGAGTCGGGTTTTCACTGTCCTAGCCTGTGGAACGTTTTCAGTCGTAATCTGGTTCATCAGTTCCTCTAAAGAGAATTGGCATTCCCTCTGGATTGTTTTCTATATAGGAAAAAATCATTTCCATTGCTTCGTCAACATCTTTCGATAGAGGACGTCCCTTTTCTCCTCCGCTCCTGACTGGCCGGTAAAAATCCCTCTGACAAAATCTGTGATACCACGCATCTCTTGCACAAATATCTTCGTCACTGATACGTTGCCATACTTCACTTGCCCAGTTGTCACCTCTCCTTCGAGCAACCTCAATAACGCTATCTCTTAGTTCAAGCTTCATCACTTTATGAATTAAATTTCGCTTGGCATAGGGAAGTCTGCGAAGGTTTTCCAATTATCATCAGCTTCTTTCCCACAATAAAAGCAGTGTTTTCTCAAATCAAATACATTCGACCGACGTGTTGACGTTGATGGTTCGGAGGCTCTTTTCAGATACGAAGAAATCAATTTCGGATTATTGTAATGCTTCTGGCAAGCACTGTGCAATTTAACTTCACTCAAATTAGTTAAATAACGACGATGCTCGTTGTTTTTCCTTTGAACACTGGAGCTTATTAGAGTTTTCACGCCTTTTTGTCGCACTGTAACCACATCACCATCTATCAAACTACCTTGGCATATGAAACACACCTCCCTACGTTGGGGAGAACTCATTTCGGACTAGTCAATCTCACAACTGAAATAAAATAAAACCTGAGAGCGAAAAGAATGCAAGACCACGTTCCAAAGGGGGATGAATCAATTAAGGATGGGTCTCAGGTAGGATCCCTTTGGTATCCCACATCTGCGTTGGCCACATCTATAAATAACTCTATACCTAAAGGAGGTACAAACACTTCTGCAAACTGAAACTCGTTGAAAACGAACTGTGACCGACAAGAAAACTGGATAATTATGAGCTTAATCTGGGTGTATGTATAAGCTTGATATTGACCAAAATTGGAAAGCTAGGTAGTCTATAAATGTGAAATGTCATGCTCTACAACTTTCATTTTATGGATTGTTTCATTTAGATATCCCATTTCAGAGCTGGAGACATGATAAAAGTCACCTAGTGTGAATTTCTTCAGAGTTGGTGAAAATAGTTGGTTTTCTACTTCCGATTACGACATACCCCTAGATGGAATTTCAACTTTTAAATACTCATTCGACGCGTAATTTAATGCTCTTTCATTTTGATAATGGGTGATATTTTGCTAGGATGCGTTATTTTCAAGTTCTAGGCCAAAAACTGAAAAAAGTGCAAGAATTTTGTGGTTTTTTTGGCCCCACGAAATTTTGCCAGGGGTTGGAAGGTCGAAAACTTGGATTCTTTACCTTTTCTACAACATATACAAGATAAAACAAAAAAATCTTCTACCTCATTTAGCGCAACTATCACCCCCTTCTGACGACGCCGTTCCTGGGCTACAACAATATTAAACCAACGTTCAGTTGAAAACAGGTAAAAAACAGAATTTGTTTCCTCCAAAGCCATAACTATTATTTTACTAGTTTAAAAAGTAGTTGAATGGAAAATTTGGATGCAAAGGCCAATATTACATTTTCTACAGCTGGTTTTGTCAATGGAGTCACAACCTCCGCCTGCACATCTCCAACGCTTATTATTTGGTACAGCTATTACTAAGTGATCCATAAGATCAAAACGCACATCATCCGATAGGGGAAAGTGGAGACCACTCGGCCACTTTTCTAAATATAACGGAAAAGAAATCTGTAGATTACAATGAGCTTATGACAAGAGGCATAAGATGTCCGGAGGACTGCTCATTGCTAATATCTATACAATAGGAAAAGTTGGGTCGAAAATCCATCAGAAAACAACTACTTTCCTGGCTAATGCCACGACGAACATTGAATCACATCTGATGAAATTTCCGTGCAGAGTTCCTACAAGGTTATCTCTGCAATTGCTTGGTTGCATGGGAATGTTCATCGAAACATTCAGACCACCTATATATCGATTTCGGAGTGTTGCTCCTCATCAGTATAGGGTAGGTCTGGCAGTCAATAACTAATGACTGCAACGAATGAATCGACAACCACACCCATTCAAAGACCGAAACTGAGATCGCGCCCGCACAGTGGATTAACTCCAAACTGCGAGCGCTATCCCAGAGCCGGAAGCCCAACCAAGGCAACACCCATGACCACGATCATCAAGACCGTATATAAAACGGAAAAGAAATCTGTAGGTTACAATGAGCTTATGACAAGAGGCATAAGATGTCCGGAGGACTGCTCATTGCTAATATCCTATACAATACAAATGAACATTCCCATGCAACCAAGCAATTGCAGAGATAACCTTGTAGGAACTCTGCACGGAAATTTCATCAGATGTAATTCAATGTTCGTCGTGGCATTAGCCAGGAAAGTAGTTGTTTTCTGATGGATTTTCGACCCAACTTTTCCTATTGTATAGGATATTAGAAATGAGCAGTCCTCCGGACATCTTATGCCTCTTGTCATAAGCTCATTGTAACCTACAGATTTCTTTTCCGTTTTATATACGGTCTTGACGATCGTGGTCATGGGTGTTGTCTTGGTTGGGCTTCCGGCGCTGGGATGGCGCTCGCAGTTTGGAGTTAATCCACTGTGCGGGCGCGATCTCAGTTTCGGTCTTTAAATGGGTGTGGTTGTCGATTCATTCGTTGCAGTCATTAGTTATTGACTGCTAGGCCTACCCTATACTGATGAGGAGCAACACTCCGAAATCAATATATAGGTGGTCCGAATGTTTCGATGAACATTTCCTGCAACCAAGCAATTGCAGAGATAAATTTGTAGGAACTCTGCACGGAAATTTCATCAGATGTAATTCAATGTTCGTCGTGGCATTAGCCAGGAAAGTAGTTGTTTTCTGATGGATTTTCGACCCAAATTTTCCTATTGTATAGGATATTAGCAATGAGCAGTCCTCCGGACATCTTATGCCTCTTTTCTAAATATGTTTAATTTCTTGATGAAATAAACAAAGAACCCCGCAAACTCCTTATGGAATTTGGGTCCCAGTGGATTTTTTTGAATTTTTGGTATGATGTAGTCCACGTACCCAGTCAACATAGAATGGTCTCAGAGATGGTAGTGGTATTCACATTCATGTTTCAGATCACACCAGTGAGTCGCAAAGTGACTTCCATTATTATCTCATAAATGTCTATTCGGTGCCCCGTTGGTCATGTCGAGACATCAAAATGTGACTCGAAATTAGCCCAATGTGACATTCCATTTATACTTTGGAATCGAATGCACATTGAGACCCTTTCGATGTAACAATGTGAAATTGAATGGACTGGTACTTATTTAAAAATGCGCTTCACTTTCTGATTCACCTGTATGTCAAGAACAAAACAAAGCTCACCATGTTTCAACATGAATAGAATTTATACCTCAATATTATTATTCTTACTAACGAATTACTCTTCATATGGATTGTAATGCTAGAAAACAAATGCGTGAGTTGATTCCGTAGTATATACTTCTCACAAACAAAAATAATTATCAAACTATGTCTGAATCATGAAAAAAAAACATTTACAGAAAACTCTATAATTCAACACCAATCTTCTGGACAGCATTTTCTTCGCGGCGAAATCAGTAGGTCCCAGTAAACCAGAATCGATCGCAGAGAAGTTGCAAGAACTTACTACGGGGATCTGCGACTTCGCAATAAGGATACAAAAAAGAGACACCAGTAATTATTTGCGAGTGCTTAATGTCCGCAAACACGCACATCGCCAATAATTACCCAGGACTTTGCGAAGTGTATATTTTTAAGGTTATATAGACAGCCACAAAGCGATTTCGCAAAGCAGCGGTTCTTTGAAAGATTAAAAATATGCAAATGGGAATTAAGTTCACCTGCCATGGTTAATTAATATACACATTTGTAATTACTGAATTACCCATTTAAAGGCATTCCTTTCATATTTCCCATTTTGATCAAATAAATGTAGGTTTGGGAATTTCAATGGAATGAATAAATGGAAAGCAATTTGATATATTTTTCAACATCCTTTCAAATTTTTTTACTAATTGATACAGCTGAAATTCTGGTATTCCTATAGACTGTAAAATTGATAATTATATAGAAATTATCGGGTTTGTTGGTCGTAGTCTCGAGGTAATTCTTCCTGACGTTTCGTCTATATCTGCAAGAGACATTTCTGAAGGTGTTGCGGTAACGGAGGAAGCGTTCGTTTGAGCCTAACTGATTCGGTGCCGGTGCTGGTGCTGATTTCTTCTTTTATTGTGCGTGACTTCATGAGGTCTTGATTTCGCTTGTTAACTGAATTCGGATATCTGTTTTTGTTTATTATTGTTTGTACCTGAAAAGGGTTTTGTTTTGGTCTCTCTGATTACCTGCCTCCAAATTTTATTCAAATTGAGGACTTCTTCCTTTTGAGTAAAACGTGGAGGCAGGTAATCAGAGAGACCAAAACAAAACCTTTTTCAGGTACAAACAATAATAATCGAAAACAAGAACAGGTATCGGAATTCAGTAAACAAGCGGAATAAAGGCTTAATGAAGTCACGCCCCCTATTAGAGTAAGCATAATAAAAGAAGAAATCACAGGCACTGAATCAGGCTCAAACGAACGACACGGAACGCTTCGTCCGTTACCACACTGCCTTTGAAAATATCTAACGTAGATAGATGAAACGTCAAGAAGAATTACCTCGAGACCACGACCAACAAACCCGAAAAACACCGATAGTTCAGAGATTACTAGTCGTGAAAATTTATATTCTCAGATATATATATATATATATATATATATATATATATATATATATATATATATATATATATATATATAGCGCCAACTATCAAACTGAGGACACACCGTAAAATCAACGTTGCGAGGACCACTGGAAGGAAAGGTGCTAGACACTCGTCATACCCTTTTCTGTTCTTGTTCAGAGTGGGGGGCACCAAGATTCTCTAATATACGCTTGAATTACTGAACAGTTCAAATTGGATTTTTACGAGTATATCGGAACCAAGTGAGGACCATACTTCCGTGATATCATTGAGAGGTCCGTTTATTTGTCTGCAGAATCCTACCAAACTGAGGTCCGTATAACCTAATTATTAGTATGAGGTGTATAAAGTGAGGACCACTGAACGTTGCCAAGTTTCACAAATTTCTATTCACATACGATCGGCACTTTTACGGTACATGTGACAGTACAGACAAGCCAAAATTATAATTATTGATAGAAATGGATTAGGCAATCCAGACTTCTGCATTCAACCTATACAATAGGTATAATTGTCGACAAGTATCTAACAGAAAACAACTACTGTCCCCTACGACAATTGAATCAAAACTGATCGATTCTTGGCAAAGTATTCTACAAGAACTACTTTGCAATGTTATCCCAATCTCAACGCCAAAACATGTCTCAACCCACATGGTTTTGCCGATCATCAGTGTATCTAGTTATTTTCTGTTGCCGTCGATTATACCTATTGTATAGGTTGACTGCAGAAGTCTGGATTGCCTAATTCATTTTTATTATTAGTTTGATGAGCTTCTGCCAAGTAGTGTTATCAAATATTTTCTTCCGAAAATTATGATTGTAAGTCAGTACTGCATTGTATATGGAAACAATTCTGGCGGTTTATTCGTCAACGAAAGCAATATTCAGTATTATTTCGGACAAAGTTCGATACGGAGAGTATGATGAAAATTATATGGATTAAATAAAAATATTGACATATCGTGAGTCGCAGAAATTGACATATTTGTAAATCGCGACTGCATTCCTGGATGAGGGGTAATTGATGCTTGGAGGGCACCATTTGTTTGGTGGGACAGTAGGATTCTTATGTTGTTCGACGAACCCTAGCACTGAAGATATGCAAAAATCTGGAAACATGTCTGCAGATGGTCATTTTAAATCAAATGATAAAAACAATAATAAATCGTCTTTATATTCTTCGGTACGAAATAGGCGAAGTTTAGTTTAGGTCTCTCTTACACTTAACCTAAGTTGTACAAATGAGAGATGAAATATAGGTAGGAAAGTCATTCATGGGGTCGAGCAAAACAAAATAAAACCATTGCAAAGCAGTAGTGCTTCATCAAAACATATAACTTTGAGTAAAAGAGTTAGGGTATTTACGAAATTTGGCTTTCAATTTCTTTTTTCATATCAAGATAATTGAATGTGACTGACAAAAACGGAAATATAGAATTCAATTGCTTGGTAGTTGAAGTATGAGGCATAATATCCACTATTTGATCACAATTAGCACTTGAAATTGTGACTGCTTTGAGGAACATTGTAGAAATAGATGCCAGATGTAATTCAATATCTGTCAGGGAAAGAAAATCTTTTCTGCCAGATATTTTCCACTTTGTGGGAATGTGTTGAAAGATAGGTATTTCGATTTCATTTCATCCAATAAAATTCAGTAGTTAAAGGCATGGTATGTTTTTGAATTTTGTTAGGATGGATCATAAAACGAATACAACGATGTATTTGCAGAATATAAAGAACTGTTGTAATTAGACTGTATCGAGTAATTCATAAATAAATTTATATTCAGTATCTTTATAGTGTCATTTGTGAAATCTGACAAAGTCAAATCACCCCTCTTTCCAAAAATATTTCTGCAAATATCTGACAGAAAACAATTACTTTCCCAGCCAATACTGCGCGGATTTATCAATATTTTTGTGTTCCATAGAAGTTAGCGAGTTTCTGAGCCACTGAACGATTGTCGTTTCTTTAGACAGAATCTAAAATTGTCAGTGTGTGTTTGGGGGCTGCACTCCTCATATGGAAACTGTCTCAACTAAGTGAAAATTTTGACGTAAAAAATTCTCTCTGTCTGATAATCGAATAAGTGAGGAATATAAGGCAACCCTCTGACAAAAGACAAGTGCTTTACTGGCAAATACAGCGTTGGATTATGAATCATATGGACTTCCCTTTGATTTACATTATACTAATATCTGCTAGACAATCGAATCAGAATCGATTAAATTAGTCCATCTGAAAGAAAGATTGAGGAATAGATTGAAAGATTCGTAAAAAGATAGGAGAATAGGTGAAACAAAGAATAAATGTATTCGACAAAATATTAAATAAGAAAGAGAAATAACAAGTGACAAACAAATAAAAAAATCTGCATTGTTCACAATGAACGCTTGTCAACAAAGAAACAAGGTTTCCAGCCATACCAGGACGGTGCTCATTATCTTAATCCTATACGATAGGAATAAACATACCTAACATGACTATTCATTGAATCATAAATAGAAATGAAATATTTTGAAAAAGGCACTGATTCCCTTACTTATCTGGAACACCGCAAAAGGGTTGGTGAACTGTCTTCCTTCTTGAGATGTTTTGATAACCCAATCTCTTCTGAACTATCTTTGGCCGTTTCACCTTTACCAGTTCCATCAACAAGTTCAGTCATCACACCTATTGTTGTCACCTTTGATACTGCCGTCTATTCACCAGGACTCATTCTTTCAAAGAACGGCGAATATTTGGAGATCATTGACTACGGAAATGTTCGGCCTACATACTCCAAATGTTTAAGAGGAACCCCAATTCCTAGTTACTTCATCTTGATTCCGAAGATGTTCTCGAAATTTTACAGGTGTTTGTTTCTCTTTGAAACCAGAAGAAAATAGAATAAACAAATGAATATATAATAGTTAGTGGTACACAGCGGAATAACAAAAAAAAACTTCAATTTGTAGACGCTAAAAAGGAAAAAAATTATTCAAAATGTTTTTGGTACTCATTCAAATGCACAAAGAGGTGAAAATAGCTTTTGAATGTGTTACTCACAGAATAATCGACGTAACACATCTGAAGCAGACTTTTTATTTAGTGTATTCAATAGCAGTTTTAAAATTTTCTCTCTTCCAATGTTATTCATTCCTTTTCAGTGAATTTGAATAAAAGCTTGTCTTTAAATGTTTTATTTTTCGTATTTTTAGTCATAAGTAATCAGATACTCCTCGTTCTGTTCATTTCCATAAGAGCTTCAGTATACCAGGGCTTCTTGATAATCAATATTGTGTATTCTAACTCTTCGATCCGATGAGCATCTAATGATCGATTGAATCATGAATCGTTTTGTCAAAATTCACGATCTCTGACTTCAAAAACCTACACATCAACTTTGATAGAAAACGAGCAATGATCACAGAAACTTCGCAATCCTGAAACCTCGAAAACTCCCACATAGTATTTTTGGATCAGACGATAATTGCAAAACTCGTTGGCCAAATTGTAGCTGCCAATTCAAATTAAAAAAATTTCATAATCTCTTTTCTCGAAAACTCCACTCACCAATTTTGATCAGAATGGTGTCATAATCACATAAACCGTTCGTCATCTTGAATTCATAAATAAAAAAAAATCCTAAACTCCGACCCCAAACATCTTTTCATACTAAAATTCAATGAAACTGACCAATAACACCAAGCTTGTCCGCCGTCTTGAATTTACCAATTTGGACCTAAAATTCATAATCTGAAATATCCCCCAAGGGCCGATTATGAATAGAATATCAAAGCTCGTTCTCCATCTTGATCTCATATTCCGAAATACTCAGTATTCCAATTTTGTATAGAATCAGACCATAAGAACAGAATTCGCAATTCGCCATCTTGAATTCATTAATTTGATATTAAATCCATTATCTCCGACCAGTTTTTCTAAAAGAAGTTTAATCCCGCATTGTCACAGGAAAGAGGAACACATTCCAAATTTTTATTTGATCGGTCCACTGGAAGCGGGTCAAAATTCACTTTCTATTGGCCCGTCAGCCCTCTGCCATATTGTCTAATGATTTTATAAGGTATTCCCTTCAGGGTTTTGGTAGTTGTGAATATAATGATCAATGCACAAGCAAAATTTGCGCATGCACGTGGAACATAACAATAACAATAATTATTGTTTTAATTAAATTATATTATATTTATATAACGATAATCGTATTATAATTATAAATTTCATTATACTTCATTTTCCCAAAGACATGCAAAAACACGTATAGATTCGAAGAGCCCTATTTCTCAACATAATTGTGGGCATATGGTGTCCTTCGGAACAACGCGACATGTATGCCGATCGGTTTCCGTCTGATTTTCATTCGATGAAATATCGTTTGCTATCATGCTTAGCATACACTAAAATATCATCAAAATACGTGATTTCTCTATGCAATCCACAATAATCAACTAGTTTCTGACAAATTCTATACGGGTTTATGCATGTATTTGAGAAAAAAAAGTAGTTATTATTATTATCGTTATGTTCCACGGGCAAGCGCTAAGTTTGCTAGTTCATTGATCATTATATTTATAACTACCAAAACCCTACATGGCATAAGTTATGAAATCATTATACATTTTGGTAGCGGGCTGACGGACTATAAATTTTACCAGATAGTACAGATGAGTGAATTAACACATAAACAGACAAGCGGACGAGTGTAAAAGCAGCAACGGTTTTCCCAGCAAACGGTTTTTATTTTTGCTTATGTTATTCACAAATATCCGTTGCTAGAGGTTTTTCCACGGGAATGTATTATTCAAGCGCTAAGTTTGCTAGTTCATTGATCATTATATTTATAACTACCAAAACCCTACATGGCATAAGTTATGAAATCATTATACATTTTGGTAGCGGGCTGACGGACTATAAATTTTACCAGATAGTACAGATGAGTGAATTAACACATAAACAGACAAGCGGACGAGTGTAAAAGCAGCAACGGTTTTCCCAGCAAACGGTTTTTATTTTTGCTTATGTTATTCACAAATATCCGTTGCTAGAGGTTTTTCCACGGGAATGTATTATTCTAAACTTGCTGATAACGTTCTTTATAATGTTGTTGAGGGGTAGCTGTTGAATCACGAATTATTTTGCCCTATAAAACATATTCAACAGACATAGAATAATTCATTTCTGTAAAAAAAAACAAACAACGGGTATTTTAACTGTTTCACGATTTTTCTACTTCAGAGGGTTGTTGAGGGATAGTTTTCGATACACAAATTATTTTACGCCATAGAACGTAATCAGTAGGTGTCGAATAATTCATTTCCGTAAGGGTTGTTGGGGGGTAGTTATTCGTTCTCAAATTATTTCATCCTATAAAACGTATGCAACAGGAGTGGATTAATTAATTTTGTTCAAAAAACCTCGAGTCACGGGTACTTCAACTGATTCAAGATTTTTCTACTTCCGGAGGATTTTTGAGGGGTAGTTTTTGGTTCACGAATTATTTCACTCCATTGGACGTATTCAGCAGGTATAGAAAAATTGATTTCTGTAAAAAAAAAAAACAACGGGTATTTTAACTGTTTCACGATTTTTCTACTTCGGAGGGTTGTTGAGGGGTAGTTTTCAATACACAAATCATTTTACGCTAGAGAACGTATTCAGTAGGTGTCGATTAATTCATTTCCTAAAAAAATCTCGAGCAATTGTTATTTCAACTGTTTCAAAAATTTTCTACTTCGGTGGGCTGTTGAGGGGTATTTTTAGGTTCACAAATTATTTCACACCATGAAACATATTCAGCGGGTGCGGAATATTTAATTTTTATCAAAAAACCTCGAGAAACGGGTATTTCAAATGTTTCAAAAAATTTCTACTTCAGATGGTTGTTGAGGGGTAGTTTTTGGTTCACAAAATATATCACCTCATAGTACGTACTGAGCCGGTAAACAATAGTAAATTTCCGTCAAAAAAACAAACTTCGAGCAATGGGTATCTCAACTGCTTTAATTTTTTTTACTGCAGAGGGTAGTTGAAGGGTCGTATTTGATTTACAAATCAGTTTTCCTTATAAAACGTATTCAACAGGTGTAGAATAATTTATTTCCATCAAAAAACCTCGAGCAACGAGAATTTCAACTCTTTCGAGATTTATCAACTTTGGAGGATTGTTGAAGGGTAGTTTTCATTTCACAAATAATTTCACTCTATATAACGTACTCAACAGGTATAGAATAATTAATTTTTTTTAAAAAATCTCGTGCAACAGATATTTCAACTGTTTCAAGAATTTTCAACTTAGGAGGGTTGTTGAGGGGTAGCTTTTGGTTCACAAACTATTTTATTCTATAGACCGTATTCAGCAGGTGAAGAATAATTCATTTCCGTCAAAAAAAACTCGAGCAACGGGCACTTCAACTGTTTCAAGATTTTTCTACTTCGGAGTGTTGTTCAGGGGTAGTTTTTGATCCACAAATTTTGACACACTATAGAACATATTCAGCAGGTGAAAAATAATCAGTATCTTTCAAAAATATCGAGCAAAGGATATTTCGAATGTTTCAAAACTTTTCCAGTTCAAAGGGTTGTTGAGGGGTAGTTTTTGGGTTGATCTTCATTTCACCCTGAGGAACATATGCAGCAGCTATAGAATAATTCATTTCTGTCAAAAAACCTCAAGCAACGGGCATTTCAACTAGTTCAAGAGTTTTCTACTTTGAAGGGTTGTTGAGGGGTAGTTTTTGATCCACAAATTTGTTACCATGTAGAAAATATTCTGCAGGTGAAAAATAATTTATTTCTGTCAAATAATATCGAGCAACGGTAATTCTGAATGTTTCAAGATTTTTCCACTTTGGAGGGTTGTTGAGGGGTAGTTTTTCATTCACAAATTATTTCATCCTATAAAACGTATGCGACAGGAGTGGAATAACTAATTTCTTCCAAAAAACCTCAACCCACGGGTACTTCAACTGTTTCAAGATTTTTCTACTTCCGGAGGGTTTTTGAGGGGTAGTTTTTGGTTCACGAATTATTTCACTCCATCGAACGTATTCAGCAGGTGTAGAATAAATCATTTCTCAAAAAAAAACAAACGACGGGTATTTTAACTGTTTCACGATTTTTCTACTTCGGAGGGTTGTTGAGGGGTAGTTTTTGGTTTACAAATTATTTCACTTCATATAATGTATTCAGCAGGTGTAGACTATTTTATCTCTGTCAAAAAAAGTCTAGCAACAGGTTTTTCAAGTATTTCAAAAAGTTTCTACTTCGGAGGGTTGTTGCGGGGTAATTTTTATTTGACATATCATCCCACCCTGTGAAACGTATTCAGCAGGTACAGAATAACTCATTTCTGCAAAAAAATCTCGAGCTACGAGTATTTCAACTATTTCCAGATTTTTCTACATAGGAGGGTTGTTGAGGGGTAGTTTTTGCTTCAGAAATTATTTCATCCAATAGACCATATTCAGCAGTTGAAGATTAATTAATTTCTGTGAAGAAACCTCTAGCAACGGGCATTTAAACTATTTCAAGATATTTTCCATTTCGGAGGGTTGTTGAGGGGTAGTTTTCGATTCACAAATATTTCACCCTACGGAAAGTATTCAGCAGGAGAAGAATAAGTCATTTCTGTCAGAAAAACCTCGAGCAACAGGTATTTCAACTGTTTTAAGTTTTTTCTACTTCGGAAGATTGTTAAGGGGTAGTTTTTGGTTCAAAAATTATTCCACTCTATTGAATGTATTCAGCAGATGTGAAAAAAATTTGTTTTGTCAAAAAACCTAGAGAATTCGGCATTTCTATTGTTTCAAGATTTTTCTACTTCGGAGGGTTGTTGAGGGGTAGTTTTCGATTCACAGATTATTTAACCCTGTTGAACGAATTCAGCAGGTTCAGAACACTCATTTACATCCTTAAAAAACAGTGCAATTTGAATTAAAACTTGCAAAAGTAAAGAAAAT
Source organism: Chrysolina oricalcia (assembly GCA_944452925.2). Classification (NCBI taxonomy): domain Eukaryota; kingdom Metazoa; phylum Arthropoda; class Insecta; order Coleoptera; family Chrysomelidae; genus Chrysolina; species Chrysolina oricalcia. The sequence continues at coordinate 45,982,324 of OX101823.2, read as the reverse complement.
GAGGTGAAATATAGTGATACCCATTACCTAATAAACATCAATGTGTTCAGCGTAACACGATATGTTGCCACATTTTCGGACCTCACTCAGTGCTGACCATATAATCCCACAAGGAACGGAATACGCACGTACAGAAAATATACATTCTCAGCAGCGCCTTCAAGTGACAAATCCCCAAACTACAATATACGATTTTTTCTATATTTCTACCAAAGTGAGGACCACATATTTCACGCGATATTTCAACTAACAGTAGTGAATGCAAAAAAAGGAACGAAACACTATATCTGTCTCACTTAGAACGATTTTTAGGTTAGTCACTGAACTTGTACAGAGGAGGATCCTCCACACGGAATGGCAGAAACGTTGTGAGGTCCGTATACGGACCTCACTTCGACATGGTCCTCACAGCTTCCGTAATTTTTGTACAAGCGGACCTCACTTTATACGTTGGTCAAATATATATATATATATATATATATATATATATATATATATATATATATATATTGAAAAGACTTTTGAGATCAAGGAGTAGGCAGGTTGAGACCTTGATATCTCTCAAGACCACGACTCGAGGAGTAGGCAGATAGAGGCCTCGCAGTCACACTCTTGAAAATGGCTCCAAAGCAGGAGCCGAAACGTCGAGTTATAAACTCTCAACGCGGTTCAACCCATGAACTTAGTAATGTACATATATATATATATATATATGTATATATATATATATATATATATATATATATATATATATATATATATATATATATATAGAAATTACTGCTAGGATGCCCATTAAACATTTACGTGAAGTTCAAATTCAAAATTCAAATTTATTAAATCCTTTTTGCTATAGTACAATAGATTGGACGAGTCAGTACATGAATAAAAATAAAACAAACAAAATGAACATAAAACCACACATTAAAATACATTCATATTACTGGACAGAATAAATAAGTAAAACATTTCATCTATTGGAGAGAAGAGCATCAACTTCCCCCAAATTATAAAAACAATTATTTGTTAAAAATTTTTTCAACCTACATTTGAAAACTTCGTATGTAGGACTGTTTTTCAAGTGGTTGGGAAGCTTATTGAAGTAAGAAGCCCCAGCAATAAGAGGTGATTTTTTATAAAAATTGTGGTTTGCTTTTTTGACCAATAAATCATTTTTGTTTCTCGTATCATGCTCGTGTATATCACTATTTTTTGTTAATCTATGTTGGAAGCGATAAGTATTGCTCAGTAGCTTCAGAAGATAAATAGAAGTTTGAAAAGGTAGATCAAATATAAATCGTAATATCGTTTTTTATAACACAAATACTCTTTGAATTTCTCGTCCTTAACCCCAGACAATAATACTGTATGCAATTGCCGAATAGGCATATGAATAATACACATTCAAGAGGGTATCTCTATCTAACATGGATTTGAGGACTGTCAACAAGTAAAAACATGGGTTAATTTTTTTGCATACAGTATTGATTTGTTCCTCCCATGAGAGATTACTGTCGAATGAAGTACCGAGAAATTTCACCGATTTTAATTTTTCAATGACAATATTGTCCACAGAAATAGAACAGTTTGTGTTTAGGATTCATGGTTTGTGTTTAGGATTCATGGTTAGGACTGTATCAGGTCTGCAGGTACACCCTCATTTCATTAGAGCTACATACTTTGCACATTGAAACAATATATTCTTAGACCTACCAGGAAATCCAATTTTTTTTTGTATATCTATTACTAAGCCTATTAGTGGCTTGTCTTATAATTACTCCACATTCAAACCAAATGAGATCCACAACAAAAATATTTTATATTAATCAATTAATCAATTATTTATTTATTTATTTACTGATATTACACCTTCCAAACAGAACAAATTCGTATATCACTAAAGTTTCACTCTTTGTTTATTTTTTCTATAAAAATATATTTTTACTGGGTGCGGTAAAAAAATTTTTAAATATCAAAATATTTATTCACACAAAATAACATGAAACAACAAGAAACAAACATAAAATCTCTAAGAAAATGTATATATAAAGAAAACAAACATAATTCTCAAATTTAAATAGTGACTAATGACTACAGCAATCAATGCCATTATAAATAAAAAAAAATCCTCATTGCAGCCTCCATAAACCTGAAATGAAAAGTTGGGGATAAGTTGCTATACTATTTTTAAGGCAAAGTTTGGGGAATACATTCAGTGCAGGTTTTCCATCCCCACTACATAGTCCTGAATGTTTCTGTTTTTTTTGTGCTTCTCAAATAGAATACATGAGTAAAAAATATAATTATTTAGAGTAAAAGTAGAATACTTATATCACAAACGCAGAATCAGAAGCCAGAAAATATGGACATTTTTGAAATTATGAAGTGGGGGATGGGCCTGAAAAAATAATCAATTACTCAGATAGAACAAGCTGGTATTTTTAAACAGTTTCTAGAAATAAGATTTCCAACAAAAGATTGTGCAACTCCTGATCTCTTATCAATATTTGTATTGATTGAAAGATTTATTTTGTGGAGGATATTCGTTTCTTGACATTATTTTCTGGATGATTTTTTAACTTTCTGAAAGTCTGAAAATGAAAAAATGTAAATTCAAGGATATCTGCACTAGACGGCAAATGAATCAATTTGCCCGATAAGTAACTCCGTTTACAAGTATGTTGTCTTGAATAAAATGAATAAATTTTGTTTTGCATTCTGAATTTGCCTATCTGAAAAAAGTAAGTTCAAATTAACAAGAAATTCTTCTCTATTTCAAAAAACGTTGATGTTTCGGGGACTATATCTACCCCTGTTATCAAAATCGCTCGTAAAACAATTTTTTGGCAGTTTTCATTTGATTTTGTCAAAAAAGATCTTATCATCTCCAAGCCTGATAGAAATAGACTAATCCTCAACGTTTTTTTAAGAAAGAATTTATTTTTTGGTTAATTTGATATTATTTTTTTCAGATAGGCAAATTCAGAATATGATACGTCAGTCTTGTAAATGTCAGTATCTTTTCGGGGCAAATGATTCATTTGCCCTTATACACTTCTATATATTATCTTGAATTTACATTTTTTAATAAGTAAACTATGGAAGGGTAAAGCAACCAGATAACCATGTGAAAATATGATATTTTCATAAAAACAAATTGTGAAATGTTTAAACATATGACAACCATTTTGTAAATAGCATTAAAATCTTTAATCAAATCACTTATTACTTCAATGATCAAAATCCAACCATAACACATAACGTAAGTACTGGAAATAAGAGTACACAAGTACAAGAAGTAAGAACAAGAAGTACACAAATTTATCTATGCATTTTGAATAACAAGAAACGACCTGACACACACTGACGACTGACAGATCATTCAAAATGATGTAAAATTAACAGACAGAGATAGGTATATCCCTGTCTCCTGTGTGACATTGAATTGAAGCCGCCAGTGGCATTTAGCATCTCGTCCAAAAATATACCCCAATCACATAACACATTGTTCTGTCGCCCAGTATCGCAGTTGCCAAATTTCTGCCTCGTCACCTAAAGGCAAGGCATACACAAATTAATTTTCAACTACAACTCAAGGTGGGCAGAATTATTCTATAGGTCTGTTCATTTGTGTCAGTGAAGCTGATTTAAAACAGCTACTCAGATTTGTTGATGTCGAATGGCCTGGCTTCGTGACCACGCGGGACACACGCTTTCACTCAGCTCGGTTTTCAACCAAGAGTTCGTCTTCAAACCTAGGAAGGAACCCTAGCGCTCTAGACTAATTTCAGTCGCCATTAACACGTTCCTCAGTTCTTCCTCACTCGCTCGAAGGTCCGAGAGCAAGGACCCGAGCCACAAGGATGGATGAGTGGATCGAAACGTCGGGACGTGACATATAATTGAGGTTCATTCGTCGAGCGGCTGTCGAATGTAACCCTATCCCAGCGAATCTACCACGAATCGTGCGAAGAAATTACTTTACATTACTCCAAACTTATTTTGCAACGCATGATTACGTATCGATAACAGGTTTTTCAAAACAATCAATAATAAACACAAGTAATACAGTTATTGACATACGCAGGAACATAAGATACATCAGGACACTTCCTATGTAGAAATCATTAATATACCGGTACACATTCATAAACATTTGGTGCACACTGTGTCATACATATCGGGATATCTAAATAAATCAGATTGACACATAATTAATCTTGTAAAACATAGCAAGTCAGTACTTCACAGCTTGAAATCCCATAATCTAATACTACATGCACAATAGTAACTAATAACAACAAAAAAAAACATTCTTCTCATACCGATACGACTAAAATTCTAGTTCAAAGGTTCTCGGGTAAATCATAGCGAGATTTATAGGTATATCTTCAATCCGATGAATTATTCTTTCACTTACGAATTGAAACTGTAGCTGCATAATCTTTCCACATTTTGATGCATATCATAAAAAAACTGTTTTAACTGATTTAGATCTCCATTTTATTATTAACTGAACACTGGCCGGTCTGGACTTTAATTGACTCTTTTCCAAATGATTTTAATTACCGAAGAACGAATTCATTTTGAACCGATTTAAATCACTTCATACTGATTGTCGAATTGATCCGAATGAATAATCATGATTAAAAACTCACTACTTCTAGTCTACATCTGAATAAACGACTGACAGAATCGGATTACGGATATGAATAGATTCGCTGTCGGATACCGAATTCTGAATTGCCTTCATCGGACGCGAATCGCGGCTTTTATAGTAACGGCCAAACGGGGGTAACTTGCACGTGGTCATTCGATGGCCGTTAATCAGTCGCGCATGACAAATTTATGATGTCGGCTTCTTTCAGCGGCGGCCTGTAACCGTGAGTTATAGTTTGCGCGAGACGGGAAATTTCCTTATTTGGTCACTCGCGACTCTTAATTAATTCGATCTGACAGATTTATGTTACACGGCTCGTATCGGTACTTCTTTGAGATATGATTTACGATTTCGGCGGCTTTGTACGCCTTTGTACGCGGGACTATGAATTCCTATCGAACACGTGCACTTCTAGTGCTTCGCGCTAACGGGTCGTCGACACGGGGCCAGATGTTTCATGCATGAAATGAACTAGGTTACGGTTCATACAGGGAGGAGCAGCTGACGATAATTATTCAACTAGCCTAGCAATCTGAACTCTTTTCTTTTTAACAACTGGAACTAAGATATCTGCTCGCGCAATACAGGGTGAGTGTGGGCTCACCACAAACCTCCATTCTTAAAAAGACACGAGCACATTAAATATGTGTTCGTCGTCCTGTTTCATTATAGTTTCAATAGTTCGTGCATGAAAAAGAATGTTTTCGTATGATATTCTAACAATGATTCCTATAACCTACTTCCTCACTGGCAAACAGATATTCCTAAATCTAACCTTCCTTCCTAACAGAAATATTATCTTTTTCATCAAAAATCTTAACTCTAACGCATATTCATAAAACAGTCTTACGCAACTTCCCGTCGTGATGGCTGTCTTCGGGGGCGGCGAGCTGTGTCCCGGCACCGTCAGTCCTCACTGCTCGAGCTGCAGGAGCGTCGACAGACAACGATCATCCTGCCGTTTGGGCTAAATAGGACCTTCCTACCTGCCTCAAACGTGGCATGCTGTGGCGACATACTAATCTCCTGTTCCTATTCGGAATCCTCGGTGGCGGACGATGGGGGCGGCGTCGCTTCTCTCCTCTGGTTCTACGGGCATTGCTACTAGATGTCGGGGCGGCGTCCATGTGGCGCTCATCTTCGTAGGCTGTTTTCGTCCTTCCCACGGTTCGGGCAAAGCAACCATAGGCTCTGCGGGAACGGCACCTCCATCCGGGCCGAAGTACGCTGGATCCGTACTACAGCAAGGTAGTTGACAGTTCAGCACTGGCTCTCTGTTTCCCAGCTCTTGCCAAGGGGGCGGCAAATATGGCTGGAAAGGCTCTTGAGGGGCTAACCGGGCTTCCTGTGGCACTGCAACCCTTGTCATTGGCGAGGGGCACCAATCACAATCGCACCTCGCGATCCGTAGTTCATCCAATGTCCTGGTGTAGGACAGATGGAAAACCAAGATGTACGCTATGATATAGCTTCTCCTCACTCTGGTTTCCTCTCGTTCTGGGACCACGGGGATGTGATCTACCTCGCGTACCAAATATCGCAACACTATTCGTAAAATGCCCCTTCGGCAGGCGGGGTCCCTCACGAATTGTAAAGCGTCAATTAGAGCTTCCATAATGCTTTCGATCTTTCCTTCTATACACCGGTCACTTTTTATTTATACAAAGTTCTAAACGCATTGCACTGTTTAATCTTCTGATTCACGCGTCTGTTAAAGTACTGACGCCAAGCTGCTACCCTGAACCTTATATAATAAGTCCAGAATCCCTAAAACATGGGAAAATTTTCTCCTTTTTTTTTACATCATTACCTAGTTACATAAAAATCTAAAAAAAACTACACAAATCTCTACTTCATTAAAAGCATTTTCTGATAAAAGTGTCTTTCTTATTTCTAACTGTTTACATCGACAGTAGCTAGTCACATCAAATTCAATAAAAAAAACAACAAATTATACTCCACTAAAAGCATTTTCTCATAAAAATGTATTTCTTATTCCTAACTGTTGCCTTCTAATGGACTGTATGTTAATTATTAAATTTGTTTTTACTTTGTATTGCGTTAATATGTTTATTATTCAATTTGATTGTCGTGAAATAATGTACTCGTGTTGTATCTAACAAAATTTTTATTACAAGTACCGTCGTTCGCAGAAGTCTGCTACTCCCCGTCTCTATGGTAACCGCGCAGGGTTGCCGGTTTTAATAATATGCAAAGAAACTTAAGTAAATAAATACAAGCTTATTGGTTGTGACCTCAACACTAACTGTTACATCAACAGTACCTAGTCACATCAAAGTCAACAAAGCAAAAATCACAATTTTACTCCATTAAAGGCATTTCTTCATAAAAGTGTATTTTCTATTTCCTAACGGTTTACATATCGCAAAGCGACAATGATCGCTTGCATTAATTCTAAACTGTATCGTCGTACTTCCAGTAAACATTCAAGAAAGGGTTGTGAGAAACGCTGCCTTTCTCAATTTCTTTCGGCACTACACTTGAAGTAGAGCTTTGTTCGACGTTTAATTGTTCCTCGGCTGGAAACTGCGGCTGCGATTCAATGGGTTCTGTCTGGATTTTCCTCTTTCTTGTATATTTTCGGTCGTGTTGGTTTAACACAAAAAACGTTAATGTGTCCCAACATGACACAAACAAATAAGCAGAACACCCTTTTATACGGTGTAATGCTACCGCGTTTATGAACGTTTCTAAGACGAACTTTACAATTCTTATGACGAAATATAATCCTAAGAATCCACTCGTAATCTGCTAAATTCTTCAAGTCTACCTTTCCTGCTACTCTGCTTATCAGGATATTGTTTATGGCTTGTCTCTCCTAGGTGAATAACAGATATTCTTGCGCTTGTCTCATCTCTTGATTCGTATAGATTCCGTTACGGGCCACATTCTTGATTCTGCTAAATTGTACTTCATTTTCGGCATCGATTCCTATGCTTTCAGGTTCGTTAGCGGGGCTAGGAAATGGGTCATAGGCGTATCACCCTTCGTTGATGAAAAACGTGGGGGGAATCACAGGGGAACATTCAACTTGCTGGGCGTACCTTTGTAAAACTCTGGTGATTGGGGCCATGAATAATGATTATTATAAGATACTGGCAATTCTTGATAACACCACTCATCCCGTCTAACATCTACGATTACAGGTAAACATTGCAACAAATAGATAACCTCTCCGCAAACTTTCGCGATATACCCTGGTTTATTTATTAACAATAATGCAACAGCGTCTCCTGATTGCCTAGCCAACGCTAGACGGTTCTTAAGTATTTAATTTTTGAGCAAACACCTCCTGTGTATCGCTTCTGCAAGCATGGAAATAAAATTCCACTTGAAAGACTGTTCAATGTAAAGAAATTTCGAGTTCACGTATGTTTTGATATCTGCCACGGGCGCACCTTGGGTTATGATCCAATCGATGTAAGCAACCGACACATTACCTTTTACTTCTAGGACTACTATACGTGGGTGCTCTGTGTTCCACATCTGAAAATTGCATATTTCTACCGGCTCCGTTAATTGTACCGCAAAAATCCGTGCCCTGTCTTCGATTACTACGAACGTTTGTTCGGTTTGGGAGGATAACTGTTCAGTAATCAGCATCGCGCGCCCTTCGTATAACTTACTATATTTTTGACATTTGTTGCTTGGCTCTGGCTGCCAAGACATCTCCCCAGAAAAAGAGTCCAATCAGTACCCCTTCATATAGTCGCATTTAAGACCGTTCAACAGATCAATTAAGTTAAAATCTAGCCGAGCTAGAGCCGAAAAATCACTCAGGGTAATCCTAACAGTAGAAGTTACCACCACATTATCATACGTTCTACCCCGGAAATAATAACTGGTCCCTGTACATGCTCCATTATCCTCTAAGGTTCCTGCCAACATTACCGACGTGGTTTGCGTGGTGTTTGGCTGTACCGCTTTCACTGCTGAGGCAAATCCCCTATATTCTAATACTTCATGTAACTTCAAACATTCTTCTTTCCCTATCGTATGCATATAAGTCATTATGCCGTCGGGCAGCATAGAATTGTGCGAGAACATCCCACATGTCATCATTATCTGCGTTACTTCTATTAAACAGGATTTCACCTGCACATATCCGTACATAAACCCTGATTTCTCTTGACTCATAATCATCTGGTACCGTTGGGCAATCCGGTACACTTCTCAGTGATGAGGTCGTTATGTTAGCCTCCGGGTTCTCGCAATCATACGCTTTTATTCTCGCCGTAGCCATATATCCTCCAGTCCTTGTCCATAGGAGCACTGCAAAAAGGGGCCGAGTTAGCTTCACTCGTCCTGATACTTAATTCATATTATAGGTAATCCATATCCCTTGCATTCTCTCGTCATTACTTCTCGCTTCGACCACTCATACGTAACTTTATTTCTATTATTCATAATACCCTTAATTTATAATCTCCTATCTAGAACCCACGGGAGCTCCGCGACAGGTCCTCTTGACCTCGTCTGATATCGGGCTTCAGGAACTTCATCATCTCTGTTCTCATTCCCGCCTTCTTCTCTTTCCATCGGTATACGTATATTTCCTCGTCGGTTTTCTATCAAAATAGGGATTTGGTCCACAAATCTCTCTTCCTTTGTCTCCTCCACTTTGTTTCCTTTCAATTCTTCCTGCTCACTTGCCATGGCCTTTTTTTTCACTTCTTTCTCCTCGCTATCATCCGGTATAACCGTATACCCTCTAAACATTTTTAATCTTTCTGCATGTACCACCTGTTTCTTGTTTTTGTCTATCATCTGAATTTCGTAATTCACTGGCGACACTCTTCTCAACACTCGGTATGGGCCCGTCCATCGGGGCGATAACTTGCGGGACAGCATTTACTTGAGTATCGAGACAACACTAACCCAATTCTTAGTACTGAAATTTATTCAGAATTATAATAATCTACCAAATCAATCACGGAAACTCCGTGCTCTGTTATCTGATACAAATGCATTAACTCTATACTCAAAATACATAATTCTTTTTCTATCATTTGACTAGATGTCACTCATCTCTCTCAACTACAGTGTATGAATTCGTCAATCTCACCTCAAGAGTCACTACTCAATCTCAAGTCGAATCGTTTACAAATACTCATGATTTAGATTGCTTTTACCTAAACTTTCTTATTCTTAATTTCGTATCAACTTTCTAATACTTAACAACACTATCTAATCTCTTAAATTATTTGATAATAGTTTAACGAATTTGCTTCCCTATTATATATGTATCTATTCTATTATTTATCGTTATTGACGCCTTCCTATCTCCAACCTCTCAAAAATCTAAATACACTCGTTCATCTAATAATCTGCAATTTCGGGAATCTTTCTACCTGCACTCTTATAACATCTGTTTTTCTCACACTGCCTCTCGATGCTACGCGTTCATTGCAATCGTTTCTCTGCTACAGGTTCGTTTATTAGTTCAGTGGCGTCTCGGGCACTTTTTTGTTTTTTTTTTCTGACGGAATTTCTTCCAACCCTTCGACGTTCCCATCCTTTTAGCTCTGTCAACTCCGTTACTGGCTTTTCTGCATTAGCACCTATATGTGAATTGCCTATTAATGATCCTATTAGCCTATCTTTCCAGGAACTTAAGGTTTCCTTTATTCCTGCCGCACTTATCCCGATTCTTTCGCGTTGCCTTGGTCCATGCTCTTCTTGATTAGGGCTTACTTCTTGTCGCGGTTCATCCTTCAAGTCCACGACGATTCCACAAAGTATCATCTGGTTTGTTCTCCAACTCAAGCTTGCTTCAAACTTTTGTAAGAAGTCCAATCCTACGATTAAGTTAACAGTGGTTTCTGGATAATTTACTATTACGAACATATGCTCTAGCGACAATTTTCCATTTATTTCTAGTTCCACATTTACAGATCCTGTATTTGGTATTGTTCTACCTTGTATGTCCTTGAGGGCATAATCGTTCCCTTTACAGACCCTTCCGCCATTTATAGCGTTAGCATGTATTAGTGACACTTGCGCACCAGTATCAACTAAAGCCTGTTCTGGTATCCCATTTACTTTCAGGGCAAATGTATTCCTTTTTTCGCGATATGAATCCATACGATCTGCCTTCTTGCCATTTTCTATTTTCGTTTTCCCATATTCTTGACTACCGTTCTCCATTTTCCTTTCACTCTGTAGTCCTCTCACACTGTATTCTTCCAACCAAGGGAAAAACTCATTATTTGCGGCATATTCTATAATTTCCTCCAATTTTTCTTCGCTATTCACCCTTTTTGCTCTGTAATTTTCTGTTCTGTCCGGTAAAGGTGAATTTTCCTGTAGCCATTTATCCAATTCTTCCAGGCGACATTTAGGTAACTCCGGCGGTCTTCCATTAATCTGCCAATTCTTCAAACGCTGTTTTCAAATGTGCCCTCTGTCTGTTATCCGCGTCCAACAGGACCTTTTCTCGTGAAATTTCCGCAACCCGGGACTTTTCTTCTGCTTTCGTTTCTTTTCTGAATTCAACCTTTTCGAGTCCTGCTGTGCCTGCCTTTTTCTCGTCTCCTTCCTCAGTATCTGTACTTCCACCTATCTCTGTTATGTTCATGGAAAAAAGATAAGGAATATACAAAATATTACTATTAACAAAACTTCAATTATAGCAATAAATGAAAAAAATCTGGTAATAAACTCAAAATTCCAAACAAGAAATAAACTTGACTAAAAATTACATTCTTGAAGCGCCAACGGTGCTTCCTTTTCTGTTCCATGGTTAACATGGCGGAGACAATTTCGCGTTAACATCTTGATCTTGAGGGTTGTGGAGTATTCCTGAAAATTAACGAGTGCCATGAAAATAAATCCATAAAGAAAGAATGATACTGCTTCACGGAAGATCATGAAATCGTTAATGAGAAATATATAACGTAATCCAATCTTCCGCAGAAAACCCTATACAATAGGTATTTTCGTCGGCAAATATCTTCTAACCTATCATCAGAGAAGTTACTTGTCAAAAACTGCAGTTATATGCATCGAATAGATCCTCAAAATTTAATTCCATTATTTCAGTAAACAAAAAAGTGATACGGGCGAGCCACCTTCCGTGGACACCCGGTATATTAAAAGAGCATTGCAAACTGGTTTTGGTAGAAACTTTGCCAAGTCTTAAACACATATCATTTAATGGTTGTGGGGGCAGTAGTTATTTTCTGTTAGATTCTTGCGGGCTAAATTACCTATTATATGGGTTTTTGCGTAATCCATTTTACATTATTCAAATGAAATTCATTTCAGAATGAAAATATTTTATACCAAATTAAAATTTCCAATGGTGAGGAAAACGTCAAATTTGAAAGTGAAATACATACGAGACTCTCCAATATCTACCTATCATCTGAATTATGACTGGCGCCTCAGACTTTCTGGTGTTGTAGTAAATCTAAAATTTACTCAAAATTGATGTTCAACTTTAAAGTTAACCATATAAAAATGTGCTTTCAAATTTTTAATTTATACATTCAATTGAATATTTAGGATATATTTACTGTGAATATTCTTCCAAAAATGGTAATATTGATAAAGGATGAAAAATGTATAAGCAAACGGAATATTTCAAACACAGGAGAGCTGGTATGGATTATTATGTTATTGTCATAGGGCATTGTTACAAAATATGCAATGTCAAATATACAGTTGGCCTCATATGGGAAAAACTTTTGATAATAATTTATTTTGCAATTTGACTTAGGCGTTGAGTCGTGCTTCAAAAAAAATGAAAAGTAGCCTACTCGGACTGGGTCACGAGACTTTCGCTATCTGTCAAAAGTTCATTCCTTTCAAAAAAATCGCTTAAAGTGGGCTTATTCGTTTGAATTTGAAAAAAATTTAGAAGAAAACTTTTTTCTCTTCAGATTTTATACATCATTGCCAAATTTGAAAGTATACTATTGCAACTTTTAGTTTTTGCCATATTTCAATATTTACGCAATTCATGATTTACTCAAATAATTAAAACCTCGACATAATTCTTTTTTATCACTGGGTTCATCATACAACTATGTTATAACTACTAAATATCGATGAAAACATGTCTTTCTTTGAGAAAATGAGAAATCCGTTTTAAATTAAAAATGATGCGAAACTCCTTCACTTTACTTCACCTTAGGACTCCTTACACAACTAATTTTAGGCGATTACGTTTTATCAAAATAATCGCCTAACATTTGTTGAGTGAATGGTACTAACATTTGGTTAGATATGTAAAGTAGTTCGATGATTCTTTTATTAACAAGTTTGGCATCATTTCAGTACTAAAATCGATTCAAAAACTGTTTTATCAGGAATACTCAATAAATGAAGACCACAGGGGAAGAACGTGTTACATCACATTGTTTGAATTTTTCAGTAGACCAATTTTTGTGCTAAAAACGCTATTAAATCTTCAATTTTCAGAATGTTTTCTTAAAAGAAATTAGGTAGGTTCGTTCGGTAACTAAGAATAATGCTATAATTTCTAATTGCAGAATTTTCTTTATTTAAAAGAGTAAAAAATTAGTAAGGTATTAAAGGTCCGGTTTTCCTGGGGTAGAACGTGTTATGTCGGTGTAATAGGGGTTAGTGTCTCGAAGTACTGTCTCGCTCTGCTGCTAAAAAATTGCTTCAAATGTTGCAAGTCGTTATATTTCTCATTGGAAATGGGAAGAGGCATCGTGTAACTCCTTGAAGGGAAGAAAAATTCATTTTCTTGGAGCTGTTGACGTTGCTGGTCGTCTTGATTGCTGCATTCTCCACCATCAATTCGTTTCCTCACTCGTTTTTTCTTTTGTCGGCTTTTTTTTACATCTGCTGGACTGAGAATTGAGCTTATCCAAGCTCCGTTAAAAGTATCCCTGTGATACACCAATCGGGGGTGCTCAATGTCAAACTTCAGTTGCCTGACTGGACGAGTTTTCATTGGTGCTACTTTAGCATAAGTTGTTGTTGTCTTGAAAAACTCTGTCCAGTCTCGGACCATATACTGGTCCACTTCTTCTATGCAAAATGGTGAAGGCTTGCATCTCACTTGTTTGAAGTGTTTGATCCAATCGTTTGGAACTTCAACTCTGATATTTTGATCCACCAACGCCATGTCTTTATCACATTCCATGTATGAATGTCCGCGTATCGGAAAAGTAACTGTGACAGAATTGAACCGCTTTTTTTCCGACACAATCCAGTGTAAAAATCTGATCACTGTCCAATTTTTGTTTTGTCCACCACATGAATCGGCAAAGATGTGAAAATGTTGCACTTCAAGTGGCAAGTGATGCATGCAATAATCATGGAGAAAAGAGCAAACCTCGTTACTTCCTTTCTTAGCAAGTGTTTCAGGATAAGCGTAGAATACAACATGTTGATCTCCAAGACGATGAATATTGAAGGAGTAGAGTGAGAGCTGTCGTTTGTAGTAAACGTCGTTTGTGGCAATATTTGGAACTGCTAAATTTTTGTTGAAGTCCATGCAAATCCCTTCTATACTTTTGTCAATTCGACTTTTCTTCCGAATGTGTCTCTTTCTATCGTAAAAACTTTGAGCTTTCAAGAGATGTAGTTTTTGATACGTCTGCAAACGTTTTTTTACGCTTGGGTCAGTCACCTCCTTTACTTTGTGAACACACACGTACTGCATGTGTCCTTTCGAGGGTACCCGAAACTTATATTGAAACAAGTGTTGAAAATATGACGATAATATTCGTAACTCACACGATTTGCAGGATTTTTCTCAAGATACATGTGGTACATTTTGCGAATATTGAGATCCTCTGGAAGATAGACTCTTGACGTTTTCTTGAGGCTGTAGTGGCTGTATCTCCCTTTGAACGAGTTTATGTGGTTTTTGATAATTTTCAAAGTATCTTCGGGAATTTTATGAGGACGGTTTCCATGTCTCCCTCGTAAATCGGTTGGCGAAAGTCCACTTTTCATCATACTTGACTGAATAGTTTCAATCCTTCGTCTTGTAATGCTATGCATAGATATGAAAGCGGTTTTGCAGACAGGAATTTCTTCAGCACCATTCCCGCGACTCACACGAACCTTGTAATGAAAACTACAATTTCTCAATTTTGCTCTACGTTCCTGTTCAGCAGATTTTGAAGACCGCTTCATGACAGGAGTCATGCTCATCAGGCCGGTCAAATAAGAACTCTGATCATTCCAGTTATTCATTAGATTAAAATTTCGAACGATCGCTTTTCTCTCATCTTCACAGACCTTTTCAAAGCACTGATAACGTACACATTTACAGCTCTCACCTACTTCATGCCCCTGGAGTCGAAGTTTTTTGGCAACGTCTCGAAGTATTTCTTCGCTTCTTTGTAGATTGTGACATCCCAGCACGAAAACGGTTATCGTCTGATGGCGATGAAGCAGGTTCGTCCATTTCAGACTCTCACCACTTGAAACACACGATAAAAACTAATAGTTCGACGATTAAACTTGTAACAGCAACAGGTCAACTGTAAAATAAACCTTGATCTGATAAGGTGATTTTAACAACTGAGGGATGTGCGAGAGAGTATTGATTACAGGGAACCCCCACCGTGTTCCTCAAGTTAACACGTTCTTCCCCTTTAGCGCTCGAGTTATCACGTTCTTCCCCTGGATGCTCGTTTTCAAACGCATTTTTGAGTACTTATAATACGTTTTTGCGCTGTTTTAACGTCACTACCGTATTCGTCACATCAAAATCTGTAAAGAACCACTTCTACTCGATATTGAAGAAAAAGGTGAGATAAACCGTTTTCCCCCTGTAGTCTTCAAATACAACAGAAAATTGAAACGGTTTTCTCATTTTCTCAAAGAAAAACATGTTTTCATCGATATTCATATAGTGATTACAACAATATAATAATTCAAAAGAGTTTTGTCAAGGTTAATATTATTTTAATAAATCAGATATTTTGAAAATATTTAAAAAATGGCAAAGACTGAAATTTGCAATATAACGTTCAAATTCAAAGATGTATACAATTGAAATAGAAACGACTTTTTTTTAAATAAGACTATTTTAAAATAATAAATTAACTTTTGACAAATAGCGAAATTCACGTGAACTCGTCCAAGTAGGATATTTGATATTTCTCATCTTTTTTATGATACGACTCATCATCGATCCATGTCACATTTCAGAATAAATAATGATTATAAGTTTATTTTCCATTTGATGCCAACTCTTTGAAGGACACTGTATGTTTATGAGAAACTCTGTTAACGTGAATATATATTCAAAAGTGTGACGAGAGGGATGTATGGAGTTTTGGAATATTTCTAAATAATTTCATAGATTCATTACCTACTTGATTTTGGTTTTAAATCACCATGATATAGGTACACCAATAACAACAGGTTGTATATATCAATTCACCTGGGTAACGTGATTCTAAATAGGAGACAGACTTGACTTTTTCCATTTACTCATATTGAAAGTTATAAACACAGTTCGTTGGTTACTTCGTGGAGTCCTAATGTTACAAGCAAATATTCGATCTAAAATTAACATGTTTTCCAGGTAAAGCGCCAAATAAAGTTAGATTACTTCGAGCTAGTTCCCAAGAGAGTACTAATATATTTTGGTGGGCTATCCTCATTATTAAATATGTCTATTCAAAATTTGCAGAATTTTGTTGGCAGTCGATTGGGTAATATTTTCCTCTAAGAAACATACGTGACTTAAGCCACTTATACTTTTTTCTGACAGTACTGATGATTGAATCAATCTCTGGATTTTCAATAGATTGATAGAAGGTTATGGATGTTTATGTTCAATAATGGTACATATGGAACAAACAATTTTTACTGCAAATATTCACACAGATATGTACTCTTGATTGGTAAATTCGAGAATAATAATTGAAATTTGTATGCTATTGTTTTTGGGCCTTTTTTAAAAACTGTCATTTGGCAATATTTCCCTCCCCCTGTTAGTAATACCGCCAATTCGTGATCGGTATTATCGCCAACTCATTACGTATGCAATGAACAAAGTATAATGAACACAGTTATTTAAAAATATTATTTATTAGTTATGAACATATTCATGAGCAAAATGGACAAGTATATGGATTAATACTATCTTCCTTTGTTAAGCCAAGTCACTCGTCATGGAGGTAGCAGAGACAAGTGGTGTATAATCGCATATCAGCAACTCTGTCTTCTTTGCACGCCTTACAGAACCAGCTCTCTTTTTCACCCAAACGTGTTTTTGATGTCTTAGGAATGGGCTGTATTTTAATAATGTTAGTTTTCTGGTTAGCGAAGAGAGTTTTCGTCACAACCGGCGCTCTGCTATTGATGGCTGGTTTTCTCTTTGGCTGTGCAGATTTTTGCACCATATCTGGAGTGGTCAGCATATCCGAAAATGACGTATTTATTACGTTATCTATGTCATTATTTCCTTCATCAGATGTTTCCATTTCACTATCTCCTTCATCAGATGTTTCCATGTCACTTATTTCTCTGTCGAAATCACTGCTAGAAGAATGTAAGACTGGGTACTTTCTAGAGGCTGTTATTGGAATATTTTTCGATGTACCTGGGGGTGGTGTTATGACCCTAGGTGACTGCATTACATTTGCTTGAGGTAGCTGTTGTTCATCCAGTAATTTCCCGACATGTTGCTGTGGTACATCGAGTGGGTTTTGACATTCACTTACACTGCTAGGGGCGAATGCTTCGACGGTATCGCATCCGGGTTGAATGGATAAATTCCAGTTGCCGAAAACCCTGATTTGATATTATGTGGTGTCATGGATTTATCCCAAACTACTGAAAAAATGCTGCCAAAACGTTGCTTCGTTATAGAACGGTCTCTATTTTGGGCCCAGAATTTCAAAACCTCGTCATCCCAGAAATGTTCGAAAGATCTAAAAACGGCCTTATCCATGGGCTGTAACTCGTGAGTTGTATTACTTGGCAAGCAATACAAAATGATATCAAGTTCATTTGCGACGTCGACATTAGAGTCATCCAAATGAGAAGAGGCCCCATCAAAAATCAAGAGACAACGTCCAGCTGTTTTATACTTCGCAAAATGATGTAGCCAATCTTTGAAAGTTTTAACAGTCATGCTTCCCTTAGGGGTCATTAAAGCAATGCCACCAGGCGGTAATGAATCTGCCCATTCTCGTTTAAGCCTTACCCCTTTGAACAAAATTAAGGGTGGTATTGCAACAGTAATAGGTTATAAACATATAAAAGACATATGAGACATATCATCTCATCAGTTTCTTTTCTGTAGCGAGCTATTGTCAGCAAGTTTCAATTAATCCAAACAACGAAGATAGACGAAGTGCAAGTGGCGATTTTAAAAAAAGTGTTTTTTTCTTTTTGGAAACTATATTTTTCTCGAGAGTGTTACTATGTCTCTTTCACGAGTAGATTTGGAAAAAAATCAATATCATGATCAATAAAACAGTTGAAGTTTTTGGACAGAGAGTCATATCAACATTTCCAACTGCTAAAGCTTTCCACATAACTCATATGATGACTCGCAACACTCGATTCGGTAGATCTATTTTGTTAACATTACATGACGAGAATGAGAATAATTTTTTCAAATCGTGGCTACCAAAATACATTGCCGATCAATTCAATGACGATGATGTTGAGTCTATAAATTCTTCGAGTGGTAAATATACAATTACATATGTGGGGCAGGGAGTTCAACTTTCACCGGGTGCAAGAACTCGAACTCTTGTAAAATTCGACCTTATCGTATAAAATCCAGTCGAAATATTCAGATACAATTTAGAGACATGTTAAAGTAATCTTAATGTAAAATATAGTTTTTTAAAGAAAATCACTCAAAATATAAATATATCTTCGATTCGAGACTTAATTTTCAAGTATGTATATCATCGATTCAGTATCTATGGAATATATTGACAATTTCTATCATTGTTTCAGATTGAAAGTAATTCAATATGTGGATGCTTTATGCCAGCGAAAATTGGATTTCCGCAATTGATCTCAGAAGTGCCGTCGAGAGACTTCAATCATATTTGAGTGCATTGAGCTGGGATGTTCTACTCGCAATGAATGACCTAAGTATTTGCTACAATGAAGACGAACTCCAGAGATGTGAACAAAATCAGAAGAGATATAATGCTGGCGATGACCTATGTGAAAAATGTATTGAAGGAGCCTTGGACATATCCGATTTCTGTGAAGAGATGATCAAATGTGATTTACTTATCTCCGTTCCTACCCGATGACATTATCAAGAAGTATCAAATTTACAATGAAAATACCGATGATGATCAGGATATTGCTGAAACTGCACAAAACTCAAATTGATTTATAGAATTGAAAAAATCTTAAGACTATGCTATATTTATTGATTTATCTTCTACATTTAAGAATAAGTTAAAAAATTCAATATAAATGAATACAGAAAAATATAACACAATACATTTCCATCAATATGAATTAGGAATAGTACTAGTCAAATAAATTATACAACTCTCTTTATATTCTGCAACTGAAACAATAATTGGAAAATTTATATCTGATTCTCTGATAATATAATATGCAATTCGTATATTTTTAATTAGTTCATGTTTGGTAGACGTATTGTAATGACGAGCAATGTACTTGATGAGTTTGGTCGTAAGCGAAAGTGTGGAAACGCTTCAATTATACAACCCCGACTAGTTTATGTTAGTTTCAAGAAAACGCCAGATGTCCAATTCGATGTTGAACAAAGACAGTTCAAAAATGTCGGTCAACTAGTTGACGCAAATGACTGTATTACAAAAACATTTCTTGAAGATAAAATCAATGAAACTAAACAATTAGTCCTATCAGCTGTTCATACTTCAGTGCAATTGGCGATGGATGAATTGTCTCGTGAAGCTGAAAGGAGAAAAGTATCAATGAATGCCCGCATAGAGTCGATAATTGGCGATGTGTATCGACAAGCTAGGACAGCATTCGATGATAAAATTTCTGAGGCTAGGGTATTACTAAACAGAAAATATGAAAAATTGGAATATAGACTCAAAGATTTAGAACAAGTGAAAATTCATTCATCTGACTAAGCATTATTATTATTATTATCGTTGCATAAAACGAAAATGTACATTGACTGAATTTATTAAAAATATATATTCTCATTAGGTATGAAAGTTTTTTCTTTCGCGAAGCCATAATAATATCCACACATCCAATGAATAATTATCAAATTGTTCAATGCATGACATCCCCAATGAAAGCCATCAATAGCAGGCAATTATTACAAGTGTCCACGCATCGCACATCGTTGTCGCTTCAACGAATAGCGCCAAACATCACACCCCCAAACTAAAGTCATCCCTTCCAGGTAGGTATTACGAAAAAGTGTTCTCGGCGCATCCCACATCGCTTCAGAGAGTTACTTAAGAAAATATTTCCAAATGTTCAATCATTCTTTAACGGAATCACATGAGAGAGAATGTTACCTATCTCGACCCTCTGGAAGAATGTACCTGACTCAATCCAACAAGCCCTTCTGGCGAGAGATAAATGAAGAAACATACCTCTTTTTGTTATGGGAGCTTTTCCCTCTGTCGCATATCATTTAGGGTAAAAGGGGGAGTGATTGGCCCTTTAACTACTCAAAACCAGTAAAATGACAGTATAATAATAATTTTTTCAGTAATAAGTTAGGAAATAACTGGGAACATTATAAGATGTTTATATTTTTTAATGATACGACTTAAATATATAAAGAAAAACATTCATTTGTCTATTTCTTTCGTTAGTTATTCAGAGTTAACTAGGCAGCTATTGGCCCTCATATTGCACCGATTGGCCAACACATAGGCAAAGATTGGCCTCATTTTTTATGAGTGATTAAATAATGTAAATGCAAATTTCCAAAATAAAAATAAATAAATAAAAATTTCTTCGCTGCCTAATGGCTTAATGAAATAAAACCTTCTCTTTCACTTAAAGAATAATGTTAGTTGGTAAACTTTTTTTCACTATAACGCTTTTCATTGATGATGATCAAATTATTTAACATACTTTTTTCAAATGTAATGACTCCAACCAAATTTATTACTAACGCCATCATTTGATCAGGACTCAAAGTACTAACGAAGTTGTTCGACATCTTTCAAATGTAGGTACCTACCTACATACAACAGCGACCCTTCGTCCCTTCGACTAATTATTATACTTTTAGGATCTTCAGAATTTCAAATCATCTGCTTGCTGATTCAACATGCAGTGGCGTACTCATTTTCTTTTTGTAGTCCTTAAAAGGACTGCTGGTTTTCGCTGCACGGAAAGGAAGGGGGTGAATTACTTTAGAGAATTACTCTAGATTTAAATCAACAGTGGCGTCCGAGTTGTATTCATCTACAGATACATTTTGTTCAGCTACAATCCATTCTCGGATTGTTGGGTTCCATACTAAATGTTCATGAGTGACTATATTTGTTGATATTATATCAACTTGTATGGGTAAATTAGGATTGTTTGGTATATGAGATGGATTTGATTCTGTAAGATCCATAGAGGTAGAATCTGCTTCGCATTTAGTTGTTGCCATTGCAAGAGATTGAATAACCTAAGGTTTTTAGCTTTTAAATGATTCACAATGCTGAGAGTGGGAACATTTCCCACTCCACTGCACATATATGGGGGGATGGTAGTTTATTTATAAATACACTATTTCAAAATGGGAATAGCTATCATAGTTTTTGACTTGAAATAATCCTATATAAGTTTTTTAAGAATTATTATTATGAGTTCAATTGGAGAATAATACGTGGGTTTCATTACCGAGTAGTAATAATGTGGAGAGTTTATCTACCAGTGAAATTTCTGCTGATTTAATTGTCGATGGAATAAGTGAAATGTCGAATTATGATATGGATGATTTGTTGAAGATGGGTGAGCTATCACAATTTAGCATTGTTCAGGAGCAATCGCAAGAACCACCAGTGTCACACATTCCTGATATTTCTATTAGTACTGCCCAAGATCGGCCTCCGATGCAGGAATCATCTATTTCAATTAGTACTGTCCAAGATAAATCGCAAACCCAAGAACCACCAGTGCTACAGATTCAGAATATGTCAGAAACTTCATGTCACGATCGAAGTTCCTAACATGGCATCAATATCAATAGCTAAGAACTCTTCGAAGAAAAAGAAGGATTGTAAAATTTCGAAAAAAAATTCTTTATCTTCGATGACAAATTCTATCGAAAGCATCCCGCTGGCATCTCTGTTACCCCTACAGATGTATTCGGAGATGTTGGAAGAAATCAAACGAAGTAGTACGAATGCCAAGAGCACTATCACAAAATGTGATCAAGTCGATAATGGATTAGATGTAGAAATGTTGAAAGTTCAAGAAATTAATGAACAGATTGCATTTAAGAAAGTAGAAATATCTAAATTACGAAGTCAAGGTGATGGGATAAAAACGAGAGTCAGTAAGGCAGTATAATATGGGTCTACGAAAGCAAGCTGAAATGGATATTCAGAAGTCTACACAACTACAAGGAACACTTTCGTCCGTTTATGAAAGGTGGCGTCAGGAGTTAGACACTGCTTTTCAAGTCAATGTTGATTAATCTATTTTTTCAATTTGTAGATATAATTGATTCAAGTAATAAATTGTGATGAAAATTATATTTTGTTTTTTTTTATTAATTTTTAAAGATACAAAAAAGATACATTAAACTATCGCACTTTTTTCAATCCAGGAATTGTGGTCATTTGAGAGACCTAACCATTTTACACGAATTTGGCTGCCATGTTTTTTCAATATCTTCTCGATGAGGTATACGTCTGGGTTTTTAGTTTTCTGTATCTCTGCTTCATAAAAGCATCCTTTAATTGGATTTTCATTCATATCTTCAAGTATATAAGTTGGGGGATGGGTGCTGTTGATATTTACAATCCTAAATAATTCCGTGGTAAAATTTGCTGTATATCCCTTCTCAAAAACGTGCTTGTATTTAGATATTCGAGCTATGTCATTTACTCCATACTTGGGTATGATTTTTCTCATCTTTTTCTTATTTTTTGAAGTGTACAGTTTTGTCGTAGGTTTCACATCTTTCGGTTTCATACCAATGGTTCGATGTACTGTATTATTATATCTATTTGTTATATTCGGAAGAATATCTATCCATTTATAATTCCCATTAATCGAAAACTCTTTGTATAGCCATGATTTGATTGTTCGAATAACTCGATCGGCAATACTAGCCTTCATGACACTAAAAGTAGAATAGTGCTTAATATCACACTGCTTCATTAATAATGAGAAGTGTCTATTGATGAACTCAGATCCGCCATCGGATTGAATATATGATGGATAGTAGTTAGCTTGTTGTAGAATCGTTTTCATTGCACCAGTTGTAACTAATCCAGTCTTGTTCCGAACAGCTTTCGTCCATAGAAATTTTGAATAACACTCAATGACTACAAGAACGTATCGGTAATTTTTGTTCACTTTAGAATAAGTTTGAAATTCAGCGAAGTCTATTTGCCACAGATCGCCAACACCTCTAAGCAATGTAGACCTTCTCTGGAAGTTACGTCGAGCTGGCTTATGTAATTCATCAACCACCTGCCTCTTGACATCACTAGTCATTGTAGCTGCAACGTGTTCTATTCGGGTGATGGTGTGACTCTGAACTGTAATATTTGACGTGATTGTGTCTAATATATTATTCGTTCTTCACGTAATTCCTCTAACAAAGATAAAAATTCGTTTTGATGTGCAGTGTTCCCACTTGATTTAGAAGCAATTAACAACCGTAAGCGACTCACTAATTCGCTAGGTTTATTCCAATATACATAGTTCTTCGACTTGGTTGTGACCACTTTCTGCAATTTTTTTATATTCATTCCTTTGCCAGTCAGATTCAAATTTCTGGGAGAGTCAGTAGTAATTGACTTCAATAGGGGCCTAATAATTTTCTGATATTTATGAGATTTTTTAAATTTGATGCCATTTTTAACTTGATTCTTTTTATATATGGATCTTGTCAAAGTCAATATGTCAACATAAGTCCGACAAATTCTCGGGTCTTCAACTACCGCAGGTTCCTTGAGAAATATCAAATTATATAGATCAGTGCTACCGGCAAATTGATATTTTTGGACAATGCCATCAAAAAATGCTATATTTCCATCGGTGAAGCGTACTTGTAGATTGCCCATTTTCAAGACATTTGTCGAAGTATCTATACGAACGCCATATTTGAAATCATATGCAGTATTGCCATTCTTGAGATTTTCCAAGTGTTTCGCCAATTCCGCTACTATATTTTGTTTAGTGATATGGCTCGTTTCCAACTCTGAAGAACTCATTAGTGATGTAGGCGATTCAAATAGAGTGAATGGGCCCATTCCATCATTGCTTATATCTTTTATTGTTTCATTCTCAATGTCAGAAAATGAATAATCACTTGCTGAACTGAGAAAATGTTTTTTTTATAGGAATGCTTGTTGAGATAGCTTGCGTCATTGGAGATGGTATCGCATTAGTTCCAGAAGAAATAATATTTAGTGGTTTTGTTATTGGATCATAGAGTTTCTCAAGCATAATTTTTTCTTCCACATTTCCACTTTTTATGGCGTTGAATTTTTTTCGCACAGCTTCTGTCGCTTCAACTAGTTGTCGTTTCATGTCGATTTCGACTTTTGCACATTCATTTCTCACTGTATTCATTTTTACAAAAAATATTGGTACCTATGTGATCTCGTTGAAGTTCACCGAATGATTAATTTTTTTTGAGATATCAGGGATATATGAAACTATCGAATCCCATGCGATAACGTCCATCGTGTACTTTTCTATCTTTGTCTATAACAAGAAAGCCAAACTGATTATTCCAACATTTTTGACACATAATCTGAAATTCCTTGAACGTAACGTCGGGTGACACGTGATCAGAGTAGATGTGATGCAGATTCGTTTCGTCCTGCTTAAACATGATGATGAAGTTTGCATTATCGCATTATCGAGGGTAGTAGAGAACCGTGTCGATTCGGTTTATTTCCCATGTCTAATCCACATCCGGCGATTTTTTCATCTAAATTATCAACTCTGAATTCTACCTGCTGTTGAACAACACGCATCTTGGACAGTCAAACTTAATAAAGAAAAATATGTAAAATATATCTCATTTAAATGCCTACCATCGTGCGGAATAGACGTAAACGCAGCGAATTCAATAAAAATGGTAAAGGATTTGTGAATTCAATAATAAATAAATTACCGTTTGAACTTCATATACCCGGTTATCAATTCTGCGGGCCTGGCACTAAATTGGCAAGAAGGCTGGCTGCCAACCAGAGAGGAATAAACTTATTGGATTCTTCTTGTCGTCCGCATGATTTGCAATATTTGAAAAATAAAGACAATCTCGCAGCTAGACATATCGCAGACAAACAACTAGAATACGCAGCTTGGGATAGATTCAAAGCCATCAATTCGGTGAAGGAGAGTAGAGATGGTCTCAAGGAAGTCCAACACCATAATAGGAAGATGGAAACCATTGCTTTGGGGAAAAAAGGTAGTGGCATATTTCTGAAACCATATCGTAAAGGACTCGGTATCTGTCTGAAAGCACAAAGTCCAAAAAACTAATTGATGCCCTACCGCTTAAACCTCTCACATATATTGAACTCAATTACTATGCCACACAGATGAAGATTCCATTCTTTCGAGGAGTATTCATGAGAGATAACTTACCTAAATCTGGGCCACGTAACCGTGAAACCGCAATCATGAATTTGGATAGAAGCAGCGGTCGAGGAACAAATTGGGTTGCATACAAGAAAATTGGACGGGACGTTACATATTTTGATAGTTTTGGAGATTTAACGCCACCCCTGGAGTTAGTTCATTACTTTCGAAAAAAATCGAGTGCATCCATCAATATTGTATATAACTATGAACGTCAACAAAAATATAATACAGTTGTGTGTGGGCACTTATGCTTGAAGTTTCTCTCCCAACCATCTACAAAAGCTTAAAAATGGATTTCTCACCGGAAAATGATCGAGAGGCAATTAAGAGAATGGGGCATTCTCTGATACCATATTCAAGGCTGCGTAGCCTGTTGAAACTGAGCAAAGGGCAACTTGCCGATATGCCCAAGGAAGTGATGATTTCTTGTGCGGCCCATGAAATTGCTTTTGTTTGGGATAAGCTTCCAAAACATCTTCAAGACGATGTCGATATTTCGAAATATCAGTTTTGTCGCGAACATAATTCTGATGAAGTAAGAGGTGATGGAACATCAAATTCCTATGACGGTAATGATGGACCAACACAAAAATATTTTGCTGCTATTGCAAGATTGAAGATTGTAATATTGGAACCAATAACAATGACACGGATATCCGCGATATATCCAACTCCAAAAAAACGAAAATTATATCATTTATGTTGTATGCCGCAATAAATTGATGTGATGTCATAGATAAGTCGTCAGTCATGTCACGGAAGTTTGAGTTACAAGTTGTGGGAAAAAGTGTCCTAAGCGCAGATTTTTATCCGCCCATTGAATTGGATAGGAATGCTAGATATGGTTTGGGGCTAATATGATTCTATGGATGCAACACTATCCACAATATCACTGACAAAAACAATACAATCGGTATTGAGATCCCCGCAGATGATTCATTTGAAGCAAGATATTTTGTTATAAAAATACCATGTGGGGCATATGAGATTGGTGAAATAAATGATTTTCTACAAAAAAAATTGCATCTCTCGTATTTCCGATTGAAATACTCGATAGTACATCAATGGATGAGATGTTCAGTCTTCAAGCGAACAATAATATATTCAAGTGCGTATTGTAATCAGAATATTTTGTGGATTTCAGATACGAGAACTCATTAGGTCCCATATTGGGATTCGAGAAACAGATACTCAACAATAATAAAACACATCAATCTACATTTCCTGTTAATATTGTACCTGTGAGACTCATTCGTTTGGAATGCAATATAATTTCGGGGTCCTATATAAATAATGAAGAGAATCACATTCTTTTTTCATTTGATTAAGATGTCGAACCCGGTTATAATCTCACAAGGGAACCCCGCAACATTATTTATTTCTCAATCAGTCCTGAAGGACGTCAGTTCATTGACAACATCTCGATACGCATAGTGGATCAAAAAAATAATCTCGTCGATTTCTGCAGTGAGGAATCTCTAGTATCCGCGGAACAGCGAAGGCATAAGATATCAGCAAGAGATCTAAATTTTCTGAAATCAATCGGACTGAGAATACGAGAATAAAAATGGTTTTGGAAGCGAACAATGAGAAGTTGAATATTTTCGACGAACCAGTTGTGGACCACAGCCTTATACGTATAAACCCTATGGATCATCATTGTTCAAGAACTCTGACGAAATCCGAATTACACTCAACAATCAAGATGTGATTCTCGACATTTCCGATAGTTTCATTTATATAGAAGGAAAATTCATACCAAAAGAAGCAAACAAAATCTGTTACATGTCCAATAATGCTCTAGCCTTTCTGTTCGATGAAATTCGTTATGAAGTGGGCGGTGAACATGTTGCAGTAGTTTGAAAGCCAGGTATAACTTCCAAAATGAAAAATATGATTTCATTTAGACAGACGTATTCTAATTCGCTTCTCACCAGTGGATGGGGTCTTTCTGATACGAAACAGTGCATTCTCGATGAAACCAGTCATGTATTCAGTGGAAAACTTCCACTTAAATATCTGATGGGTTTCGCTGAGGATTACAAGAAATGCATTCTAAATGCTAAACAAGAACTTATTTTGATGATAGCCCGTTCATTCAAGAATTCAAACGTTGGAGAGGTCGAATGGACTTTGGAAATAACAAAGATTTAGTGGAAGATAAGACATGTGGTCGATTACAAACAGAAACTCAAATTATTGAGTAAAATCAATATTCGAGTTTACTTGTATTCCGAAGTGTATCCATATGAGCGTTGCATACTATGCATATGAAAACTTCCAACGTAGTTACTATGACAGAGATATGAGTGAACCACTCATGGACATTGCCCAATTCAAAGACAATCCATTATTCATCATTGACTGTTCACATCAACCGCATGCTACAAAATCGTCTACTGTGGATATCAAATTGGAGTTTGAAACACGGAAAGCTAAATTCCCAAACAACACCAAAGTATATGCCCTCATTCTGCATGATGCAATTCTGGCATATAATGCATTGGATGGTTCTGTTCGTAATTCATATTGATGAAAAAAGTTAAATTTTTTTCTGTATTCATTTATATTGAGCTAGTGAATTGTTCTTAAGTGTAGTTTGGGTTAGTGACTTATTCTTAGGTGTAGTAGTTAGTAGTAGTTCAATAAATAAAGCATATTCTTGAGATTTTTTTTTATTTCTGTATTTGTCGATGATGTTGTCTGCTAGAAAACTTATTAAGTACATCGCTCATCATTACAATGTAGCGATCAAAAATGGATTAATTATAAACGATTTAGCGCTGTATGATCATAGAATCAAATATGAATTATCCAGTTATTGCTTCAATTATGGAATATCAAGAGCAAGCGTTTGAATGATATTGATATTAACCTGTATTTCAGCGTTTAGTAATGTAATAAGGTGATTCAATGTATCCTCATCATTCATATTATATTCTTGTGATAAAGACTCAACTAGCTTATTACATATACGAACATTTTCTGTAGGATCACATTGATATAACTCAATGTCACTATGTCCCCACGGAAGCGTTTGAACTGTATTAGGAATAATGAAACGTTTTTCATCATTGAAAGTTAGTGCCACCTTATTTCTCAATTCAGTGAACATATCATGTGAAATGCTCCTTAACGAACTCATTTTACGTAATATGTATCCCCCATTCTCAATAATTTTTTTATAATCATCAGGTGTCAACTGACTTTTGATTACAGATTTTTTCACTCCTTTGGCTCTTTTTATTTCGGTTTCCAACGATTGTACATAATAAGCTTTTGTGCCCGTCCCGTAAAAGCTAATTATTGGATCGTTGGGAAATTCATCTTTGAAATTACTCAAGACTGAAGATGTGACTGGTCCATTGAATTTATTTTGTTCTGTGTAATTTGACGTATCAAATTTGTTATATTATTTTTGATGTAATCATAGAAATTTTCTGTCTGCACTTTCAGAATGAGGAAGTCTGTATCAGTATATAGAAGTGATGCATTGCGTCCAAATTCTCTCTTTATACACCCATAGTAAAAATCATACATGACAACCTTGGATAATTCCAAAACAAAGAATCCCAAATACATCAGGAAGAAATTTATTATTTGCCACGTGTTTTCTTTCAGTACATTGACTAATACCCCCACAAATTCCTTTTTGGAAAAAATTGATCATGTCTATGTCAGTTAGAAGTTCCAATTCCACACCAGTATATTTCAACATCGCATCCCACGAACGGCCGGAGTCGGTATAATAGTAGACTGGGTCCAACTTATGCGCATTTAAACATATTCGTCTGAAATTTTCGAAAATGTCACAGAGAAGTGATACATCAGATTTTAGATATAAATCCGAATATTCCCCTAAACTCTTACAATTGAATAGATTCCAAACAAGTTCAGCTCTCTGATAATCCTCATTGGATATATTCGAATTTATTTGAATCAGGAAAATGTTTCGACATCTCTACACATAGCTCATCACATAAATTAGCAGCCAATTTCTCCAGAGAACTGAACATGAATTTGAAACTATCTATGAACCTCATTTTCAAATAATTTTTTTTGTTTTACCCTCTTTGTTGAGATAGCTATGTGTGTTTCGTGAAAGAAATGTACTTTTCCTTCGTTTGAGGTATAACATCAACCCTATCTTTTTCTGCATTTGATTCTTTAATGAACAAGTGACAATCATACCCACTCATGTTATGGCATATAATCGGAATGAACTTCGGAATTTTGAAGTTGAGATTACAGACAGAATGAGTGGCGGAAAACGGAAAATCTTTTTTTTTTCCAGTGGCGTGACAATGATCACGTGCCTTAACGTCACCATCTGTGAATTGTTTTTCGCATATGCCGCATGTGGTTGCATTATTAAATTCTTGTTCCTCTTCCACAGTTTGATTATCCATTGGCTTTTCATATTTCAAATTTTTGTTGTATATATTTATCAAGTCTTCTTCGATTCGCGTTATAAATACTTTAGAAGCATCAACGCCTCTGTATGAAACAAATTTTGATAATTTATCATCAAAAGAACATTTGATCATGTATGCGAAAGAGTATGCCTCGTGTTTGAATGTTCTATTCGTGTATGAGAATTCGGGGTTTGGTTCATTACCTTGAATCGGTTTGAATACAGATTAAAAATCTGCGTAGACTACAAATGGCACCTCCAACTGCCTTTCAAAATTTTCAAATGTTTATTCATTACAGGCCACCATCTTCCCATATTTATTTACTCTCATATCATTACGAGGTACTGTTGTACAAACGTGATTTCAATCATGCATTTGATGACGTAATAGTAGTCGCTCATTTGAAAAATACAATAGACACCCATCACAGAAAAAAAATGTATGTTCGTGTGCGGAAATTTGACTCAACACCAATCTTGAAAGATCCCTGATCCAACAGTAATGACTATTGTCCACATCATCTGTGATAAGCAGCAAACTGATATGTCTTGTAAGTTTTTTTCTGAGAATATCGTAATGGTCCCACAACATTGTATTTAATTTTTTTCTTTTCTACTTTCGATTCTAAACCTTAAACATTGACTGAAATATCATTCACATGCTCAAACAATTTTATATCCCGTAATTTCACTGGAAAATTCATACCTGCCACATTCAAAACATCTGCATAGTGTGGGTACGATGATGGCGTCGTCGCATTATTATCGGTTGGAAATAATGCTGATGTAATAGCCCACGCGAAACAGTGTTGATTTTCATTCATTATGTTGACAACGGCTTTCTTGTGCTCGATGAATACTGGAAGTTTGATGTAGGAAGATCCCCCAAATGGACTATACTTATTTATATTCACCTCAAGGAATAGGACTTTCTCACAACTCCAACCTGAAACAAATACATATACATGTTACTTGATTATCAACATTTCAAACATTCCTCTTACTACTAACCTGAATCACGCCCCTCAAATTCAGTTGTCTGGGCAATGATGTTGTCTCGGAATGTATTGAATAACGCATTCAAATCAGTGGATCGATCGGCAATTCGGTTTAATGAATTGAATGATTTTATGTCCGTCACTTCCTGTGTTTGGATAATATAACTTCCAAATACTTCCATATTGACTTTGATGGAATTGTGTAATTCTATAGCTTTTTCCAGTAGTTCAAGTACCTTCTGTTTGATCTCATTAAAGAATGGTGCGTATTCAGAATAATTATTGTCGCTACTCACTCTGTAACTAGCTATCCGACACTTGAATGCAGATTTCATCATCTGTATACCGGATCCATAATGAACACATGCTTCTGTTCTGTGTGCAAGCGTTCTAATATGCGAATTGTACTTGGATTGAGGAATTGTTACTTCATAACATTTACATATGTACATTGGTACAGGGAGTACATCATCACCATCATTCAATTTCATCCGTTTATTTGAAGAAGGACCTCCCATCTGACAACTCTCACGTTGATGACGACGTAGATTGGCAGTGCGAGTGAACAATTTACCACATGCACATGAATCCATCTTTTCCAATTTTTTTTATAGCTCACTCGAGGAGAAGCTGAGGAGTCTAGATTCTTACGTGTGTTTTATATGTTGATTTTCGGAGAGCGGAGATGGCTTGCGGAGTCGCCTACAAATCAGGAAGTTGACGCACATGAAGACCGTTCGAAGGTGGTAGGACGGCATCCCCCACTGTGTGTTATTCATGCATTGCATGAAGACCAGTGTTCTCATAATTCGACAGGTCTCCGAAATGTTTGGATATTCTCTTCACATCCCATTACAATGATTTTGTCATACGTATGAAGGTCATACATGTACAATCATGTAGCTAACTGTAATCAAGGTCATCATTACCGTGTATGCAAGTCTAGTTACATCTAAAAATCAAACGCAAACCCTGAATACTCACATTCAACATTTTCCAAAGTCATACAATGAAAATCCTCAATGGAATCCCAATGTAATTACATCATACGCTCACATACAACCCCCGGCAACCACCTGCAAGCCATTGGATGGCCAGGGGTTGGGGGGGAAAGGTCGGGGGGAGCAAACCACCGGCGATAACCTATTACTTGCAACACCTATAGCGTTACCACATGAGACGATTGTAACATTCTGTGCATGTTCATTCGATATTACGTGGATACGTTTGGCTCCTTTTTTTGCCAGAACCGTCTGTTGGTGATGCAACGTTAGACGACATCCTTTTTCATCCATATTGTAGATACTTTCAGGTTTATTTATGAGTTCCTCCTTAGTGAATATATCTCGAAGTTTCACAAAATGATCGTTGACGATGAATTTGTTCATCTTTTGAGCTCTTGCAGGATTGATATTTTGTGCTTTGCGGTGTCTGATTTCTTGATTCCGTTTAAGGAATCCTTTGAGCTAATAACTACCTGCCATTTGTTTTTAAGTGGAAAATGGATTCTTTATGTTATTCACTTCACAGAAATTGAATACACATCGCCGTAAAACTCTGCTTGTTAACGGATATCCAACTTTTGCAAGACGAACTATCCTTCGGCACAATTCTTCTTGGTCACTTCTCAGGATACATTGCCCCATTGCGCATTTTGTTGTTTTATTACTCTGTAAGTAGTCTCTTAATGTTCTACGTGGAACTGAGAAGTGATTGCTTGCCTTATTTACAGATCAACCTCTCCTTACAGCATTTATAGCATTTTGCATATTTTCTTTCGACCATTTCCCTCTTATTCCTCGATTTTTGTATTTCGGTATAGTATTCTAGGATATAAAATTGTCATTTAGTTGTATATAATATTACAGTTATTGATATCATGATAAAGTCACTGAATAAGTAATAATGTTGGTAATAACGCCATGTTCGCAGAGTAATAACGCCATGGCGTTATTACCTTCAGACGTTCTGGCGATGTTACCAACATTTACTCTGCTGCATTCATACTTTTGTCGAAAATCTAAGTACACCGTCTAATTCCTTAGGACACAAACTACAGATCACCGCATTCAAAATATTTTACTAGCCAATAATGTCGCCTGAATCAAATGATTGCTTCACTCGTGAAACTATAGTGGCTCTTCATCCATAAACAACTTTGGCAATTGAACGGTTCTCTTATCAATGAACATGTTTTGACGCTAAAAAACCGTGAACACGTGGTTGTTTTGATGTTTGTGTGCCTATTTATCCTGACATCTATCAGTTAGTAGTTGTACTTGTCGAAAAATCACCTGTTGGCTTTATTACCAACTTGGCGTTATTACCTTCAGATACCTTACTCATTGTTATTTGCCTCTGGAATTACTGTGATAGTAATTTAGATGCATTTGAATAACAGAAACTAAGTTTGGCAATTTTTTGTATTCTATAAACTTTAAATTCCAGGTAAAGTGTATTCAAAGGTGTGGTTTTCATTCTCCTTCTGCGTTGAGTCAAATGCGAAATTGCTTGGTATCATTTTATTAGGAATGTTATATTTATTTACGTAACTACCCGATCAAATACACTAGAAAATTAAAATCAGTCAGTCTATTTCAATGAATCTTTGTTAGTACTCACCTTGAAAAGGACGCAAAAACACACTGGACACTTGAAGACCCAATAAATGGCAAATTCCGGCACCTATGCACAAATACAACACTTCCTCTTCGGCCATTTTGCCAAATAGTTCATTCCGTTTCATTGCGCCGGTCACAATTGGAGAGTTTAGCATTAGGTCACGACCCCTACAGTGAAATATTTGAAACACTTTATCCATGACACTTGCGTTTTTCTGCTTTGTTTGTGTACAACTTTACTTGTAAATTTCGCAGTTATTTTTCGATAAAACCAATATTTTCTGTCTGAATATTTTGAAATTGAATGTCAATTTCATTAATGTGAAAGTGGATTACATCAGCGATTGTGAAAATGCCGAGAACAGGGGTAAATAACACGAGGTGTTGTGTTCCTGGATGTCACAGTGAGAAACATCCCTCCATTTCTTTCCGCATATTTTCACGTAAAAATTGTTGGGTGCGATTGAAGAATAAGTTCGGAATGGAAGAGAAAGTCGATAGACAAAAATCATGGCTAATAAAATTGAAAATTGGGTCTCTACTTTCACGGAGAGCTGTTGTTTGCTCCTTGCATTTTACTAAAGAAGATTATAGTCATGTTCCGATATTCCTGAACAGTACTGCCCAGTAATTTTGGTCGTTCCGATTTTACTGAAATTGACTGGTACAAATTCCGCGCCAATTTTCGTGGAACTTTGTTAGAGGCTAGAAATTTACTGGTTACTACTGTTACAGAATTGGTCGTGTAGTCCCAGTATCCCCTCCCCGAATTAATAATGAGTTAGGTTAGGATATGTTATTTAATATTTATCCAATTTATTGATAGCAATATCATTACAATTAGCTCATCTGAAAAGACGGCAGAGAAAATGTATCAAGTGGTAATATAAGACTTGCTAGTAGAAGTTGATGCCAGAACAGCCGCTAATTTGCTAGCTTGGTTCTCTCTCGTCCATGTAGATGTATGAAAATAAATTTTTCAGATCGAAATCATGCCAAGCGATATTTGCAGGCCTTTAAAGACAATTCGACAATGAATTCAAAACATCAGAACAAGAAAATAAATCATTATAACAAAGAAATAATACCTAGCTTATAATCATAGCTCGGCTAGAGCTTGAAAGTACTTGAGCTATCCGAATTTTCAGAATCCCTGTCACCCGATATTTTCTATATTATTACTTGATTAATTGCAACCATCAATCAGTATCACATAATAGTAATGATATAATTTTGAACTAGAAACGTTCCCGCCTTACATTTGACAGTCTGACTTTCCCAATCGTTCCGAAATTAGATGGCAGTTTCACGTTACTGTCACTGTTAGGCGTTCCGAAATTACCTACTGTGTCAGTACTGTTCAGTAATATCGGAACATGAGCTATATCTTGCCTGGTAAGTAAACATGTTTTTTAGTGTATTTCGAAGCCCATTTCCAAGCATTGTAATAACCTACTTAGTAGAAAGCTAATTTCAATTATTTTCTCTCACTGAGAAACTATAGCTCATAACAAGACAAGGTATTGAGCAGCACATCCTTAGGAATTTGTGAGGAGGGTTATTTGAATAGTGAAATATACAATATTTCTAGATTGCCCCGCCCAGAGAAGGAGCCTGAAATTGACTGCAGTACCTAGCCTAAATTTGCCAAAGTCAAGTCATGAAGCACGTGATGTCAAGAGACGCAGTTATGTGCAACATGATATGGAGAATATAGAAACTAAGGCACCCGTTGAAGATGTTTCAAATAAATTTAATGTAGAGGAAATCGATCCCTCATATATGGAAAGCTGTTCAAGTAAGTACTTATATTTAACTTTCAATTTTAGTCATAGATAGAAATCCTTTATTATTTCTCAAAAAAATATCTTTTCAAGTGTAGAACATTTTAAAATAATAAATATTACAACAAACTTTAAGGTAAAATCATGAATATAACTGTTTTATTGCTAGTATGAATCGAGTACCAATTTAAAAGCTTATTCAGGTAATTCAGGTAATTCAGAAATGTTTTTTACGTAGGTGGCCCTTCCAAATATTCTGCAACTAACACTCGAAAGACCATTGAGATGCCGACTGTCAAAAAAGAACAAACACTATCTAGAGAAGGCTCTTCAGAACATATGGAAGTATGTGAGATATCAGACAACTTAACAAGTGAGTATAAGGTTCTGTTCACATTCCAGATATAAATACAAATATTTCTTTACTTGCTTTCACTTATTACATTGACTAACTTGATTGACGACTATTTATGTTGTGGATATTCATGTTAACTAAGAATAGAATAAAATACTTTTGTCTATTTTCCACGATAATCTTATAGTTTGAGACTTGTTTTGCTTACACCATCTTCTTAACTTTTAAAATTGAAATAAATATTTTATTTTCCTCGTTTCATTATTACAACGTATTATGCTGTTGTTCCTCATTCAAAATGTGTTAATTGATATAAAAATAATATATCTGCACTGGGAGGCCTTGAGAGGGGTGGAAGAGGGGTGATTTTCAATAAAATAACCAATATCTTCCCAAAAATGAAAGTACTATGTTCTATGTTTGTAGTGCTAGTTATTCCACCCTGGAATACTATAGGGGTGTCATCCAGTGTATTTTGTTAACAAATACACTACAAACATTGAACATTGGGGGAGAAAATCCACCAATTTGATGACCTCAAGCAGAATAAATCGGGTGCAATATGTTCACTTTTGTTTGTATCGATTAACACATTTTCAACGAAGAACATAGTGTAAAATGTTACAATAATAAAACCAAGAAATGAACAAACCGTGTCTAGATGTGAATATGAACAGCTTCACATACTGGTTCTATTTTATAGGTATTGAAAAAGATGCAATGGAGGCTTTGTTGAAACCAAATCTAAGTCTTGAGAAAGGAATCCAAGTCAAAAGTGGAGATCTAGTTGTATCCATAATAGACAGAATAACTTCTAGGTCCCAACTAGTAACAATGACTGGCATTCCTTCTTTTGATCTGCTCAATACCATCGTGAACCTGTGTACAGAGATGTTTCATAAGTCAAAAAAATACAAACTCTCCATGAAGGAATGTACAGTATTTACATTTATGAAGTTGAAAACTGGAATAACCTATGCTGTTTTATCAGTACTTTTCAATATTCCGAAAGCATCTTGTAAAACTGTATTTCATCATACTTTGTGAATGTTGGCAAAGGTACTGAAACCCGTTCTTCTATGGATGAAGTCAAGGAGAATATATCCACTTGCTTCAAGGATTTTCTGAATATCCGAGTGATAGTGGACTGCACTGAAATTCCAGTTGAAAAAGTCAAATGTCTGTTGTAGACTGAAAACATACTCCCATTATAAAAAACACCATACAATGAAGTTTATGACTGGAGTTTCGCCATCAGGTCTGATTACTTTCATCAGTAAAGCATATGGAGGACGGACATCTGATACTGAAATATTCAAGCAAAGTGGACTAATTGAGCAATGTGAAATGTTCAGAGACCGTATTATGGTGGATAAAGGATTCCTGATTCAAGACTTTGCAGGAGAATATGGCATCAGGTGATTCAGCCACCTTTATTGAAGAACACCCAATTTTCATAGGAAGAGGCATTATTGAATGAAAAAATTGCCCGAGCTCGAGTTCATATTGAGAGGAGTAATCAGCGGATAAAAAGGTTCGCTATACTTGGAAGAAGTTTACCATATAACCTACTTCCTCAGGTTGATAATATCATCACGATTATATGTGCAATAGTCAATTTATCTGCTCCAATTTTTGGTTATGATAAATTCCTTTAAATCACTCCATTGCTACCTGGAGTGTATACTGCTTGTTTTTTCATTCATGGTGGAATGTACTAACTTGTATGTAGTGTTTTATTCAAGAGGAGTTAATTTCATACATAAATTTACAATTTATTACCTAATCTCAGCTATTTCATCGTATAAATTTGGAATTTTATCTTATTCTGTATTGTACTATCATGAATAAAAAAATATTAATTTTTATTCACTTACCTTAGTATTTTTGAATTCATTCCACAGGAATTTTATTCATCCATCGACCATGTTCTCTTCACCTATTATTTTGTTTACTAATGTCTTGCTTGGATCTAATTTATATAAAATGTACTATTCCAGGATTTTATGCTTCAATTTTTTCTTTTATTCACTGAAGTATTTTTTGAGAAAACGACTATAACTATAAAATATAGAAGGTAAATAATTTATTTATTTTATCAAAAAGGTCTGTATTATAATGGCTGTAAATGAATCTAAAATTATTCAATGCTCTTTCTAAATCTATAATAGACTCAAAGAATATATGCATCTTCAAAACAGAATTGAAATATCTTCTATTGAGTAGGTCCTATTACTCCCTAACAGAATTTTGTAGTGATAGTTAATTATTTCTTAAGTCGAATGTTTTTATTTTATATGCTGACCTTCTGTACTATTATTTTTATATCTAAACCTTAGTTATATAGTGACATTGTCACGTCAGTGAATTGTATAGTAACTCTACTGTATTTGTATTCTTTCGTGACTCAAAAAAATGAAATGTTATGTTAGTTTATATTATATAATTTTATTTTACTTGTATGTACAATTATATAATTTGGTTTTCCATGTATATAATCTGTAAAAAATGTGAGATAAATAATTTGGTACAATCAAAATTTGTGATGTAGTCCTTTGAAAACACTCCCATGTGTTTGATGATCGTATAATGAATAAATGTTATCAAAAGATGAGAATTTTGAAATTCAACATAGTAATATTTTTTCTTTTTTCAATACAATTACAAGACAATTTCACAAATTACATTGTTAAATCAAACAGTTGATATCACTTATTTTTATGGTTCTGACTCCTAGGTGAGAGCACCTGCATCTGTCATAGATGGAAATTTTGAAAAGTATATAGATATTTTAGATGAGAAAAAGCTTGAAATCAGCTCATTATACTAGTGAACAATACATTCATAATAAAACTAAGTAGGTATTAACATTGTTCGATTAGTGAAAATTTTATTTTGTGTAAAATTCATGCTGAATTACTGGATGAAAACTACAACTTTTCTCTAATTTCCCTCGAGTTTTGGTTCATATGTTTTGGTTTTTACACCAACATCAAGTAACTAATACTACCAGTCCAGTAACTAATAGTCGCTATCAGTTACTTGATAAGGGTGTTATAACCGAAAAGGTCGTTAAAATAATTTCAAGAAAAGTCTATACAAATTTACATAATTTTGAACAATGAATATTTTGCTAAAAAAGTTTTTTTGTAATAGTCTAATTTATATTTATTATATTATTATTCTATTTTAACATTTGGGTCCGAAAAAGTTCAGTTTTTTTAAAAATAGCCTTTAATATTTTATTTGAATTTCATCGAATGGTCTCTGCTGTCATATGAAGGGTGTGCCAAAACTCAACGTGATCCTTTGTTGGATTGATAGGCCAGCTTAAGACAGAATGTGAAAATATGACCTTAGTGCTTCCTTCAACACTTATTTGTTCAGTTGAAAGACCCTGTACAAAAGCTCGTTCATACATAACAACAGAAATCATCCGAATCGATTATCAGATTAGAAAATTCCATCATATTCAATTTGTTACCATTTACAAAAAGACAGTGCTGCGGTGTTAGAGCGTTTTCCCCCCACCCAGATAGCACGGGATCAATGTCTGCCACAGAGCTAAAGCGGTTCAAAATCCACATTTACGTAAACTGTAGACCCCAGATCTTCCTTACTCACACAAGCTCTGCTTTTATGGGGTTTTCTCCGAAAACCTGAGAGATTAATAAAAACAAATTTTACAATTTTTTTTCTTAAAAAATCATCCATTCATCAACAATTCAACCTTGATTCAGGCATCATCCATGTATTCTTAATTCAATCATTCATACATACTTTCTTCAATCAAGCACAATTCATGCAACATATTTTCAAAATAAATTGACTGCAACCTTATCATTGACATGCAAAATTGTGGTCATACTTCACCACAATGTTAAGGAAATCTTTTGAAAAACTGGAATAAACCACAAAATCTCAAAGGGGAAGATTAAGTATTGCCATTCCCAGCTGGACTTGTCCATAAAATTTATGTTTTTTCTTAAGTGCCAAGAAACTATTCTCAAAAACAAGAAAATTACAGGATCTGATGAACTCTATCGCTGGTTTGATTCTACCTAAAATAAAAAATACCGATATTACAAATTTTACCAGAATTTATAAGTTTTTTCTCATTTTCATTAATGAGAACCACACCTATAAAAGGGAATTTGATTTTTAGTAGTTTATGTGGTCCTGTAGGTCCCATGATTATTCCATCTGGGGAATATGCCAACCATGGATGAAGTTTTGAAATGATGAGTCCCACTTCTTCCACATCATATTTATTTCTGGTGGCATATGCAATTCTGGCTTCAGGTCATGGCTTCAATGCCATGCCTAACAAACCTGAAAGTATTATGATTATGTATATAGGAAAGTCTGTTCCAATATAGTTTTCAACATTCCATTTGATTTTCTATTTTTCTCCCAGTCATAAAAATCTGAAATTATGTTGCGTAGTATGAAGAGTATGAGCATGTTATTTTTAGTAGTTCAAAATATTGATCATTTGTAAAATTCAATTTTTTTTAGGTTTCATTCATAAAAATAAAAAAAAAATTATTTATAACTCACTTATTACTGAATCCCTTTGGCCAGAAATATTTTTGTGACTTCGTATGCCAATCACCTTTACTATAGGTGAGCAATTCATTACATCGAGAACCAGTAATTCTTAACTTCCTCTCACTAACCCACACAAGCCTATTATTGAGAGAAGTTTGAACAACTCGAAGCTAGTTACTGCTCTGGATGTTATGATACTGTTTCTGACAGCATTTCCTAGATGGGACTTTCATTGGTACTTCCTTTATAGCTGGAGAATCATCCATATTTTTGAATAGAAGTTCGAGGGTGTTGCTCTCCTTGGGCTCATTCATCATTTCAGCTTCCATTTTCCTCTTTCTTTTTCTGAAATGAAAGCAGTTTCAGTTGATTTGTCATTTGTACAGGTATATTGTTAATATAAATAGCACTTTATATACATGGTCATACCATTGAAAAAACTAATAATAATGAATCACCTACAACAAACAATGAAATTATGTGAAAAGTTACCCATGTTTACTCAATTCTGAATTTGATGCAGCAGCATACAATTTCTGTAGAATGTATGAAGATTTACTGGCGATACATTCTTTTACCTCTGCCACACAACTT
This sequence comes from Chrysolina oricalcia, assembly GCA_944452925.2. Taxonomy (NCBI): domain Eukaryota; kingdom Metazoa; phylum Arthropoda; class Insecta; order Coleoptera; family Chrysomelidae; genus Chrysolina; species Chrysolina oricalcia. Next base: position 45,941,614 of record OX101823.2, on the reverse strand, counting down.
TTTCTAGGTTTCTTCTTTGTTATGCACCGAGTCTCCAAAAAAGGTATGGGCTTGTAATTATCCAAAGCTCGAGTTTTATCTTTCGGCCAGTAACACTCCACATCGGTAGAGGACAAATCTTCAAGATCCAAAATGTTCTGTCTGCAACAAAAAAAGAGCACAGAAAAGAGAACACAAAAATAAAATCAAATGAGATGCATCCCATCAAATTGTACTGGCTCGATATGCCTTTTTCGCTTGTGGAATCAATACAACCTTGAACAAAGCAAAAGTAAAGCAGCTACATGTTTGCATCGGGATGAATTTCCAGCTTTGCATGAGCATTTCATTTCCTTAATAGACACGTTTCCTTGCTCAACTGCCATAATCCCACTCAATTGATGAGGTGTGTCATCCAGCTTGCTGGTTTTCAAACACAGGGCAAATAATACCAGCTTGTTTAGAACTCTTTCATTTATGCCACACAATATTATATGCCCTGCATTCAACACAGCCTGTCCCTCACTAACACATCTCGACGATGGCAGAGCTTCCAGATACCGGACTATATCAGCGATATTCACAAATGAGTCCATGATCTCCTATAAACAATTATATTAGCTCAGCAACACAATCCCCGAATTAATTACACTTCTTACTAATTTCTCCACCAAAATACTTCAACAATCGCTTGCCACTTGAGGGATATGAAAAAACACTAAATAACAACAATAAAAGTTAATCCCTAAAATTTCTCAACAAAAAAATTGGCGATATGCGCATGCGCTACAAATATAGACAAGCTGCATTTAAAATATGCGCATGCGCAAAAACGAAGGTTACGAAAAATTCCAAGGTTTGAATTAGTTTGAAGCAAAATTTAAATAGGTTCTGTGAAACTGAAACAATACACAAAGAATATAAAAAATAACATTTATTTTTTCCCCACTGATATCAGGTACTTGAGTATCACAAACATAAAAAACAAATAAACTTAAAAGACTAGAAGTTATTCCAAATAAAATCAATTCAATCCGATAAAATAACCAAGAAAATCTAACCTAAAAACAATTTTGTACCTAATATAGCTGGGTGACTAGGTGTTTAAAATTATAAAATCATAACTTCATTACAGTCATTAGGTCGATGACCTAAAATATTTAGTCAATAGATATTCTTATCAAATTTTTTTAATATGCTTTTGGAAGTGGAAGTGATTTGGGTGTTATAGTCATTATTACAAATACAATGAAAAAAGTTTACCTCTTTTTCACTGCGTTGAACCCACTTCGAAAATTTATGGTTTTTTCCCACTCTGGACGATATTTTTGTAATTTTTTTTTTATATTAGTTTTGTCCGTTGAGACTGATGGGGCATCAATTTCGATCTCGGAGTCGGACTCGGTCTCGGACATTCTTTATTTTTCAAAATTATTGAAAATCAAGTCAAAGTAATAAAGTAATGATCTTTTAAACTTAACCTTACATTTTCTTCTTCATTTAGTCGATGTGTTAATGTCACGTGTCAATCAGTCAATCCCAAAAACAATGTCAAGTGTCAATCAGAAAACAGTATATGAGTAAGATTGTGAATTCTATGTTTTATGGCCAGATTCGTAACTTCTGAGATTCAACTCCATTCCATTATTCAAATATGAGTATGTTTGATATGTGTCACTGAGCTTTTTTTTCTTCAGATTTCATTCTAAAATCTCTATTTCTCCAAAAAGTAAGCAAATTCTTTGAATCTAAGGAAATTTCTTTGCATCTGGTAACGCTGTGACAACAACACAACAAACGACGATGAATAACATATCAAAACATTCTTCTTCTTCTGTATTATTTCTTGTGTGGTGGCAGTCATGCCACCACACAACTTTTGGCTTTAAAACTACTGGCACATTTTTCTGCATTTTTTCTTCTTGCCAGCGTTCCTGGCAGCCTCAAGAAACCCGTAATATGGTTATAATTGTTCATAACTACGGGAATATTGAGATTTTCCATAAAATACAAAACACTAGGGACTTTAATTTTGTTTCGGGATTTTTCTTTCAAAATGGCGCCAATTTCAAAATATATCATTTTCCTGAATTTAGTTGCCAAATAGTTGATCGATCTAGAAAATATTCTGAGTGGTAACTTTCACGGATGAACAAACCTTATTACCTTTCTGATTAAAATGCTCTTGGCCTGAATACTTTGAGGTTACATCACAGAATTTGTATTTTGTTTCAGTTTTGTATGTGTTACATTTTAATCATAACAGTTAAAATGGTTGAATATCATTCTGCTTTTGAACTTTTTCATGGAACAAATGTGCACTGACAGAGAAATAACCCTACACTCAGTACCGCATTTGCCAGCTGCTACCAAAAGTACCAGTTAGCAAATTAGCCATCAAGCAAATGCTACGGGCCCCTCGCATGGGGGGCCTCGACCCTGTGCGCAAAGTAAAAAAAACTATCAAGTAAGATATGTTTTTTATACCACTTACAGAAAATGAATAAAATTAGAAATGGGAATAATGACTATAGCATGGAATGAAATTCTATAACACTTGCAAGCGACTAACGCTTCGTTGCAGTCGTCCGATCAAGATCTTAACACGAGATAGGTACGCTCTTTATAAATCATTACAAGGCTACTTCCAGCAATACGATCCAAATTTTCAGATATAGAGGCAAAAGCCAAAGCCCTAATTGGCTGTGAAGAATATCAGCAATCGACTTCAAGAAAACCCGGACAACGTTTTGAAATTCATGTTTTTATTGTTGTAATTGTCTGCATTAGCTAAACGCATGGAAGCTTACCATCAAGTGACTAGTGTATTTGGAATACTTCATCAGAAAATATCTTAAAAAGAACTATCGTCAATTATTTCCTAAACGATGTGGAAGACAGTCTGGGCAATGAACTGGTGCAGTTTGCGAAGCTGCTGAAAACAGATGTGGCTGCTGATATTGACAGCAGAAAGAAAAAGCACGAGGCTCAGGAACTTCAAGTATATAAACTGTTAACATAAAATTCATTGGAATCGTGTTTCCCCAATGTTGGAATAGTGTTTCGCATTCACTTGATTTTGATAATCACCAACTACAGCGGAGAACGTTCTTTTTCAACGAAAACGTTTTAAAAATGTGTTAATGAGCACAATGGGACAAGAACATCAAACGACCTCACTACAATGAACATAGAAAGTGAATAACTTAGAAATATTGATTTGACGAGTGTTATCTCCAAATTTGCTAGGATTAAATCACGGAAAGTCTTTTTGTAAATATGCTGTTTTATTTTATATTCTATACTTTAATACTTGCAAATCAAGGGCCTCTTGTTCACATTTGCTACGGACCCCACGGTGGCTTTATCCGGCACTTCCTAGAGGTATTGTGTAACCTCTATCAATAACAAAACTCTAGCTCTAGTTTTGAATTTAGCGCCATTTTGAAAGAAATATCTCTAAACAAAATTAAAGTCCCTAGTGTTTTGTATTTTATGGAAAATCTCAATATTTCCGTCGTTATGAACAATTTCATTCATATTACGGGGTTCCTTAGGATGACAGGAACCCTGACATGAAGAAAAAATGCCGAAAAACGTGCCAGTAGTTTTGAAGCCAAAAGTTGTGTGGTGGCATCACTGAGTCCTTATCCGAAGTCCTCTATTGTACTTGTAGTAAGGGAAGGATCTGTTAAGGAGAAATTTTGGGTTTTTAGTAAGAATGGTAATTGGTTGTTATTACATCAAAAGGTAATTGGGAAAAGTGCCAAAAATCATGCAGGATACTACGAAGAATAGTACGTGAAAGAGAAGCCCTTACAACGGAAATTCCCATGACGCAGTAGATTATAATTTAACGTTACTTTTTTCAAGAAATTTATATAGGACCTTGATCGTTTGATGATTCAGATCACTCAAAATCATTTGATTTGAGATAGGTGGACGTAAACCTATATTTATCAGGCCAGAGTAAAGATTGTCTATGTTATCCCTGTTATTATCGCATTAAAAAAAGAGATGATTGATATCGCCCAGTTTCTCACAATCGCACAGATTGCTGTCGACAACATTAATTCTGTGTAGGTGAAAGGGCAGACAACAGTATCCTATTCTTAATCGACTAATGGACGTAAAGGACTTTCGTGGAAGATTATAACAAGGAACCAAGTTTTTTTTTGGATAGTCGGTTGTATGGCTTTAAACCGTGTTGCTTTAGTAATTGAGGTTTGGTCCCAAAACAACTGGAATTTGTTCCTGATAATTTCCTTGGTGTGTGGTATGAGATCAATATTTTGGATTTTATCAATTTTGTATGAAGAGGTTGCAGTTTTGGCAAGTTGATCCGCCTTTTCATAACCGTCAATATTACAGTGAGCAGGGATTCAACATATGATAATATGAAAGTGATTTGTAGTAAGTTCTGTCCATAATTGTTTTATTTTAAGGTACCAGATATTATTTTTAGATTTCAATTGGTCATTTTGAAAACATGTAACTGCACTTTTCGAGTCGGATAGAATTAAGTAATTGCCAGGCTCCTTGTTGACTAAAAGGAGAGCAAAAAATATAGCAGTTAATTCTGCGGTTAATATAGACGATTTCGGGCGGATAATTGCGCTTTTAGACATATTTTTATGAGGGATATATATACCAAAGGAAGTTTTGTCCTTTGTTTTGGAACCATATCAGTGTATATTCTTTTAAAGTTTGGTCATTTATTGTCGACAATGTCTGAAAATATCAAATTTATGTTTTTATGTATTTTATCACCCTTCTCTATTCCGATACTACTATAAGTTTCAAAATTCCCATATTGCATTTCGAGAGGGGCGGTAAATATAGGGTTATTTGTAGAAGTAAGTATTTGACCATAGGGGGGGACCATGGTATCACGCACAGAGACATATCTAAAGATTTTCAGTATTTCAGTACAGTACACCGATTATCAATTCAAATCTCTTCAGTAAAGTACCTCAGTCTCACGAAAATATTTTCGGTCATTACTTTTTTTTGTGTACAAAATTCTGCCTAGTTGTTACCCCCTCGTATATCGTCTTGCCTTCCATCACAGCAACTGATTTTCATTATTATTTATTATTTCAGATCCCGAGTACGCCGCAAAGTATGCATCAGCAGTCAGAAGAGAACTGCTGAATCATGACATAAGGTCAACTCCACAACAATAAAATAAAAAAAGTACGTTGTGGAAAAGTCCAAAGTGTCCTACGGAAGAAGACCACAAGGCTAACGAAAAACGTGCCAGTAGTTTTAAAGCCAAAAGTTGTGTGGTGGCATCACTGAGTCCTTATCCGAAGTCCTCTATTGTACTTGTAGTTAAGGAGAAATTTTGGGTTTTTAGTAAGAATGGTAATTGGTTGTTATTACATCAAAAGGTAATTGGGAAAGTGCCAAAAATCATGCAGGATACTACGAAGAATAGTACGTGAAAGAGAAGCCCTTACAACGGAAATTCCCATGACGCAGTAGATTATAATTTAACGTTACTTTTTTCAAGAAATTTATATAGGACCTTGATCGTTTGATGATTCAGATTACTCAAAATCATTTGATTTGAGATAGGTGGACGTAAACCTATATTTATCAGGCCAGAGTAAAGATTGTCTATGTTATCCCTGTTATTATCGCATTAAAAAAAGAGATGATTGATATCGCCCAGTTTCTCACAATCGCACAGATTGCTGTCGACAACATTAATTCTGTGTAGGTGAAAGGGCAGACAACAGTATCCTATTCTTAATCGACTAATGGACGTAAAGGACTTTCGTGGAAGATTATAACAAGGAACCAAGTTTTTTTTTTGGATAGTCGGTTGTATGGCTTTAAACCGTGTTGCTTTAGTAATTGAGGTTTGGTCCCAAAACAACTGGAATTTGTTCCTGATAATTTCCTTGGTGTGTGGTATGAGATCAATATTTTGGATTTTATCAATTTTATATGAAGAGGTTGCAGTTTTGGCAAGTTGATCCGCCTTTTCATAACCGTCAATATTACAGTGAGCAGGGATTCAACATATGATAATATGAAAGTGATTTGTAGTAAGTTCTGTCCATAATTGTTTTATTTTAAGGTACCAGATATTATTTTTAGATTTCAATTGGTCATTTTGAAAACATGTAACTGCACTTTTCGAGTCGGATAGAATTAAGTAATTGCCAGGCTCCTTGTTGACTAAAAGGAGAGCAAAAAATATAGCAGTTAATTCTGCGGTTAATATAGACGATTTCGGGTGGATAATTGCGCTTTTAGACATATTTTTATGAGGGATATATATACCAAAGGAAGTTTTGTCCTTTGTTTTGGAACCATATCAGTGTATATTCTTTTAAAGTTTGGCCATTTATTGTCGACAATGTCTGAAAATATCAAATTTATGTTTTTATGTATTTTATCACCCTTCTCTATTCCGATACTACTATAAGTTTCAAAATTCCCATATTGCATTTCGAGAGGGGCGGTAAATATAGGGTTATTTGTAGAAGTAAGTATTTGACCATAGGGGGGGACCATGGTATCACGCACAGAGACATATAGCATGCATGATTTCAAAGAGGTGGAAGTCGACATTGAAATAGCTTCTGGGAAGGTCAGCATTTTTGTTATAATTGGGTTAGATTTGATGGCTAGATGTTTAAGGATGAATTTAAGGGTTATCAGATTTTGTTGTAGATGAATAGGCAGTTGGTTAGCCTCAATTAAAATAGCAATCCCAGACAAATTCTGAGTGATTTATATAGAATACTGGATAGTTTCTGCATATTTGTTGTACTTGTATTTCCATAGATGAGAAGGCAGTACTCAATTCTTGACAAGATCAAGGTATTGTGTATGATCAACATTATCTTAGAGTCCGCACCCCAGCTAACTTTGGCGAGATATTTTAGGATATTTAGAATTTTGAGGCATTTGGTAATTACCTCAGTGACATGAATTTTCCAGGACATTTTCCTATCAAAATGCAAGCCAAGTACTCTATGATGCTCAACCTGTGACGCATACCGGTTGAAGATGGAAATGTTTAAATTTTCTTGTTGATGGGAATTGGAGAAAGTAATGCATCTCGTTTTTTCTATAGAAATAGTAAGACCATGTGTGTCCAGCCAAGAATCCAGGGAGGAAATAGCTCTGTCGATATGATGTTTTGCAAAATTAAGATGTTTGTGCTCTTTGTGTATGGTAATGTCATCAGCATATTGAATATATTTGCAGTGATGGGAGATAGCATCCCAAGGGATACTGAATACAAATTGAATAGTAGTGGGCTGAGAACCGCACCTTGTAGGATTCCTTTAAAACTTTTTCTAGGTCCCCATAATACCCCATTACCGTCTCGAATAAAGATATCTTTTTCTTTATTAAGATTGAATATGATTTTGACAACACTCTTGTTTATACCTAGCTCTATTAAATTCGATGTCAGACTTTCCGGGATGACATTATCATAAGCTGAGTGAATATCTAGGAAGACAGCTACAGTTTTCCGTTTAATTAATTTACTGATTTGTAAATCCAGATAAAAATCAATGAGAGTCTCGGTTGTTCCTTTGCCCTTCCTGAAACCATATTGGCAATGTGGGAGAATATTATGGTGTTCAACCCACCATTCAAGGCGATATTTGATAAGTAGTTCAAAGGTTTTTTTAAAACATGACGACAAGGCAATGGGCCTGTAATTATTAATATCATTCGTATCTTTTCCAGGTTTTAGTATAGGGAGTAATATTATTTCATTCCATTCTGTAGGTATGGAGATTCTATTCATCCAGATGTCGTTGTGAAACTTTACAAGCCATGTAAGCGCTTTATGGGGTAAATTGCTAATCATTGTGTAAGATATTGTATATTTGCCAGGAGCAGTCCCCTTCTTATTGGCAATGACACAGCGGACTTCTTTTTCTGTAAAGATGTAGTGAATATCTCTGTTACGTTCATTATTTTCAAAATAGACAGGGGGTCTCTGAATATCTATGGGACCGAATTTGTCAAGGAGAACCTCACAGAATACCTGATTGTCTACTTCATGTTGACAGGTGTTATTTGGAGCAATCTGAGGTCGAGAAAATCTTTTGATATTTTTCCAGATATCTGAAATATTGGTTTCCCTAAATAATGATTTGAAAGGATTTCTTTTTCTTTTTTTTAAATAGTCGCCTAGATTTGGCGATTGCTTTTTTTAATTTCTATAAAATTATTTACGTTTGACTGTTCTTTATATTTTTGAAAAGATTTTTTCCGGTTTTTTATGGCATCCAAACACTCATCATCCCACCAAGGGGGTCTGGATGCATGTTTATTAATAGATTTTCTATCTATGACAGGGGCACTTTGAGAGATGGCCAATTGCATTATCTGAATGAGATCATCATATGAAGAGATGTCGCTAGAATCAATAATGTGTTGGTATTTATTCCAATTTGTTTTTTATAATTTTAGCGGATCTGACTATTGGGGACGTTAGTTACTGAGTGAGTAGGGTTGGTGTTATACATTGTTAATTCAGATAGAATGGGAAAGTGGTCCGACCCATAATTGTCATTTAGCGTATTACAGTATAATATGTCTTATATAAGTTAGGCGAAGAGATGATCAAATCAATTACGCTCCTTGAACGAAGGGAGAGCAGAGTAGCTTGAGAGTCATTATGTGCAATAAAGTGCCCCTCATCAACCATTGAGTTTAGTTCCATGCCTCCTCTAATGTTATATGTATTTCCCCAATTTTATGGTGGCAATTAAAATCGCCACAAATTATAAATTTTTGATAGTCCTTAAAATGTTTCCAAAAATTTTCATCTAAAGTGATATCTGGTGGAATATACATAGAAAAAATAATGATATTTCTCACTTCGATTCCCACTATATTTACTCGGATCGGAATTTGAAATGGTATCTTGAATTTTTGCAATTAATGCCTTTTTTGATGAGGATCCCTGATCCTCCCCTTCCATCATCCCTATCATGCGAAAAAAGGTTGTATCCCTTAATTGAAACAGAAGTGTTTGTGATACATATGATATCTGGATGTGTGTCTTCTATGAGGTGATATAGGTTATGTTTATTGGAATGAAAACTTGTCATATTCCAATTAATTATTTTTAACGAGGCCATAAACTTGATTCTTTGTTTGAAGATACAATGGCAGTGTGCGGAATAAATTCCTTAATTAATTCAAGAAACAGATCTGGAAATTTAGTAGAGATCCTGCTAATGTCGGCTCTCATTTGTTGTTTAATGTAGTCTGTAGGCGGTTGTCCTAAGTTATAATTATTTGATGAGATCACTGGAGGTGGCCTCTTGATTTGCCCATCTGGGCTGATGAGGCATTCTTTATGTTGGTCGTCATAGCCTCTTTTGTAAGACCGATGTTCTTGCCTATTCTGAGGTGTACTATTTTTGGTATATTTCGTAATTTTGTTGTACCCTTGAGGGGTTTTCGGACGGATCGGAGTTCTTTCATTTTGAGATTGAGGGGTTGAGATATATGAGATTGTTAGCCTCCTGAAGTTTTTTAAAAGAAATCATTAGTCAATTTTTCCCTCTCCTTTCTATGTCCCTAGGGTTATATTTAGGGTTAAGATGGAATAGTTTACCTACAGCAAGACTGGATAGATGTCCAATGTTTTTATCAATAGATTCAATGTAGACATTATAAGGGCCAAAGTCTGTAATTTCATACCTATTTTCCAAAGTTTCTAAAGTAACTGTTTCTTCCTGAACATTTCCCACATCCATAGGTGGAGATGATACTTCAATAACTTTTTTTGTACTTTTACCTTTATTTAAGTCTTCAGAGTTCGAAACAATTCATATTTTTTTGTTCCTAACACCTAGCTTTTTGTAACACTAAATCAGATAGTATGTTCACATTTTTTGAGAGTTTAACCTTGAGATCATTTTCATTGTTGGAAAAGAAACCCTCTTCAATGACGTCTGTTAATTCGGTTATAAAATCTTGAGAAATGTCAATATCATCTATTAATTGTTCACATTTTTTTTTTAAATTATAATTTACATTTTCTGCAAAGAGTAGCAAACTGTCGACAGCTACTTTTGTCGAAGGAGATCTGTTTATTAAGTCTTTGTATGAAGATTCTACTGTTGAATTATGGAATTGTCCCCCGGGGTCTCCGGGGGGTTGATCCCCCATCTCAAAACCAAATTAAGTGATCCGAATCGTATTTGTACAAGATCAAAGTCAACGAAAACAAGTTGATAAAAAAGAGTAGACCATGCAAAAAAACGCCGATAAAAAAAAAGAAAACCAATCAATGTCAGATCAAATTCTGTAGAACTCGTAATTGCTAATGGAAATTCCCGTCAGAGAAGTATAACAAAACACCCACTTACTTGGAAGGATATTATCTCTAGGGAAAAGGTACACTGGTAGGAATTATCAAGCTCGATGCGTTATCTATGATATTCACCACAAGAATGATATCAAAACATGACCAAATGTAAACAAAGTGTCCTGTCTGTTGCCGCCATTTTGCTAGCGATTCAAGCTGCTTTCCATTTAACTGAAGGAGCTCCTCAGAGCAACCCAGAGCGTAATACCCCGCGTTCCATTTAGTAGGGCTGCAAGCACCGGAGCTGTACCGGTTGACATTCCCCTTGTCCCTCGAGCACCAGCCGTTAAATAGCAAGAAGCACAAATTCACAAGTAGACAACAAAAGTCAAAAGCGCGAAAATCGGCGAAAACAGTTGTGGTGAAAAAAAAAGTCAAAAGTAATTTTTACTTGTATCCACTTTCACTGCCATGTGCTGAAATATTGTAAACATGGATCAAGCCGAGCAGGGTAACAGAGAATTGGTTATTTACGATCCTATTACTAAAAACAATTATGCATTGATTCTCAATCAACAGGATTTTGATAGAGCACAAACTGGTTAGTTTTTTCTGGAAGCCTTTCCAAATTATCTGATTTTATCAAAGAAACTCTGTTTTGTTTATAGATCAGTATTACCTCAATACCCTATTGGATTATGCCAGAAATAATGAAGATGTTTCAAATGACAAAGTAACGGCACCAGAGAGTGAATCTGAATCATCTGAGAAAGTGAAAAGTTCAACTTCATGGGGATATGATGAAACAGTTGCATTGATTAAATCTATGGAAAATCATAAAAGTGATCTGAATCATTTCAAGAAGAGAAAACAGGTGTATGAAAACATTTCAAATGACCTGTTGAGTGCAGGATATATCTTTGATGCCACTATGTGTCAAAATAAATGGAAAAGCCTTACTAGAACTTATTCAAAAAGCAAAGACCAAAAAACAAGAACTGGTGTAGGACCTTCCAGATTTCTGTTTTATGAATTAATGGATGAAGTTTTGGGTTCAAATCCTACCAATAACTGTGATCATTCAATCAATTCAATGATACCAAAGCTAGTGAAGAAAGCAGTATTGATAATGTAGGACTTGGACTAGACACATCAAGCAGCAGTGATAGTGTCAATGTTGAAACAAAACAAATGGTGACAAAGCAAACTGGTAGATATAAGAATGATATAAAGCTCAAGAGAGAATACATGGAAATGAAAATGGAAGAATTTTCAAAAAGGCATAGAGAACATGAAGAAAAAATGGCTCTAGAGCAGGAGAAGATAGAATTGGAGAAGAAAAAGATAAAGTTATTAGAAGAATACCTAAAGAACAAGCAATAAGAAGTGTTACAAACATAGACTGAAAAAACCAGGATAACGTTAGTGGTTGAGAATCAGTATTAGAGACAAGAAAGTATTTTTATTTTATGTTGATTACACAGTAAAGTATTGTAAACAATTTGAAATTTTCATAAAAATTCGTTGACAACTAGTGGTTCAGGTTGATTGAAATCCTCAATAACATCTTCTAATGAATCTCCATTATCAATGCATATGTTATGTAACACACATGCAGTCATAACTAATTTGGAACATATTACTATACTGAAGTTGTCTAACTGTTGAATTCTTCTAAACCTTCCTTTTAATAGTCCAAAGGTATTCTCCACAACTACACGGGATAAAGAATGCCTAGTATTAAATTGTATCTCATGTTGGTTTAACTGGCCAGTATCTATGAATGGAGTAATAATCCACGGAAGACTAGGGTAAGCACTATCGCCTAATAGTCTGCATCCACCCATTATATTTGGGTCTTCTATAATTTTACTATAAATTGAAGACTTTCTCAAAAGTCCTAGCATCATGAAAGGATCCAGGTTCACCACAAAAAACATCAATAAATTTTTTTTCATGGTCAACAATGCCTTGTAATAGTATGCTGTGGTAGCCTTTTCTATTTATATAGGAATCCTGATTGACTTTTGGTTTCAATATTTCGATATGGCTACCATCAATATCACCTATAATATCAGGAATATTGGATTTAACTCTGAAACCTTCAACAATTACAAGTTTTCGTTCAGCTGAAGGCCACGTTATAATTATGTTTTTGATTGAAAGAAAATACTCCACAACCCTCAACAATACACGATGTGCACAACTCAGGGATACATTAAATCGATCAGATACTTGGCGAAAAGTTTCTTTGTTACTCAAATACCATGGGCTCAGTAACACACTATTTTCGCTGGTTACATTATCTCTGCCTTTTTTGTAGATAGGTTTCTGATTTGATGTTTCAAATAGACCTAGAGCGATATAAAAATCTTCATTTACAGAAATCAAAATGAAAGTACCCACCAACTAATTTGTATGCTGTACTCCGGTACATTCTAAAATAGTCTTTGAATTCATCATGACTATATTGCTGAATGATATCTTCCACATATCTGAGAATTTTAACCTTCTTAGTAGGCTTCCCATATTCCTCATCCGAGGATTCAAAAATCCAGCTGGAGTCAGAACTAGATACTTGATCAAAATTAGTTTCTACGATTGCCTACGGATTATACAGAATATTATGCTCGAATCTCCTAAAATTCTTCATGCCATACTTTCAGCAGTACTTCCTCCATATTCCCATATTCTTTAAAAATCCAAGTCACACACATCAATAAATGAAATTCTAATTTATAACAGTAACACTGTGAATTGAATGCCAGAACACAGAACAGCAAGGAATGCGTTCCATTTAAAAGTGTTGCTCCGAACGCCGGGGCTTGAAGCTCTGGGGCTTAACACTCCTAAATGGAAAACGCCTAGTAGCGGCACCATCGGTCGATTTAAACCGTTTTTTGGCGTACCACTTTTTTAAAATTATTTGATGCATTTTAAAAACTTTTCATTTTAGCGTTGAAACGATGACGTCGTATACGGAATTTTTCAAAACTAATTGCAATATTTTGAAAGCATGAATTTTGAGCGGTCCGAAGATGTCAGTTGTCATTGTATTTTTGGCTGGTATGGTTATTATTGTTATTCGCAAAATCCCTGATATTGGTTTTATGTTTATCTATCGAAATTTGCATAGATTGTTAAAAATGTTTCAAGTGAATATTGACGACATACTATTAATAGTGGATGAAGAGACTGCAGAACAATTTAAAGGTAAATTCTTTCATTCCTTTAGAAATATCTAAAGATTCAAATCTGTTCAGTAAAGTACCTCTCAGTCTCACGAAAATATTTTCGGTCATTACTTTTTTTTGTGTACAAAATTCTGCCTAGTTGTTACCCCCTCGTATATCGTCTTGCCTTCCATCACAGCAACTGATTTTCATTATTATTTATTATTTCAGATCCCGAGTACGCCGCAAAGTATGCATCAGCAGTCAGAAGAGAACTGCTGAATCATGACATAAGGTCAACTCCACAACAATAAAATGAAAAGAGTACGTTGTGGAAAAGTCCAAAGTGTCCTACGGAAGAAGACCACAAGGCTACACTTGCTCTGTTGGCGTTAAGGCGTTCATATGATGCAGAAAGTAACGATAAAAAAACACACAATTGAAATTTGGACAAAAATTGCCAACAAAATGAATGAAACAGGCTTTTACGTTGGAAAGGGAGTGGATTCACGGGAAAAAGTGAGGCAGAAGTTTTGTAACCTGCAATCCACATATATCAAATTTCGGGATTCTCAAAAAAGAACAGGGGAAGGCAAACTGAAAGTGCCAAAATATTTCGATAAATTGGAAGAGATTCTTGTTTTCAAACATAAAGCGAATCCAATATTAGTCATTGATTCGACACCCTCTACAAATGTGCATGAAAATGGGAAATCCTCTGAACCCTCCTGTAGCACAAAATGTGAAAGTTTACCTCCCAATAGATTCGATGTCATAAAAAAGTCTGTTCGACCGAAATCTGAAAAACAAGAAACTCTCAAAGAACTGGTTTTGATACAGAAGCAAAATCAGGAGATAAGAAGTAAGGAATTCTCTTCTATGATGAATATGTTTCAAGAACAGAACGAGGAGAGGAATAAGCAGATACTGCTCCTTATTGAAAAAATGGGGGAGAAAAAATCCAAAAGGAAAAGGAGATCATCTAGTAGTGATGAATGAAAAGGACTTTGTTTACCATATGTTTCGAGTTGTTTTATTTTTGGTGTATTTACTTTTAGAATTGTTTCTTTATTTTGTTTTTAGGTAGGTAGTGTTATTTTTTAAGTTTTGCATTATTCCTACTACAATAGTTTATGTTTCATAGATTTATAAGACTGTAAAAATGAAGAAAAAATTATCAAGAAGGTGGAAGGAGACTTCCGCAACTGGTGTAGAGGCTTACTTGTTTACAATGTCTTGGGTTGTTATTTTTTGTTGAAGTATTTATTTCGTTTCTAAAGAACTGTTGTTCATTTATTTCATTTTTTAGGTAGGTAATGTTATTCGTTTTTAGTTTTTCATGACATGGTGATATATTAAGACTGAATAAATATTTTTGTGAAGTATAAGACAGTGTTATACATTAAATTATAATTAAATTATTTTATCACACCCCTTGAAAAGCAGGGCTTGTTTTTTTATAATTGAAATAACACTATAGAATAAGCATGTTTTCAATAAAAGAGTTTATTATACACTTATGAAAAAAACATATGAATAAACAAAAAGATAATAAGAAATCATCTATTATCCCTCCACAAATTATTGGCAATATCATCTCTTTTGATAATTCCTTCTTCCTCCATATTGATTGGATCTTCTCTCTCCATATTGATTGGACCTTCTTCATTATATTCATTCCAAATATCAGAGTGTACATAGCAAAAATTATGCATTATACAACTTGCTGCAATTATTTTTATTGCTTTTATGTTTGAATTTACATTGATGTACTTCAATATTTGCCATCTGGATTTGAGGATACCAAAAGTATGTTCCACCACTATTCTTGTTTTACTGTGGATTGTATTATAGTAGCGTTGTCTCTCATCCACATATCTCTCATCCCTAAAATGAAAAAGTAGGAGTGCATTTTGTATATTTATATTAATAATAGCTCTCTTATAAGGCGTCATTATCCACTTCCTTAAAGGATAGGCTTTATCACCAGCAAGATGATAGTCTTCAAAATTTTTGACTCATTCCATTATCTTCGACATCTAGAAAAATTTTGGAATTTTGAAATACCTGCAAAGGAAACAAAAATGGTTTAATATAAACTACTCAACACTAATTTCGTCGCACCCCAAAATTTTGACCCTATTAAAATCTGAATAACTTTTTTCTGCATTGAACAATTTGAATTCTGTAAATACTGTTCGCTAGCCCAGTCCTTCAGCTATAATCTCGTACTTCTTCAAAACATAAGGTTTTCCGCATAAAATCGCTACAGGGTTTTATCTGAAACTGTGCAAAATTTCTGAATTTTCAAAAGGATCCCAAATGAAGAAAACATTTTTTTTTTCGAATTTGACAGCAGTGGCATGAAGATGAACTCATTACCTCAAGATATTTTTCGAATTGTCTCATTATCTCTCTTGTTTACAGGGTGATCTCAAAAACTTAACTTTTTGGTTTTGCAGTCATAACTTTTTTCCTCGTCAACCGATTTTCAAAATCTCCGGCTCATTTCGAAGCTGAAACTTTAGATGAAGAGACAAGAAGATCAGAATAGACTCAAGATGAAGATTAAAAATCAAGGGTTTCCTCAAAGGTGACCTAAATCTGAAACACCCTCAAAATCCGGTTGGGAGGAGAATTAAATGAAAATCAACTTGTTTTCGGAATCATCATCCATTTTGAATACGTCCAGATCTTTCTTGCTGTCAGTGGTCAAGAATTGTGCATGAAAAAACCCAATTGTAATGGCAAGATTTTGAAAAAAAAAATAATAAAATCAACCCATTGTTCGCCTGAAATGCATGGCCCGTAACCAAGGTAACAAGAATCACATTCAGTGACTGACAAGCCTGACCAGCTGAGGCTCATTCCACAATAGCGGTTTTTTTCTCAATCGTGAAGCATTCATCGTGTTAGTAAGCAAGAACAAGAAAACAAGTTTTATTGAGTTTTTATTGAACAACAACAAAGAGAAAATAACTTGGATAACATTAGAATTGAAAAATATTTATGATATTCAGTATTAAGTGGGCCCTCCCCTTTTGGCAATCACTTCATTGACCCTTTCCGGCATGCTGTCTATCAGACTATCAATGAACTCCTGTGGTACAGCTGTCCATTCTTGCTGTACCGCATTCACCAAGTCATCCAAATTTTCCATTCACCCTTCCCTTTCTTTCAATTTCAATTTCATACGACTCCAGACATGTTCCATCGGATTCATATCCGGAGAGAAAGGCGGCTAGTTCATTCGCTCAATACCTTGATCCCTCATAAACTCGTTGACAATGTGAGCCCTACGCGGTCTCGCATTGTCATCAACGAGAAGAAAGTTGTTGCCGATATTCGCGGCGTAAGGAACCACGATTTCTCTCATACATAAATCTCTATACTCTCACCGTTCATACTCTCTCCTCTCAGAATCACCAATTCACTCCTCCCAATCATCGATATTCCACTCCACACAGTCACTCCTCCACCTCCAAAAGCCACCCTCGCCTCCATATTTCCTTCCAAAAACCTTTCATTCCTCCCTCTCCAAACCAACACACGACCATCCTTTCGAAACAAATTGAACCTACTCTCATCCGTAAACATACACCTATTCCACTCTGCTATTCCCCAGTTTTGATGTTCTTCCCCCCATAATCGTCTTGCTGCTCGATGTACAGGTTTCAGTAAGGGGCAGGCAGCTCATCTCCTTGCGTGTAATCCAAGATCGTGGATTGTCGGATTGTCTGACTTGAAACCTGAATTCCCGTTGCATCGATCAATTCACGACGAATTTTGGGGACGGTTGAAGTCCGAGTCCGCCGTACCAATCTTTCAATAAGGCGGTCTTGAGCGGGAGTTGTTCTTCTTCTTGTACCCCTTCTTGGCCCCCTAGGGCGATACTGAATATCCCCAGCGTAAGCTCGGACGTGAGCCCTTTGGACGGACATAACTGTTGTTCCAAGCAGATTGGCAATTTGGAGGGTAGATAATCCTTGTTCCGTCATTCGTGGAATCAGTTCCAGCTGGTCGGGAGTTAGATGCGGCATCGATATGATAATTTTGATTTGCAAACGAATCAAAATTGACGTCTAACCTAGCTTGTCAGTCATTGATTGTGATTCTTGTTATCTTGGTTACGGGCCATGCATTTCAGGCGAACAATGGGTTGATTTTATTATTTTTTTTTCAAAATCCTGCCGTTACAATTGGGTTTTTTCATGAACAATTCTTGACTACTGACAGCAAGAAAGATCTGGACGTATTCAGAATGGATGATCATTCCGAAAACAAGTTGATTTTCATTTAATTCTCCTCCCAACCGGATTTTGAGGGTGTTTCAGATTTAGGTCACCTTTGAAGAAACCCTTGATCTTCAATCTTCATCTTGAGTCTATTCTGATCTTCATATCTCTTCATCTAAAGTTTCAGCTTCAAAATGAGCCGGAGATTTTGAAAATCGGTTGACGAGGAAAAAAGTTATGACTGCAAAACCAAAAAGTTAATTTTTTGAGATCACTCTGTAAACAAAAGAGATAATAAGACAATTCGAAAAATATCTTGAGGTAATGAGTTCATCTTCATGCCACTGCTGTCAAATTTGAAAAAAAAATGTTTTCTTCATTTGGGATCCTTTTGAAAATTCAGAAATTTTGCAGAGTTTCAGATAATACCCTGTAGCGATTTTATGCGGAAAACCTTATGTTTTGAAGAAGTACAAGATTATAGCTGAAGGACTGGGCTAGCGAACAGTGTTTACGGAATTCAAATTGTTCAAAGCAGAAAAAAGTTATTCAGATTTTAATATGGTCAAAATTTTGGGGTGCGACGAAATTAGTGTTGAGTAGTTTAGTATGAAAATGTTATGAAAACGTTCAACACATTCCCTCTTTACTGTAGTTTACGAAATATATCTCACCCTGCTATCATGTGCAGAACCAGGAAATACAACCACAATGTTGGTGAAAATTTTGTTAACAGTAATGATTCCCTGAAGCTTAATTGAGTGGTTTCTATTCTTATCGATGTAGCTTTCCTGCTGACCGGTTGGACACTTGAACTTGATATTGCAACCATCTATTGCTCCAATTACTCCTTTAAAAATAAAACTATTCAGGTGGATATTATCAGACATCTCCCAATGTGTTACCTGGAAAGCCACTCTTAGCTCTAAATTTCCTCTCAATATTTAGTGTTTCCTGCTGGTTAGGCCATGAAATATATCTCATCTGTGGTTGAAGGATTTTAACAATAACTAACTCAACTGCACTATATACTGTAGAGAGTGCTACATTGAACCTATCAGACACAGATATCAATGTATCATCTTTTCCTAGCCACGAAAGGAACATTAACACACATTTCTCCATAGAAACAGAATGCTGTCCACCAACAAATTGTCTTTCAGTGCAATTAATAGCACCCAAGAGATTCACAAATAATGTTTGTCTACACATTCGAAAAAGATTGAAAAAATCTCTCTCGAGATACTGTGGCAACCAATCTTCATAATAATCTGGTGATCGTGTATGCACCAAATTAGTGGACAGAATTAATGTTGGAAGAAGTACTTCCTCCTGGGTATCATCCCTCAAATATTTATAAATGACATATCTTTGGATATCCTGCTCATAATGAATATCGTTTATGAGTGCTAATATCCTGCCATTCATTTTAAGTTTGAATCAACAGATCAATCGACACAAATTTCAATACTTTCAAATTCAAAATAACCGACTTGTTACTTGTTGCTTCGCTCAATGACAAATGACAATTGACAAATGATATTTATTTTTTATGACGACATCGTTTTAAAAATTTATCATTTTCGCGATCGTCCAACCCGTGACGTATTATTGAATATGTTTTAAAACATTATTGAATGCGGTTTAACGCCAAAAAACTGTGTTACTCTCCAATACGTCACGTTACCAAACAACACATATTGATGTGAAAGCTACATACCGCTATCCTTTGTTCTGATCTGTAGGTGAGGGGGGACCTCCGAGCTCGGAGGGGAGGATTTCTTATTGTTTTGAAAACTGGAGCTAAGCTTAGAACCAGTGGCGTGCTGATACATTTTCTTATATATTATTAATTGGACACGGTCGGTGCAGACAAATTTGTTTGTTATCACATGTATCGGCATCGATAGACGACCACATGCCTGGTTAGAAAGCAAGTTTGTTATTTAGCTGCAACCCTGACGTCTAGTGCTTGGAATGCGCACCAACCACCAGCAGTAGTGCTGTAGGTCTCCCTACAGATGAAAAGTGAATGCGCTTCCAATGAAAACGAAGTCGCCCTGGAGCGCCACAGCAAATAAAAGCTGCCAAGTACCCGCACAGCAGGCTATGCCTTTGGGTACATTCTACGAGTGTTGTCAAAAAATAGTAACATGTTCTTACGTTAATACAATGAATTTCTGGATTAAGCTCTAATGGTTGCATAAATAACTCATTCATAAATAGAATTCATGATGAATATGTAGTGGACAAATAGTTATTTATGTAACAGACGCAAAATTAAAAGTGACTGTGTATTGTACATGATGTCAGAATTGTCAACACGCTACGTGTACTAACACAGCATACACTAATTCTTTTACGATCATTAAAAAATAGACTTTCATTCGTCAATTTTGAATGTGAAAAGGTAGTGCTTATTGCTGTGGGACAATAGTAATTAAATTGCAATACACTTGATAACGACTGTAGATTTTAACAGTTGAAACGTCGTGAATAAAATTGCAGAGAATTGAATTTTTCTTTATTCTTATTTAGACAATGAAAGTCCAGAATAACCTTACTCAAACTGAAACATTGTCAACCACTTTCAAAAAAACGATAGCAATGTTGTTGCCAGTTCTTGCGCGTTCACGTCTTGTTCCTTGTTCATACCCTCACAAATTTCGCAATTTTTCTGCAGTAATAAAAGACGACTTTATTTAAATACTGGATGGCCGTATTTGTTTTGTGAAATAAGTGTTATTGGTAATTCATCTGGTTTTTTATTTATTACTTTTACCTTATTTCTAACCTTTGTTGGAAGTTGAAAACAAGTCTATGTTGTATGGCAAATTGGTAATGATGAAGACTCTACTGGAAGCAGTTATTTTTCTGGGTTTAAATTAAAATTGTGCGGAACAACTTCTCTCAATAAAACCACATCATCTCATCATACGTAAACCGAAAACGTTCAATCCTTTCTTTCAGAATAGACATTTTTATTTACTTTATTTTACTTTATATCAAAACCTTTGCATCGCCTTTCTTATCTCCAATTTATTAATACATTCAAGTGATTACAACAAAACAAATGAGGTAATCAGAAATATCCACAGAACTGGTATTCAGGGGCGCGTTCCGATACTCCAACTCAGAGGATAAGTGAAAAATTTGACATATCCTGTCAATTGTCATTTTGATTCTTTTGGAACGGATTAGATATTGGTGATATTTGAATTGGCACGAAAATTTAAAATTTCATTAAAACAATGGAAGGAATTGAGGGGAAAATTCTTGCCATCACTGGAGTAATGATACAATTCTTAGATGTTATTTTTTCGGATAGTGAGTCAGATTCTGACGACAGTGGCGACGAGCTAATGGACCAGTTGATGCCTTTGAAAGCAAGAGTTGACAGGGTGTGTGAAGTCCAGCACAGAATTAGGAATTATGCTGAAATTACTGTGCCTATGTTCAATGACAATCAATTTCAAATGCATTTTCGTTTGACGAAACAAGCGTTCAACCATCTCTTGCATCGTATTGCACCTACAGTGTCTAATTTGTCTGATAAGGGAGGGAGGCCCACACAGTTGCTCGCTGTTATTTGGTTACTGGCAAATCCTGAATCATATAGGTAGTGTGGTGTTGTATATTTGAAGGACTGAAAATAATGATTGTTTATATTTAGGTCTGTTGGTGATAGATTCAATATGGGAAAATCAACTCTATCACATTGTTTTATTCGCATTGTTGATAAAGTGAGTGATATGGCACCAGATATTATAAGGCACCAGAGTTATAAGGTAAAATATTCCAGCTAGTGTGTATGCACTGACATGTTTTAGGTGGCCAGCAGCCCCTAGAATGGATATTATAAAAAGAGGATTTTATAGACTGGCCAAGATTCCCAATGTACTGGGAGCATAGATGGAACTTACGTTAAGATCAAGGCCCCTCAAGAGTTTCCAGAAAATTATATCAATAGAAAATGTTTCCATGGAATAACTCTTCAAGCAATATGTTATCATGAACTCATATTCACCAATTGCTTTGCTGGTTATCCAAGTTCTACTAGTGACATAAGAATATTTAGAAACTCTGACATATATCATAAGTTTCTGAATAATAAGATGGATTTCTTTCCTAATGGAGAATATATATTAGGAGATAAAGCTTATCCCATTACAGACTGGTGTATTCCACCAAATATTGAAAGAAGAGAGTTGGCAGATTTTGAGGTGCATTTCAACACCCATCATGCAAAAACTCGTCAATGTTTTGAAAGAGCATTTGCACTTTATTTTGGACGCTTTAGGAGGCTCAGAGATTTGAATATGAATCGAACTGATTGGATACCAGAAACTATTTTAGCATGCTGTGTGTTACATAATATATGTTTAATTTACAAGTAAATATATTCCTTCAAAATAACAATTATTTCAAAGGAAATTTTTAGGGACAATATGCTAGATGATTATATTAGAGAAGGGCAAGTAATGTTCAATATGAGGGAAGGAAATCAACAAAGACATATCATAGAAGACAATGAAATGGGTTTACTGAAAAGACACCAAATAGCCAGGGAACTCTTTGACAGACTCCAAAGGTTTCATTAATACTTCTGTATATATTTTGATTATAGCATGTAGTAAATAGGTTTTTAATTTGAATAAATATTTAATGAACTGTAGAACAAAATTAATATTAAAAATAAAAATAAAGTTTATTTCTGAATAAAAAAAATAAATAAAAAAATTAACAATATTATCACACTTTGAATACTAGTCAAAAGTAATTTGTTGCACAGCCAGTGTCATAATTTCAGAAGATTCAAATTATTCATCTGTTTTTTTATCTTTCAAAAGGCCAATGATATTACCGCAAAAATCATTGAAAATATCCAGAGCCCTATCTCTTTGAATATTTTTTTCGTGGCGCCTTTGCCTCGCCTCTTCCTTACTTTTAGATTGTTTCTCCAACTGTTCAAGTTGAATTTGAAGAGATATTTTTTTTTTATTTTCTTTGGATTTGTTTCCCCTTCTGCTATTTGGTCCTGATTATTCTCATCTGATATTGATCGTTTGTTCGGTATGTTGTGGTCAGCACTGCTGGAAGCAATTGCAACTGGTTCGACAAATGGCTTCTTTTTAAAAAGAATATCCAATTCATCAAAAAAAGGACATTTGATAGGAGCTACTCCTGTGTTGTTTGGTCCCATGTTTTCTATCTTCTTCAGATACTGACTCTTCAGATACTTAAATTTATTTTCACATTGAAGTGCATTGTGGTTTTTTATTATGGATGATATTCTCATACCTTACTGTTCCTCATAGTGGAGCTTGCAAAAAGTTGTTAATGCTTTTTGTACTCTGTGATGAGCGCAAGAGTCTCTTCTTTTGTCCAGGCACAACGTTCATTGTCCTGCGAACAGGGGATGGTTTCAGCAACATCTGAATGAGATAGTGGTAACAAATCATGTCCGAATATTTCTTTGGCATCATCTATTGCCACAGAAAATAAATCACTATCTGCTGTTAAGAAAAAAACCCATTAACCACATTTGCCCCTTTCACATACACTGTATAAACAAACCTGCATTCTGTACTAGAACCGATTGATCATTTTCTCCCCTCACATTTCTTTTCTCATCAACTAATAAATAATGGGTTTCAGTTGTAATATTCATCGAGATATGGATTCTTATAGATTTACTGTGGAGAAAATAAGAAAATTATAAGACTACACATCAATTTCTTAACCTAACAATTCATGTGCATTACAGTTCAATGCGCATGCGGTTGAAATATTTCCACTTTTTCACGGCCTCTCGAGTTCGTGAAAAAGTTGTTCATCGGATTAAATTAACTAGAGTATGGGAACGACTCTCACGAGGTAATAAGTGGGAATCAACCGAGTTTATGAACGGTTAGGGTGAAAAGTTGGAGTATTGGAACGCGCCCCAGTTCTGTGGAAATATCATGTATCAGATTATATTTTAATAACAGAAAATGTACTTTCTGCGATAGGTGGTCACGTTTAGACGGAATAATTAAAATAGGGGAAAAATAAGACCAACTTAAAGCAGGCATAAATAAAGTCAGGCGTTTAATAAGGGAAATATAAGGTAAGGTACATGAGTGCATGCGCATATGTCAAAATAAGGGCGACTTAATCTTCCTAAAGTGTGCGTCCTTTAACTCTCTATTCTACTTTGGGGACAGTTGCAGAGGTATCATCCTTAAATGCTTTCAGCTCGTACCTGATTAATCATATTTATTCAATATTTCATGTCTATTGGACCAATATGAAGTATTTTGTTCGCAAAACAACAGCAAACATGGAGTTTTCTAACAAATTCGTCCATTTAGTGGATTCCTCCTTCCAGAGTTGAAAGATATTAACCTTCCCGTGACGGGGCCCATAGAAATTCCGTAGACTTATACAAACCATAAATGAAGGTTAAACTTTATTGCATAAGGACAATGAGACCCACGAGCAAGGAAACTTTTCTGGGTATTCGTTTGTTTTTGCACAATCATTTTTAACTGCTATGGTTTTAATTATGATGTAGAAAAGTATTGTACAGGAATAAACTATTATTATTATTAGCCGGCGCGGGGTAGGAGTACCACCCCATTCTAAAATCGTTCTTATAAACAAGAATTAAATGAATTTGAATAAATTTAGGTTAAGTTCGGAAGAATATCATACTCTGAAAATTAAACATAGATAACGAACATTGCACTATATATGAATGGTTTATAATAATTATTATCAGTTCATTTTTCACCACATTCGCGACAACACTTCCTTGCGTATTTGCCTATGAATTACACAATTGAAATTTTGCAATTTGTACAACCGATTTTCTCGTAGTTCGTCGCCATTCAAATATATTTGTTTGGCCTTGGCTATTGGCTAATAACTCACAAAAACATAGGAATCACTCGCACCTGTACGTCTTTTTCGTTCACTGAAATCAATCTGTCAAGTAGGTACCTCGATTGCACCGATTTGTTAGGTGTGACGCATGCGCAGAGTCGATAAACATGGTGAGCAAGTTGAAACATTTGAGTCGGAGGGGGGTATGTCGCCTACCCCAACGCCTAAATCTCTATCTAACGTACAAAATATTTATGATACCTATAATATCTAATTATTATAATGTCTGTAATGAATCGTTTGAGGATTAGCCATAAGGAAAAGCACGATCCTTTTTTTATAGCAGAGAGACAAGGAATAACATAAAGTTGGGGTTGATTATCAGTACGAATTTTGCACTCCGGAAACCCTTAAAATTGCGCTCAAATTCTTACTGGTAAGAAAAATATTTTGAAGAAAACTGAAAAATATCACCTTATCTCATCAGATGAAGATTGATCATGAAATGGCAAGACTGCTAATGCTCCTTTAATGATTATAGTTCTACAACCTGACCGAAAAATATGGTGAGGCCAAAAGTGGTTATCACACCCATTTGCTGAGTTGGAAATAATTTAATGCTGGAGATGAAGTTCAAGAATTATTTCAGAATGAATGAACAGCAGTTTGACTTCCTCTTAAGTTTGATTCATCCCATAATACAGAGACTTGAAGTTGTTCGAGAATCTATTACTTATCGAACTAGACTGGCAGTCACATTGAGGTAAATATATGTTCCTGACTGAATGTTTCAGTACAAAATAGATGAATATCAGTTTATTATTAGATATCTTGCTTCAGGAGACAGCATGGTTTCAACAGCGTATAACTTTCGTATTGGGAAAAGTACTACTTCTCACATAATCAGGGAAACCTGCATAGCTTTATGGGATAAGCTGAGTCCCTTTGTATTCATGAAGCCAAATGAGGAAACTTGGATTCAAATTGTCACGGATTGATAATATTTGTAACGCGGAGTGTACCTTGTATTTATGAAGTGTTTTGTACCTTATGCGCCTACTCGGCAATGACCTTGGAACAGAATGTTCATTAAACCAGTCATCTACAAAACGTCGTTTGAATCAGTACCTAACCTACCTCAACTAAAAAGTACATAACATGGCGCAGTCGAAGCCGGAAGTAAAATAATTTATATACCAGAGGAATGGCTCCTATGGATTTCACTGGAAATATTTCAGAAAACTGGAAGGTATGGAAACAAAAATTCGTAAATTACTTGGTAGCTACGGAAGTGGGGAAAAAGGATGAAAAAGTCCAAATTGCCCAATTACTTCAATACATATGTCACGCCCCTAATCGGTCTACGGTCAAGCGAGCTCTATGACACCTAGTATGATATGCGTCACCGAATATAGTCAAGAGCTTTTTTTTTCGACCAAGACCAAAGTAGGTTCTATGACACATAAAATCAGCCGAGCGGTAGCAGATTCTGTTTGTAGTTCGTTGAAATACGTGTTACATTGTTTGGGGAGAAAATCGTAGTCAGAAAGAAAACGCCTCAGTTAATTGAAATATGATCTATTAACAATAACTAATCTACAAACAATTAGTGACAAAAGTTAGTATAATGTCGATTATACGTTCCTATCGCAAAACAATCAATAGTTGCAATAACTAAGTACAGAGAATCACGTAGTAATTATCAAAATCCATTAAAACATGTACAAACAAACATCTATTGTGCAATCGAGAGATAATTTCATAAATCAGATTCAACATGAGCAAAATATCAAGTGGGTTTAACTTCAAAACAAAACATGTATCATTGTCAAATTAATTCGTAAATATTTCATCCACAGATTTAAATATCATCATCATTATTATCGAGAACAAAGTAACTTGACATATCAATATCATGAAACTTGTGACCTCATGCTATCAAAACTTCAAATCAAATTCTGCTATGCAAGATTTGATACGATAGAAAAGTCATAGTATCGATAAAGACTTATACACGGAATAACAATAGTTTTATAACACAGGTTGCACACATATGTCGGATGAATCCTCTACTCGCTTTCGGGTTGGTGAAATAAGCAATAACAAATTAAGTCGCAAAAGCTTCAAGGAAATATGTCATTCATAAAATATAGTTGTACCACAATAATTCATGCAAAATCAAACAAGTAGGAGTCAACAAAGTCAAGAAATTCGTATCCAAATATACTAGCACAACCAGCAGTAATAGCGCAATCAAAGTTATAATATATTTTGTCATAGCCAAACAATAAAAAAATACATACTTAAACCTAAAAACGCCGTTAAACTCTGGAATTTATGATGTTCGAGCATATTTTTGATAGGAGCACTCTAGAAGTCGACATCCTACAATAAATCGTATATTTTATTATTGTTCGCTGTCCGCATTAGGGGAGAGGGTGGAGGATTTGAACGATTTTTTTATAGTGAAATAACGTAACCAATATGATATTTTCATTTCACCCAATTTCCACGGAAAGTAAGTCTACTATTGCTGTTTGTTATTATTTATTCCTTATTAGTGTTAATATTCGAATAAAATAAAAAAACATAGTTTTCTCACTAAATCTAATTTTGTTCAAATGCTCCTATACATGGGGTGGATTTGAACAAGCTTAGGGGTACATTTGAACATAACTTAAAAGATTGAAAAGATTTTGTAAAACAACATTATTTCAGAAATATTATCATTTACACTATCGACATAATATAAGTTAACGCATACTATACTTAGAAAAATCAAAATTATTGAATACGAACATTTTAGCAGCCCTCAATGTACCACCACTAACTGAGGGTTGCGGTAGTTTCAATATTATATCATCCGAGCTGACAAGTGATTTATCAGCAACTTCGGGAAAATAAAAAGTGTTTCCATTCTTCTTCAAAAAATTTACGAATAAATCGTTTTCAAATTTGTCTTCAACTTGAGCAACATAGTATACAATAGATTTCTTTGTACATAACTTCACTAACACGAAATCTTTACAATTAATCTCATTATTTGGAAAATCTTCGATTTCACTGAAAGATTCTTCACCATAAGAACTGTCATGAAGTGATACACTCTTACTACCTTCCGATGTATCAGACGAATCACTCGTCAGTATCTTACGTTTTACAGATTTCAGTTTATTTTCTATTTGCGTGTCATTTTGTAGTTTTTCTAAAATACGGTCTTCCAATTTTCTGTTCCCCTTCCTGATTTTCTTTGGTTGGATAGGCTTTGAACTTTTATTGGTTTTACGTTTCATATCTTTCATGATTTTCGTTGAGATACGTTGAATTAAATCAGCTTCAATTTGGTCTTTAATTGGTGTATCCGACAAAATTTTTGTACTTCCTTTTTTGTTTTTTTTCGGTTCACTTTTATGTGATCCAGTGATCTTTGGAAAAGGTCTCACAGACGCTGGTGTAATCAGCGTTCCAGAGCAACCAGGTTCTGGATTGGTTGATTCAGTCGCAGTCTCCTGATTAATTTCAATCCCGTTCAGTAGAATATTTGAAGTTATCTTTATCGGGTTTGTTGGATTACCTGTATTTGGAGTTGTATCAGTCACATTCATCAGAGGTTTGTCAGTTACATATGATGCATCAAAATCCTCATCAGTAAAGGCATTTCTATTTATCGGCCATATACCAGGTTTTTTAAAAGATTCTTTTATGTTACTTATGGTGAAAGATGCTGCATATGCTGTGCCCACAATTTCAACAATATTATGAATAGTAATTGTTCTGCCTGGGTGATTCAGCATCCAGTCATTACAGGCAACTTTAAATTTTCCCATGAATGGACCGAATACACCAACATCTAAAGGCTGTAGCCTATGGGAACAGTAAGGGGGAAATGTTAAAAGTACAATACCATTTTCTTTTGCGTACAAAATGGCCTACAACGAGCAATGTGTCTCGTGGTTGTCCATAAGTAATAGAATAGGATCTTCTTTGGAACATCTGGAATGTTTTTTTTTAAATGTTCGAGTACTTTTAAAAAAATATTGGTTGTCATCCAGTCACTTTCTGGACAATTTGCAAATCCTATACTACCTCTGGGGGCTCCTATTAACAAAGTATCGATCATTTTTGCCCTTGGATAAACAAAAACTGGCGGAATTGGATTGCCATTAGCAGTAATGATTGCGCACATCGTTACTAATTTGCCTCTTTCCCCAGAAACTATTTGCCTCACCTGTTTGATTCCTCTCGCAGCTAAAATATACGGAGCTTGAACTACTGTCATGATACCGGTTTCATCTGCATTAAAAATCCGTTCTTCAGTAAGATGAAACTTTTCCATAATTTTGTGATAATTATTCTGGAAGGCATCAACATTTACTCTGTTGAAACAACTTGCTCGAGACAAGCTAGTGTTTTCTGGTTTTCGAAGGGATAATAATGGGTGCCTTTTCATATAGCCTTTCATCCATTCTATTCCAGCCATTTTATCGCGATTCCAGGAGGTAGGAATCTTCTTATTCAGCTTAATAGCGTAGTCAAATGCTAGCTTCCTCGTCAAGACATATGTTAATCCATAATTTATACGAGAACTTTTGAGAATGTAATTCATCAATAGACTCTCTTCTTCAGGGTTGAAAATCTTATTAGTATTAGACTTTTCAGCGTAGTTTTTATTTTTGTCCTTATTCCTAATTCTGTAAAATAATGCAGTATGTTTGACATTGTTCTTTTCAGCAGCTGCCCTCAGTGATAATTTGTTTTCGAGCACATCTTTAACCGCTTGTTCCATATCAGCTTCAGAGAAATCTGTTCTTGTACCCTTTCTCTTATAAATTCGAGGCATTTTTCATTGACCTGAAAAATGGAGATATTGTTTTATCTTATTATAAAACCATATATCATACTTCGAATAATAATCTGGGGAGGTTTTGAACACGTTCAAAGCCTACCCACGAGGCATGTTCAATACCTACCCAAGTCACATTTTTTATATTTCATTAATTTTCCTAGAAAAAGGTTATTCCAATGAAAATATTAGCTCACCTGTGAAAACCACTAAGGTACACACTAATGTATAAACCGATTAAGATTACTCTAATTTCTATCTAGAACAAACAAAATAGTCTTGACGTAATCGAGAATATTTTAAAGTTTTGAGACCGATACGACCTCAACTGCGACAAAAATGCAACTGATCAAATAATGCCGCCACGTGCTGGACAGATAAAGATCTGGTAATAAGCGATGCATGTGCCCTCCAACTTTCTGAAATGGCGCGTAATTCAAAAATTATAGTCACTGTTCAAAGCTACCTCATGTTCAAATCCTCCACCCTCTCCCCTATACCGTAGACGGAGATTTTAACTTGCGTCGACACAGCGGTCGGGCAACTCGTGGTTGGAGAATTCGTTGGGATGATAAATTGTCAGCGCAGACTTCGTGACGCCGATGCGATACCTCCGGTCTTTGACTTTCGATCTCGCAGGGTGGATTAAAGGTGCGCATTCAGGACGTAATTATTTTTCACTTTTTTTTTATACAATAGGGGTGCCTATTACATCCCTCCATCCCCTAAATAAAGACAAATACATCAGCATGTATTTTGTCTTTGAACTCCTAGTTCTCTTCTAGGCTAGCGTTCGATTACTTTCAAAAAATCTAAACACGTCGACATTTCTCAGCAAAATATTACGTGGGGTTTTACGGATGTGTTGGTACTCAATACTTAATTATATCATAACGAGGTTAACTAGGTGGCAAGTTAATCTATATTCCTCAATTCTTTAAATTGTTCCAGTTACGTGCATGTTTCCTATTGACATCTTACTTTATCCAATGTTCGTCATGTAAATTAACATAATTACATGCATTCAAAAACCTTATATCAAAAATATGTCCTAACTATTAAGCATGCACAAAAAACATAAATCAAGGAATGAGTTACTCTTCTCGTGTTACTCACTCCTTTCTAGCTTCTTCCTGAGACTTCTTTTTTCTTTTTAATCAGCAGGATTTTATTTCGGGGTCCCCGGAGGATTCTCCGTTCCTCCGACTGTATCGGTGAATGTGGCGGGTTGGTGCCCATCTCCCAATCTGGCCACTTGGGGTGGGGCTCTCGCGAGCTCCTCGACTGGGTGTCCATCGGTGGCGGGGCGTCACCACGGGGTATGGGTCCTTTCCATGGCTGCTTTCATGTCCTCGTTTATCTGGGGAGGTTGAGGGACTAGGCGGGCGGCAGGCATCCTCATCATCGGCATGGGGGCGGCTGGAGCCAACTGGGGTGGCACGACAAACGCTGCGGGCGGGTGCTCAGTTATTACTCTCGTGGGAAATCACCATTCGCAGTCGCAACGACTCTCGTCTAGCTCGATGAGGATAATACAGTTTTATAAAATATGTAAATAATAAAATATGTGTGTAGTATATATAAAACACGTACTTTAACAAGACTAGACATAATTTAATAGTACATTTCTCATAGATAAAATCATATTCGTGTAAATGAATCATTTTCCACAAAGTCGTAGACTGTCTGTGGAGGATGTAGATCAATTGAGTAATTCTATAAATATAACATACATAAGTACACATGACAATATACCCGGATATTTTTTTTTCTTTTTTTTTTTATTTATTCTTTTTTTTATTCACATCTCAATCAAGCTATGAATTTCCCATCTATTTGTATTTAGTAAGTGTGTTTTCAGTTTTTTTTTTAATAACCACAAGTTGTTTATTTTTTTTATTTGAGGAGGTATGAAATTGAAAAATCGTGGGACTAAGTATGATTAGTTTCGCTGTCCTATAGATTTTGACGCAAGAGGAGTTTTATACATTTTTTTATTTCTTTTCTTATGAGTATGTTCATATATATGAAGATTCAATTTATGTTTCATTTCAAAACACGATGTCATAAGGAAATAATTTTGTCGGGTATCAAGAATTTCAGATTCAGAGAATAAATTATCAGACGAGTATCGATTTGTTTTTTTTTTTAATTATTCTTAGGAAAGTTTTCTGTAATATTTCCACATTTTTTATATGGTCTTTGAGTGCACTACCCGATCCTATGATTCCATATGTTATTCTGGATTCTACTAGAGCATGGTAGATCATCTTCAAATGTTTTTTTTTCTAGGTATTTCGCTAGGTACTTGAATCTATAGAGGATACTTCTCAACGTGTTACATAGTGTTGTAATGTGCACGTTCCATCTGAGATGTTTGTCAATTTTTATGCCCAAATATTTAATCGAATCATTTTCTCTTATTTCCATGTTTTCTTCAATTTTGAGGACCGAATAGGGAGGCTTAGTGTTTTCATAGCATGAAAACGGCAGATAGAAAGTTTTATCGAAGTTAATTGTAAGAAGTTTATAGTCAAACCATTTTTTTATCAACTTCATGTCTTTTAGTGCTATTTCTTTCAGTTTTTCCCAGGTATGCGATTCAAATATTATAGCAGTGTCATCTGCGAAACTAATAACCTCTCCAGAAATTTTTAAATTCAAAAGGTCATTGATGTAAAGAATAAACAATAATGGCCCCAGAACAGTACCCTGAGGTACCCCATACAATACAATTTGCTCAGTACTAGTAAAGCGATCTACTTTTGCCTGCTGTGTTCGTCCTGTTAGGTAACTTTCCATCAACTTCCTTACTACACCTCTGAGTCCTAAATCTTCCAAAACATCTAACAACTGGGAGTGACTTATTGTGTCAAATGCCTTGGCTAGGTCTAAGAAAATACAAATTGTTTTTTTCCCGCTGTCCAGATTGTTTGTTAATCGCGATGTTAGATGAGCAATGGCATCTTGAGTTGATTTATTCTGCTGAAAACCATATTGTCGAGTGTTAATCAATTTATTTTTTGTAGCGTAGTACACTATCCTCGATTTGAGCACTTTTTCAAATATTTTTGCGATATTTGATATAACCGAAATCGGTCTATAGTTTTTTATAGAATTTTTTGAACCAGATTTATGTATTGGTTTAATTATAGCCCTTTTGAATTGAGAAGGGCAAATTCCAGAATAGAAAATCTTGTTGATCATATGTGATATTGGCTCAGAGATCTCATCTACAATTTCTTTTAGCATTTCAGCTGTAATTCCGTCAAACCCGGGTGATTCATTTATTTTTAATTCCATAATGATTTTGGTGATTTCTTGAGAATTTGTGGGTTTGAGAAAGAGGCTATAGGGTTTTATGTCTCTGATTGGTTCGTAATCAGGTTGTTTTATTTTACTTGCTAAATTAGCTCCCACATTAGTAAAATAGTCTACGAACGCAGTTGCTATTTCTGAGTCTTCAGTTATGGTCTTTGTATTATCTAGTTTGATTTCTTTTATAGATTCGTTTACTTTTTTCGAGTTTGTAAGCTCTTTCACAATATTCCACATATGCTTGTTGTTATTTGGATTTTCTGAAATTTTATTTTTATAGTGCTGACCTTTTGCTGATTTAATTATTGTGTTCAATTTATTTCTGTAACTAAGAAATTGTGCTTTTAAGTTTTCATCGTGAGGATTTTTATTTAATACTTTGTGCATTTAATCTCTACTTACAATGGACTTTAATATTGCATTTGTTACCCACGGTTTTCGTTTGGTTTGCTTATGGTTTCTCTTTATTTTCACTTTACTATTTTCTATGACATTCAATATTTTGTCATAGAAAATGTCAGTTATTTTTTTGACATCGTTATTAGAGTAGAATTCTAACCAGTTGATAGCTTTCGCGTTTTTTTAAAGCTTTTTAAAATCGATTTTTTCAATGAAGTTATTGTTTGTCTCCTGTTTTTTATTGATTTCCTTTGAATTAAAATTGATTATAATAGGATAATGGTCTGTGATGGAAGTTGTGAGTATAAATGGTTTTATATTATCTTCCTCTAGATTTCTAGTTGTGATGAAACAATGGTCAAGACAGCTTTTGCTATCTCCCTGTATTCTTGTGTATTCATTTATGAATGACTTGAAGTTATATTCGCTCATGATGTTGAGATAATTTTCACTAATGGTATTTGTTGTTTTGATGTCTATGTTTATATCGCCAATGAATATATCATAATCATACAACTCTCTTGAAGTGAGATCTAAATATTGTGGTAGATTATTTAAAAATGATTCCGTGTTATTTGATGGAGATCTGTAGAGTGCCGAGAGATGGAACTTCATATTTCCATATTGAAACCTTATTAATAAGGCTTTTATGTTGTCTATGTATTCTACGGTATATGTGTGATATATAGTTTCCTTTATAAAAACTACGGTCCCATCGTTTTTATTTAGTGACCCTTCATTATAGACAACATTAAAGCCTTTCATTCGATATATATTTATATCAGGTATGATGAATGTCTCAGAAAGGACAATTATTTGAAAATTTGTTTTTATCAGCTGGAGGATACCTTCAAGTTGATCAAAATTTCTATTGATACTGCGGATATTACTATGGAAAATATTGAGCATATTTGTATTTTCAACTATGTGATCATCAAAATCAGACAATTCAGTGACGTTTGTTTTAATTGAGTTATATTCATAATCTCGAATGTAAGGATCCATGTTATTTCTCAAGCGTTTGGAATAAGATTAAAAAAAAAATAGTTTCAAAATTTGTTTGTCAAAAATTAATTTAAATAGCAAATAGAATGTTACTTGGTAGAAGTTTTCCTGGTTCTCGCTTCCTGTATACGCTGGCTTTGTTTTTTGTGGGCCAAGCTGGTATTTGGGGTGTCCTTGGTTTTTTTGGGCTCTTCCTTCGTAGTATTTTCCTGTTGCTCTTGGTATTCTTTCGGTTTTCTTGGTGTACCAGGATCGCTGTTATGTCTTCTGTGTTTCTCAGTATCTGCTTCCAAGTCTTCCACTCTATAGGCTATACCGTTAACAAACAACGTGTTGTTCTTAATATAATATAGGATTCGAGTATACACCAGGTGGTAGGAGACAACGTAGGAGATGATGAATCCTCTCCTTGCAATGATGTTCTCTCTTCTAGTTGCCACAGGGATATAATCGATCTCCCACACTAAGTGTTTAATTACGATCTTTAAAATATCCCTCTTGCAGGCCGGGTTGTTGATCAGTTGTAGGTTTTCCAATAATGCTTCCATCTTGGTTTTTCCTCTTAGATATCGTGCACACCGAAATTTAAAAAAAAATTCTTACTTTCGTCAAGCCGCGAACTAAAAATTCCAGTATTATTTTCGCATTGGCTGGTTTACAAGCACTACCGAAAACCGTTTCTGCCGTATTATTCACTTTTTATGACTCGGTAGTACTCTCGTCTCTTTATTTTTCTTGATTTTAGGGATAACTCGCTAAACTAAAGTCTCGAGTTTCCAAACATCATTTTATAAGGGCTACGAGACGCGACAAATTTGGGGGAAATTAAATTTTTCTCACGCTCTCCATTCCCTTAACATAGTGGCCATTACATTTAAAATATCTCTTATAGTATATATTCCATCACGAGCGGGATTTCGGACTTCTTTAAATTCGATCTCGTCATTTTCTCCTAGCATTATTTCTTCCGGTTCCAAAGCTGCATTAGGAAACGGGTCGAAAGCAATCCATTTCCCGTTTAAATAGAATGCGGGGGGTACTACGGGGTTACATTCTATCTGTTGGGCGTATTGTTGCACTATTCGGGATATAGGTGCTAAAAATAGCGACTTATTATTATAAGTGACTGGTAATTCTTGATAACATTGATTATCTCTCCTAAGTTCTACTATAACAGGTTTACATTGCGAAACATCTATTAAGCAAGCTTTTACCTGTATGTGCTCGTATCTCTGTCGCTCTAATACATATATCCTTATATCCTGGGTCAGGTAAGCGTCCGGCAACATCGGACATTCTGGCACATTCCTAAGCGATGTAGCGCTAATATTTGCACTAGGGTTTTCGCAGTCATATGCAATTATCCCTGCTTCAACTGTCCAACATGTCCAGCTCAAGATTACAGTAACTGCAACAATGAACAGTGTTCAATAATCTTTCAGGTACGATTCGGGCGTCGGGCGGTCATTCATTCATCCTTAAAATTTAAATTACTCCTCACATCGACAGGTAAATTTTCCTCATAACCCTACCCTTACATTCTATATCCCTCAACTTATATGACTACATCCGCCTGGGCATTACCCAAGACAGGTCGTCAACGGGACCGTACGAACGCGTAGGGTATCGACGGGCGTTCGTCGCATTTTCATCCCTATTTTCTTCTATTGGAGTCTCCATATCATCTTCCGAGACGTACTCGCTATCATCTCTTGCTGCTTCTCTGAACTCCTCAGTGTGAGCTTCAAATACTCTAGCTATTACTTGTTTTCTCGGGATCAATATGTCCTTTTCTAACGTGTTAGCCATTTTTATCGGCATCCTGTCATCATTACGACTGATTGACCGGGCTATCAGCAATCCGGACATGATTTCAGCATCCATTAGCAACAAATGTTCGGAATCCAGCTTCCTTTTGGGTTTAGCCATGCATATAACCTGAGATCGTTGTGGTATGATCATATCCTCGGTCAACCAAACTCCTATGCCCTTGATACTATCCTTTTGGGCTTCCTATCCTTCGCTGGCTGGGTCATCAGCTAACCATGAGCTTGTTCCGTCCCTGTCTACTGGCGAACTTGTCTTCGCAGTAGTTCTGTGGTTTAGGCGAGCTTCTTGGATTGACGTATTCGCTGAGTTGTCTAGTAAGAGTTCAGGTTCGTCCTTGGGCATCTCCCTACCACTTCTCACGTTCTGGGTCAAAACAGCTATATTAAACTCATCCGGGCTTGCCTCTGAAGAGTTCAATACTACGCAGGGCGATCCCTTAGGATGGCTCCTTGTATCCTCATCTCGTCCTTCAAGATTCAAGTGTTTCCTGTCCTCGGCGCGCGTCTGTGTCCCTACAGACATCCTTTTAATGGCTTCATATGTATTCTTTGATTTTATGAACTAGTCTATTTGATGATTAATTCAATGAACAAGATCTTACCCATTTTATGGTCAGCACAGCAACAACACGACGACGACCTAACTTATGCAAAAGAAATATTGATAATGTTTTAGTCAGAAATATGACAGTTCTTAGAATCACTTTCACTCTAAACGAGTCATTTTCAAACGCAATAGAATATGTGATTACTGTGATTTTGTAAATATAAGCTGAATAGTTCATATGGAATAATAGAAATAAAAGTAATCTGAGAACAATATTTTGTAGGGGTGAAAACAAAATGAACTCGCCTAGCTCATACTGTAGGATATACCTATTGTTTTGTTGTTGGATAATGTGTGTGGTGCAGCTTGCTGTGTTAATAGGAGTTTCTGTAGATGTCCTATGGATGAATCCATATTCGATTCAGTGTTTGGCTTAGTCTCAGACATTTTTGGGGGCAATGGTAAATTGGTTATAAATTCGCTTTCTTCGTCAGAAGAGGATGAATAAATTTTTTTCTTTTTCAATTTTCTTGCTTTTATATTACTGTCAGAGTTGAGATCACTGTTATTTTCGGATTTTCTAGCTTTATTTTTTGCCTCTAGTCATTTAAAAAATACAAAATGTTCACTGCTATACTGACTTAGTAATTCAGATTACTCACTATATGTTCCGTTCCTAAATAACATTACGTTATGAAGTGGTCAACATGTGTTAGGCCTTTCCTGTTTTTCTTTGGGGAATGGGGTCCAATAACATTTATTACTCCCCAACAACCATGAAGTGGGTACAGCTTCCTCCGCATCTTCATCATCCAAGAATTTAACAATGCTCCATGTTATATCCCCCATGGTTTGATTCAACTAGAGTAGAAAACAAATTATATAACAAAATTTTCTATTTTATTTTAAGGTAATTTCCTCATGAGCTTTTTTTCCTGGAATTCTCATGTACTTAGTTGCCAATGCTTGCTGCCCAAAATGTCATTTTTAAATAATTAAAATAAAAGATTCAAATGCATTCATTTTTATGTTATTTAATTTCTGTCATTTTTCTTTCTTTATAGATTAATTTGCCACAATCCAGATACAGTGATAACTCCGTTGCAATATTACTGATATTTTTAGAAAACAGATATTCACCCAAAGTGATTTGGTAAAAAATAACAAGTTCAAGTATGTAACAGTTTAACTGTGAAAATTGGTAAAATGTAACGAGTTGTTGCTATAGACTACAAGTCCGTATATCGTTTGGGGGGGGGGGGTCATTTGACCCAGCATGAAACATATTCGGAGCGATGCTGCTATATGAAAAAATAACTTTAGGCACTATGCCGTCAATTCTTGGTGGTGCAAATGACTCTAATAATAATAATTACTATTTTTCATCTAAATATGTGCTTTTCCGACAAACTATTCTTGTACGGCATTCCTCACGTTGGTAGAATATGAAATAAATCTCCTGCCGTACAAAAATAATGGGTCCGGAACCCAGGATTTTTTTTTAAATTTCGGAAATTTAAAAAATTCTGGCTTCCGGTCCCATTATTTCTGTACGGCAGTAGGTTCTAAGAGATTATTATTTCATAATCTACCAACGTGAGGAATGCCGTACAAGAATAGTTTGTCAGAAAAGCACATCTTCAGATGAAAAATAATAATAATTATTATTAAAGTCATTTACACCACCAAGAATTGACGGCTAACGCCTAAAATTATTTTTTCATATAGCAGCATCGTTCTGAATATGTTTCATGCTTAGTCAAATAACCCCCCAAAATGTTACATGGGCTTGTGCCTACTATTTTGTCATAGTATGACCTGTAGTATGACAATCCGTAAAGATAACATTTCGATGTAAAAAAATATGGAAATTCCCCCCCCCCCCCCCCCACCCCACACATGAAAAATTACGTCAAGTGATAGAATGAATCATATTTAAGATATTTCATCTATTCCAGAATTAATTACACTGCTCATCACGGTAGAATTTTTTTTATTCTCTCAATCTACGCGATTTATATCTTTCAATTCGAGTTCCAATTTCTTACACCACCCCACACTATGAAAAATTACTTCTAGTGATGGAATGAATCATATTTGAGATATCTTATCTACATTCGAATTTATTACACTGCTCATCACCGTTGAGAATTATTTTATTCTGTCAAACCATGCGATTCATGTGTTTCAATTCGAGTATCAATTTCTTACACCACCCCACACTAGGAAACATGACTTCTATTGATGGAATAAACCATATTTAGTTTCAGTTCATTTCAGTTCATCAATAATTATGTAATCGATAACAGTATCGACGGAAACAGCCGACGACTTAATTGATGAATTATAGTCGATACCCAAATGTTGTGTTTTTAAAGTAACCTAAGTTTTAGATTTATTTCTTCATTTTTCTAAATATAACAAGAGCTGGAAATACTTTTGTCCTCTTGCTGACTTTATTCTGATGCTCAGGACGAATGTTATCGTATCGTATCCAAAAACCATCTCGTCGTCTAACTAGTGCCGTATAGTGTCCCATTTCTCTCTCGCTCAATTTCATATTGTAGTTAATGTAATCAGCTAACCCAATCAATTTCAGTTTATAATTGTCCTTATTCGGTAATCTAGTTCTACAGATATTGATCTCAGGGGAATTTTGCTATTAGATTCTTGAAATAAAATGTCAAATATGATGATCTCACCTAAAATACAAAAATATGGATTCTCAACCAGAATTATGGACATAAACATGCCTCACCAAGTATTTGTTGAGTCCTAGTAATTCCATCACATCCAGCGTTTTTACATATCCCATGATTCATTTCATTACTGAATTTTGAAATGCTTTCAAATAAATCAATCTTTTGCAAATCTTTCATTTGGATGTGGTATACTCTGTAACTTCTAGTAACTATTTCACAGCCCTTGTCACAAACTTTAATCTCTTTGAAGCTATGATTACAGTTGGGAAATATTTCTCTGACAACATTTCCGATGGAATCTCCACAGTTCAAGAAGTGGACATAGGGTATTGAAGGATTTTGAATTACTTCATACAGCGGTTTTAATACCTTGGCTCTTAGAGTATATGAATGCGATCCTAACCCATGTTCTTTGACACGTTCAACCATGGCAAAGAAAGGGTTTTCGTCTGCTACATGAAAAACCTATAAAATTTGATGAAAACATCGTAATAGACCTATACATTCGATGTGAAATATTCGTTCGTTAGTAGTAATTTAAGTATCAGGGGCGTAAAATTGGCTCCTATGGGCCGCAGCCTATAATTAATAGCTAGAGAAATTGTCAAAAAAAGTGAAATACGCCCTAACTACATTCCTATACAGTGACCGGCAGATTTTTTGCACTTGGTCAAATTCTCCCACACTCTTGAATGAAAATGATCGTTTAGTATCTTCAAACTGTGCTTAACCTCACTCCACAAATAAATTAAAAAATTAGTGACATCTTCTGTTTTTGGTAGAACAACTAATTTTTGTCTTTGTCTCTGTGTTCTATTTTCAATGGCAATTTTATTAATCAAGTGATTCATGCTCTTCTGCAATAGAAACATACAATTATCCACTTTCTTTCCCCTCTCGGTATCTCCGGATATGATGGCTTCAAATTTGGACGTCTCTCCAATTTGTAGCAGCAGAGTACATGAATTGGTAGCACTACTTGGTGCCCTGTACTCCCCCTTGCTGAAAAAAAAAACATATATTGAAAAAGCCTCATTGCATGTGTTTCGCACGTAAAAAAAATTATGTCCTATATTAAAAGTAGGTTTTAGAATGGTGAGTAAACATTGGCTTTTGCAGCAAATGTGCTTAGTTGGATGATGCCAAAGGATTGAATGAGGTATATTGAACTGAACAGTGTTTTCTTCAACTCTTGGTGCTGATAAATGCTGAATTTAACAAATTGCAAAGATAAATACAATACAGTGTAAAGTGTAATGAAATTCCGTTGGTCGTATAACAATATGCTATATTTCTTCTCGCAAAACACAGTATGGTCTAATTACAAATTTCAGTTGAAATGAATCTGTTTCGAATGAAAACCAATTGATTTTAATTAATCATTGAAATGGTAGAAGTAGAAAGCTGAAAATATACCTGAAATAATTTTTAAAAAACCTGGAGCAAACTCACCTATAATTTAATCCTGCCATTTCGTGAATTGCCTTTGTTACACTATCGAAATGTTTGGGATCAAAGAGTGATGTCATGTCCGATATTATTGAAGATCAAACTTGAACGTATTCAGATGTTTATATGTTTTTTTTAATATATATATATATATATATATATATATATATCCATGTTGTTGTTATTTTTTAATGTGTTCAGTTGTTCAAATACGAAAGTCTTGTATGTCACAAATATATTTTTACACCGTTTCTCTGAGTTTTTTCACGAATATCCATTGCAACTGTACTGAATAACATTTGTTTCAATTGGTTATGGGCCCAGTGTAACTCAGAGAAAGTAAAGTAAATTGAATATATGATGAATACTGAAATTGTCAAAATTGAGAAATTACGAGACAATCAAAACTGGACCGAGTGGAAGTTCCAACTAAAAGTAATCCTGAGAGCCGCTGATATCCTCGAGGTCGTGACTGGAGAAAGCAGTAAGCCAACACAACCAGTACATGAGAATGAAGGTGAGAATGCGGATACAAGAAAGGATCTTGACGAAGAATTCCTGAAAAAACAGTCCCAATGGAACAGAGACGATGCCAGAGCCCAGAAAGTTTTAGTCACTTCAGTAGAAAAGAATGTTATACAACATCTGATATGCTGCAATACCGCGAAAGATATGTGGGAGAAACTTCACAGAGTTTTCGAGCAGAAGTCCGAGGAGAGTCTACATTTGCTACAAAAACAATTCTACAGTTATACGAAGAAAGACGCAGATGATATGGCAACGAATATATCCAAACTTGAATCGATTGGTGAGCAACTGAGGCAGCTAGGAGAACCAGTACCAAAGTCAATGATGATAACCAGGATTTTGATGACGTTGTCATCTGAGTATAATCACTTTTATAGTGCTTGGGAGTCTACACCTGATGAAAAGCGAAATCTTAAAAATCTCACATCAAGACTTCTTCTTGAAGAATCTATAATTTCGATGCAACTGAGAAAAGAAGAGAAATCTGCATTATTCATTCTTAATGAATAATTCTAGTCAACAAAAATCTAGAAACTGTAAGTCTAGAGCTCCATCGAAGTCATTACCTGGAAAATGTTTCGTTTGTGGCAAGAAAGGTCACTGGAAGAAATACTGTTGGTTCAGAAAAACCATGACCAATAGATCTGATAAAAATGCAAATTCAGCAGAACTTCAAGAAAACATGAATGCATTTGTTGGAAAGTTATTGACAGTATGTCAAGAAAATTCATTGGCTATGAACAGCGATGACTGGTTTATGGACTCCGGAGCTAGTCACCATATGACGAGTAGATTTGAGTGGTTCCATGAATATAAAAACTTTGACCATTCCGAACCAGTACGAATCGGAAATGGTGAAAACATGTATGCCCAAGGCAGAGGCGTTATCAGAAAACACAGTTTAGTTGATGAAGATTGGAAGCCTCAACAGTTAGTTGATGTTTTGTATGTACCTAACATCGCTTTGAACTTATTTTCTTCCGTAGCTGCCATGGACAATAATTTGAAAATTACATCTGATGACAAGAAATGCGTATTCACCAAAAACAAACGGATTGTTGCAGTTGGAGTCAGGCAGTCAAAACTATATTTTATGCAGTTCAGAGTAATTCAACCAATAGTAAAAACGCCGAGTTGTGTAGCAAACGTTGCTGAGCTGGCGAATATACGTTTATGGCATGAACGGTTGTGTCACCAGAACATCAGACAAATCAGACACATACTGACCAAAAATAAAATAGAGTACAATACCGATGAAGATGATCTATTTTGTGATGCTTGTCAGTTGGGAAAGCAACATCAAACCCCTTTTCCAGAAAGTTCAACAAAAAGCCGAAGCCCAGGCGAGCTCATTAATACTGACTTATGCGGTCCCATGCAAAATGTTTCAGTTGGTGGATCAAAATATTTTCTACTTCTTAAAGACGACTTCACCCATTATAAGGTGGTATACTTCCTGAAAGAAAAAAGTGAAGTTGCAGAAAAACTGAAAATTTATTTGGCATTTATCAAAAACCAGTTTGGAATAAATGTCAGAAAAATTAGATCAGATAATGGTTCAGAGTATGTCAATCAGAATGTGAGAAAAATCCTTGAAGAACATGGCATTCAACACCAACGAACTGTACCTTACAACCCCGAGCAAAACGGTGGAGCTGAAAGAGAAATGCGAACAATCGTAGAAACCGCTAGAACACTGATACATGCAAAGGCTCTTCATCTGGAGTTATGGGCGGAGGCAGTAAATACTGCCGTTTACATTTTGAATAGAACAGGAACCAGTACAATTAAAGGAAAAACCCCGTACGAATTGTGGACGAAGGAATTGCCAAAAATAGACAATTTGAAAGTATTTGGATGTGAAGTTTACACTCATATACCCAAAGAGAAACGTTCCAAATTAGATCAAAAATCCAAGAAAGGTATTTTTGTTGGATATTCTGAAAACGTAAATGGTTTCAAAATATGGTATCCTGAAGAAAGAAAAATGGAATTCAGTCGCGATGTCATTTCCAAAGATGAGCTGTCAGTAGCAGAAAGAAAAATTAAAGATGATTCTAAAGAATTTCAAATAGTATCTCTGACAATTCCTGCAAAAGAGTCTGTAAATGTGAGCGGTACAGAAGAAGTCAGTTTAGATGATGGAAGAATAGAAGAAATGTCAGAAGAAGATATTGAACAAAGCCCTGAAAACCCATCCACAGAGGTGACAAATATGGACATTGAATCTGATAAGAATGAATCTGAAGATAACGATGAAACTCCCAGATATATTTTAAGGGACAGATTCAAATTGTTGGCACCATCAAAATATACAAATTATTTTATGGCGATGTCAATGGTAGCAGACATTTCTATTCCCAGAAATTACAGAGAAGCTATGAATTCAGAAGTAGCGGAGAAATGGAAAGAAGCGATGGATGATGAGATGAATTCTTTAATCCAAAACAAGACTTGGGAACTAGTTACGTTACCAACAAATAAGAAATCTATAGGTAATCGCTGGGTGTACCAACTGAAAACAAAAACAGATGGAAACATCGAGAGGTACAAAGCTCGATTAGTTGTGAAAGGATACTCCCAACGATATGGAATAGATTATGAAGAAATCTTCAGCCCGTTTGTCAGATTTGACACAATCCGAATGATTTTAACTTTAGCGGCAGCAAATGGTATGAAGTTGAAACAATTTGATATCAAAACAGCTTTCCTGTATGGTGAACTGGAAGAAGAAATATATATGGCTCAACCTGAAGAATATTCCGATGGAACAGAAAACGTTTGCAAACTTTCAAAAAGTTTATATGGACTGAAACAAGCACCCAGAGTTTGGAATACAAAATTCACAACGTTTTTGAAAAATTTTCACTTTGCTGCTACGAATGCAGATCCTTGTGCATTTTTGAGGAAGGAAGGAAACTCGATCCTTTTTCTGGCTCTCTACGTAGATGACGGATTGATAGCTGCCTCTGACAAGTCTGACATTGATATCATTTTGAATCACTTAAAGGATGAATTTTCGATCAGAACTTCAGAATTATCATTTTTCCTTGGTATAGAGGTACAACAAGAGCCGAATGGGACGATATTCATACATCAGACGAATCACATAAGGAAAGTATTGAAAAAGTTCAACATGATAGATTCTACCCCAAATGCTGTACCTGCTAGTAGTGAGTCTGACCAGAATTTCAGTCTGGAAGCCGCAGATATGCAATCAATACCATATAGACAAGCTGTAGGAAGTCTGATTTATCTATCAGTTTGTACTCGTTCAGACATTGCATACGCAGTTGGGAAAGTTAGTCAGTTCCTAGAGAATCCCCAACGAAATCACTGGAATATGG
The DNA here is from genome assembly GCA_944452925.2 of Chrysolina oricalcia. Lineage (NCBI taxonomy): Eukaryota > Metazoa > Arthropoda > Insecta > Coleoptera > Chrysomelidae > Chrysolina > Chrysolina oricalcia. Next base: position 45,897,090 of record OX101823.2, on the reverse strand, counting down.
TAAAGAGAATAATGAAGTATCTGAAGGGAACAATGCAACTTGGAATCCAGTATAAAATAAATGAAGACATGGTACTGAAAGGATTCAGCGATGCAGATTTTGCTGCTGATACAACTACAAGACGCTCCATCAGTGGTTATGTTTTCCATTTAGGAAATTCTCCAATCTCTTGGGGTTCTCAAAAGCAGAAATCCGTGTCTCTTTCGACAACAGAAGCCGAATACATAGCCGCAAGTCTAGCAGCAAGAGAACTCATTTGGCTAAAACGTCTTTTCGAAGAGCTCATGGAACAGTTGCAGAGTACTCCCCTATTGTTGATAACCAGAGTGCAATCAAACTAGTGAAGAATCCTGAATTTCATAAGAGGAGCAAACATATCGATATTTGCTACCACTTCATAAGAGAGAAGTTCAAAGAAAAAATATTTTCATTGGAGTTTATTCCAACTAAACACCAAATTGCAGATATTTTCACGAAGCCGATACCCAAATTGAGATTTCAGTTTTTGAGAACGCAGTTGGGAGTGACCTGAACATGGATATACCAGATTCAAGTTTGAGGGGGAGTATTGAAGATCAAACTTGAACGTATTCAGATGTTTATATGTTTTTTTTTAAATATATATCCATGTTGTTGTTATTTTTGAATGTGTTCAGTTGTTCAAATACGAAAGTCTTGTATGTCACAAATATATTTTTACACCGTTTCTCTGAGAGTTTTTTCACGAATATCCATTGCAACTGTACTGAATAACATTTGTTTCAATTGATATTTCTGAGTTCAAAGACTTAGCCATTTGGAGCACTTTACCCAAGTGCTTCAACCTGCTACGGATCATTTTGTGATGGTGGCTGCTGGTGCTATATTTAACACACAACATGTTTTCATGAATGATAATGAGTTCGTCATACCTAATTAAATTTGTTATCGAATCTTCCCGAAATTTTGGAAAAATCGAATGTTTCATCAAGTCACTAGCCTTATTTAATATTTTTGGTCGAAGAGATCTACTTAAAACTTTCAAATCTCTTTTTTTATTTCGGTTTGGCTTACATTTCAGACGTATATGGTTACGAATATTTCTACTTGAATAATATCCTTTACAGTAAGGACATGGCACAGAGTCCCGATGAATGTTGGACTTAACTTGTGATCTAACTTTAATGATTTGATTGCCATTCCCAGCATTATAATCAAAGTCACCCCTTTTTTGAAGCTCATATAATCTTGATCGCCTCTCTGTTGATCGTACAAATAGGAATAACCTCCATTCAAGTATACATTTTGTTTTAGCAATCAAATACAGAAAGAGACAATGTTTTGATAAGTTCTATAATAGATTTCACCTGGGAAAAAAAACAAAAAGGAAATTTGTATCGTTTTCACTGTGAAGTCCAAAAAACTAATAAAATTGGACACTTCAGTCTCAGAATAGAATACTTTATATAGTTTGAACCATTGTCATCCCCAATTCAATAAATTCATTTTGAAAAATTGATAAGATCAACCAAATTTGAAAAACATCAGATTTTAAATAGAATCAAATGATGTATAAAGCTAAGAAGGATAACACGTTGGTGCATTATATTCCTTCTGGTTTTACTGTTGGTCGAATAAAAACATTTTTGTATTTTATAGACCTATCATGACTGTGTCCGTTGTCTGGTTATTTTGCAAAAATATTGGTACAGTACAATATCATTGAACAAGAAAAACAAGAAATCGTGGTGTTTCTTCTGAAAGTGATCAAGTAAAAATTTGGCAAAAGAAGATTGTATCTAGTGAGACATACTTTAAACAAAAAAGTACCAAATTGGAAATTTTTTGCTGACGCAGTCGTTTCAACTGAGCATGTGGTAGCAGGTAGTAGTAATTTGGTAAAATGAACCAATTTTTCCCAAATCTTGACTTTTAGCAGAAACCCCACTATATTAATACATTATAATAGCTGAAAATAATGGTCACTGATTAACCATATTTTAGGAACTGTTACAAATACAAAAAATAAGGAATTCTTTCATATTTGATAACTTTTTGATACTCTTTTACTTTTTCCAATCAGTAGTTTTTGAAATACAAGTGAAAATTATTTCGAAGAGTTGTTGAAATAATTTTTTTATGCAACTGAAATTACTTAGACTATCTAATTAGCTGTTCATCAGTTTAGCCACTTTATTGGTAAAAAAATATTGTATCAAAATTTAATATATACCTTTTGGGAGAGAGAGAGCTTTTTCAATTTCTTCTTCATTTTTGTGGATAAGAAAATGTTTTGGAAGCTTAGTCACCAACTTTTGGCACACAAAACAGCAGTGCTCTTTTGTTTTCTTCTTACCATATCTTGTATCTTGCTGTGATACTACAATTGACAAACATTTTTAAAAGGGAAATAGAGTATCAAAAATTGAAGAACGGAACCTGAATAGAAAAATAAAAAAAATAAAAAATTTAAAAAAATATATAAAAAAACGTATAATGCATGCCTAGTAAGAAACCTACCACGTTCATTTCGCTTTTTGCTACTTGAATTACTATATTTCTGTCGCTCTCCACCTGCAAAATTTTTCAATTTATTCTAAACATGCAAGCTACAACATTTACAGTTGCAATATGGTGCACCCCAATATATCAGAATGAGAAACGCTTTATTGTCCTAGAACATTGATACCGTAGACAAAAATAATGTAGAAGGCTTAACTGAATATAGGAAGCACATTGTCTTAAGTACATTTTGTTTTTTTCACAACATAGCCAAATAAAAATAACAATTAGATCCAAATATGCTTCTGAAATAGGGACCAAGGACACTTTAATTCGTACATCTGTATTTTTTCTTTTTCCTCAATGCCTTAAATATACTGAGAAAATGAATTTAAAATTGCATAAATAATTAAAATTTATGTGAAAAGTTTCACTGGTAAAATTCATCTTTTCAAGCTTGCTAGCAGCCAGTTTTTTCGTTGAAGTGTCTACTATTACATTATGTGATAAAAGAGTAGCACTACTGTGGTATTCTTTTTATTTACTTTTAATTATTTATTTTATTTACTTATTTATGTTGTGATTTTTTTCCCCACTTTTATATTTTTTGGCATCCATCACCACTATTCTTTGAGGCTAGTTTTCTTCATAATCAGTTGATGTGATTCTCAATTTTCATATTGTGATCGATACATTCAATAATGCTTCCATAAAAGAAGAAAAAGTACTCAATAATGTAATTGAATTTTAAGTGTCAAATGACGTTTATGTTGATATAGAAAAATTTCAAAAAGACACAATTGAAATTGGCTATGAAAGTTATTGAATAATTATTCTTCGAACAATGTAAGATTATTTCCACTGACAAATGAAAACTTAAATTTCACTGATAACTTTTCAGAGAGACAACTTGATAAAATGTAATCATGGTATCCTAGGTTATTATTAAAATGAAAACGCAATATCCTAAGATTTGGCATCTCACCTCTTTTATCATCTTCCAAATACCTAGACGGGGCATGGAACAAATCTGCCGAAGAATCAGAAGGGACATACGAAATATCTCCATCTGTTTCGAAAGGATCTTCTATATCAGATAAGAGATTGTCCTCCATAGGGTTTTCATCTGAAAAACAGTTAATGACATCTTGTTGTCCTTCTGCAATCAGTAAAACAATAAAATGGCCATTTTGTGAACTTGGAAGTGATTGAAACTGCCAAGAAACATTATTTTTGAGCTTTCAGACTGAAATTTCAACCCACGATCCCCAAAATTTTTGGTGATCCACGGTTTCTCCCTAAACTGAAATTTTACTTTTGCTACTACTACAAATTTTGCACAAAAAACTGAATGGTTAGGATTAATGAAAGTTTATTCCTTCTTTTTCATTATTTTTATGTTTATTCATTTATAATTACATAATATTGAATAATGATAACAGATGTCCTATAGAGTATTATTGTTGTATATAATAAAAAACAAAAATAAATAATGAAATTAGGAAAATTAAATCAAAATAAGGAAAAAACAAGAGAGCCATCTCAAGTCGTAGCTGAGCATCGGTTTTTTTATTGTAGCAAGTATTATTTTTCAATTGTATAGGAAAATACAAAAATTGTAGTCTCACCTGCAGTTTTTATTATTTGATCGGATATAATATTTATGTGTTTGCCATCTCCACAAATAATATCAGTATCCCTACTGGATTCTTTTATAAGATTTTTTTGCAACATATGGATTCTGAAAGAGAATAATCAATTATTGTATTCATTGAAATTAGTAGAATTATTTACCTATTCTTTGCAAGTAGATATATGGAACACCATTCTTTAGATTGGATAAAATATTATTCAACACTGCCCGACTACTGGACTCGGCAATTTTCTCGGCTTTATAATGATGCCCATCAATCCATTTAGCAAACTTTCCACGAATCTCTTTTTTTTAGCACACGTGCCAGACGTTATCTTCTGTGTATCTTACTAGGCAGTACATTGCATCAATGATTTTAGCTCTAGGTATATACCTATCATACACACTGAACTCCTTGAAACAATAGAACCTTTGCCGTAATAATAACAAAAGAACCTGTTTCCCATACTTACCACTACAAGAACCACGAGTACACATACATAGAAAATAGTTCTATAGTAATAATTTCTGAATAATCTGAATACAAAATTACGAAATAGAGATGCAATGCAGACAACAAGAAAACGCCGTAAATTGCGACGCGACATGAAATATACCGCGAAATCGGTGAAAGGGGCGAAATGGCATCGAAGCACAGATTCACAGAGCAGTCAGACCCACAGAACTCATACTTATATCTCATTATAAGTATAAGTTCTATGGTCAGACCACCTCGAAACATAATATGAGTATAGTCAAAGCATTGTTTTAATAGAAGTCAGGTCAATGCCTGTACAATCGGTATTGGACCTATACCTCAGGGCCGGTTCTACCACCTTTGGTTAAAAGTGAGAGTTTGTCAACCACTGGTCAGATTTTTATCTCAAGGTTGGGAAGAAATGTGTTCTATCACAATGTGTTAGCTACTTTTGACTAATGGTCGCTTCTGCTCGATCGTCTTCGTGACTGTACTAACCATTATAAAAATATTATACAAATTTTGAATTTTCCGCCCAAAACTTGTGATATTGTGTTGGTTATGGTTGTTATGGTCATGTCGTTATTACTCGTTATTTGCTATTTGTTTTTTCTTTATGGGGTTGCTTTGTAGAATAAAATGGAATACAAAGGACAATATAATGTGAAAGAGACAAAACTTAGAGGGAGAACGTTTTTAAGACAAGAACTCTTAGAGTTTGTAAAAAAATACTACAGTGTAATTGAAAATAAAGGGACCGATGCTGGAACGTGGAAGACGAAGCAGCAATGTTGGGAGAAAATTTCAGCGGAATTTAATTTATGGCAGAAGGTCGGCCACGCAACTCCATAATAAATGGAACTTGCTGAAAAAGACTACAAGAAGAGAATATGTTTTAGAAAAAAAATATGCAACGAGTACAGGTGGGGGTGAATATAAAGCACCAAGAATATCTGATGTGTCAAAGAAGATCCATGAACTGGGTGCCCAAACCATAGAAGGGGGAACAAACGAGGTTGATTGTGATACAGTTGAAGGTAAATATTGCTATTTGAGAATCCGATAGTAATTTTAGATGATCCACGAGCTGCATGTAGTAATCAACCAGCAGAGCCCTCTTCTCCACAGCCATTAGAAGTGGAGAATGTGCACGAATTACTAAACCAGGTAAGCATTAGAGTTTGTTGAAATTATTAGTTTGATAAAGAGTCGTGTTGAATGAACGAAATTAAACTAATCATTGTGAAATCTTCATACTGTTTTGTTAATGTACGACACACCAGTGTGAACTTTATCCTTTCAACAATGTTGATCGGTGAAGTGCATATGCTAGACACTATTTTATTTTAATGTCTAGTTGTTATGTACCCGATTTCTTAATGACTCATCATAGGATATGAATGTAAATACTTTTTAGGAAAATATTGTTATAGAGTACCACGAAGAATCAGATGAAGAACATATAAGTAAAGTTCCAGAAAATAATTGGCAACATATACTCCGGCATCTTTAAAAGAGCCAATTCATCCTGCATTAAATATAAGTAAGACTCCAAGTAATAAAATTACATTATAATATAAAAAACTTTTTCACCAAAAACGTCGTTAAAACACATGGCGAATTTGTATATGCCAATAAGGAAGTTGCAGACTTACAAAAGAAATATTTTTTAAAACTAACTGAAATACAAGTTCAGGAAGAGACAAATAAAAAGGAACAGCATGAGTGGGCTAGGGCTGAACATAAAATGAAAATGGAGATTTTAAGGGAGGAGCTGAGACAATTAAAAGAAAAACAACATAATTAAAGTAATTTTGTAATAATATTAAAATAAACATTTTTGGTGAAATTTGTTTTATTTTATTGTTCGAATCTCAAGAAACACAAATTTATATAAGGGATAACAAAAGTTTGCAACAATAATAAACAATGAACAAGGTACTTATACAGGTTGGTCCTAGTAATTGTACACAGACTATGGTAGCTTCTTGACTTGAAAATATTACGATTTGAGACTACTTGCTTTAATAGAATATTAATAATAAGAGAGAAACAAGGAGTTAAACATAATTTTTGAAATTTTGTACTAATTAAAAAACAAATGAATGTATTGAACTCAAAATTGGTGCGATATAGTTTTTAAGGGGAGGAATAAGAATTTGTTACCATTGTTCGAAGTGTAGATTCACCCAATTCTAACAGTAACTAGCGAACTCTAGGAGCACCATAAAAAATTATAATAAATTCTTAGTTTTCCTCCATAACCTTTATGTGACTGAATAGGTACCCGGGTACCTATTCAGATTTTAGATATAAATACTTTTTTTGTTTAAATTCTTTGAAGTGTGTGATTTCGTGACATTTCTAATCTAGGTTTTTTCTACACAATGTTACAATAGAAATAATATTTTTACGCTATTTTAGAAATAAATAAGGTCCAAAGTTTTTTCACCCAGAAATGACGGTGTAGGTACCTGGGTACCTCTATCAGTTTTAAATGCAAATAGATATTTTTTATAGCCAGAATGAAAACGCGAAGTTTATCTGCATATATTTATTTATATAAATGGTAACAAAAAAACAAAAAAATCTTACATATAAGGTCAGTTGGTTTTTTGGCAACATTTTTTACATATAGTTTGATCTACAGAGTGTTCATTACAAACTGGCTTACAGCAGGATTTACACGCTTTACGAGTCTTCCTTTGTTTGAGCTTTAATTCTCGACAAATTTGGCAGCTACCAGCAACCATAACACGCCCAGAAGCATCCCGTCTTGGTTGTTCTCCGGCTGGAGTAACAATGGGCTCGATTATTTGTCGACCAAGAACCATTTCTAGCGACTGACGTGTGAAATAATTACCAACAACTTTTGGAATAAGGGATCGCATTTGTATAACGGGCAAGCACATGTCATGAGCAAGATCTTTTAGAAATCTTCGACGTTGATCAGTTGTTCTAAAATTTGGATTGTGTTCCTTGTAAATACAATAAGAAGCCAAGCCACCAACATCTATTGTGTTGAAAAAAAATGCCAATGGCCAACGATTTGTTCTACGTTTTACTGTATACTCGCCTAGCATCTTATCCATGGTGTCAACGCCTCCTTTTGTTTGATTATAATATTTTATTATTTCAGGCTTCGCCACGGTAGTATCATCTACTTGGCCTGTAGTGTGCATCGTTGATAAAAGAATAACAGATTTGTTTTTCTTTGGAACATAGGAACATATTGTTGCATCTTTGTTGAATGCGAAAATGGTTGAGTATATAGGCCTGTCTTTAGATGCCTGCATATTTGGTGGTAAAAATGCCTTATTTTTCCTGAGAGTCCCTACCAAAGTCATCTTCCATGAATTCAAAGTACGGGCCAATTGCAGACTTGTAAAAAAATTATCCGTTGTTACATTTCTTCCCGAACCCTTATACTTTGCCACTAGATCCAAAACTGTACGCTCACCGACATTTACCTGTCGTTCACCATCTAATGGTTTTCCAGTGTATAGTTGACCTTGTAAAGGATAAGCATTTGCCGCATCGCAAGCCCAAAAAATTTTTATTCCATATTTTGCGGGTTTCGGTGGAATGTATTGGGTAAATTTAGTATGTCCCCTGTAAGGAAACAATTGTTCGTCTACTGTTATACATTCTTTTGGCTTGTAGTTCTTTGCCAAATTTGAATTTAGAATAGTCCAAATATCTCGAATTGGGGCAGCTTTATCATTTTTGGCACGTTCGGCACGTGTGTTCTGATCATCAAAGCGAATAAATCTGAGAAACATTTTGAACCGATCTCGAGACATGGCCGCTCGAAATAGAGGTAAGGACTCTAGTTTCCACATTTCAGATACGTGTTCCCTATTAGACCTGTGTACGCCAGCAGCAATAAGAACTCCTAAAAATGCATCTAATTCTACTTCAGTAAATGGAATGAATACTTTCGGGCTTGGTGTGTTGGGAGGTGGATATTTATCTGCCAATTTTCGGTTCCATTCGTCCGTTACTTTTCTACCTTTTTTGTTAGAATGCCTTAGAATTAAGGTACACATTTCTGGAGATCTAATAGACTTGAAAATTTCTCGAGCCGTGTATGAACGACTAAAGGATGATGCGCCACTTTTTTCGTGCAGAATATTACGACCTATTGTTTGCCTTTGTATGTGTCACTCCACTGAGTGCCATCCTTGCCAGCCCAAGTTGTTTTTGTAGGCGCTTCTTCTTCGTCAACGTTTTCATCGGAATCAGTATATTCTTGCTCCACTACAGGCTCCTTTTCTATATCAGATTCCTCGGATTCTCCACCTGATAACAATTGTGGAATATATTCGTCTTCATCGGACGCAACAAATGGCTCTTCATCAGACAAATGTTCTACTGCTTCTCGTAATTCTGCAGAGGTCAGCCTGAAATAACATATTTCGAATTACCTTTATTAGTATAATTATTGTTCTTGTTTCTTTGTAAGATAAAAAAAACTTCCACTCCACTGCGGCTCCTACACACATAGACCACAGGTAAGCAAAATAACATGACAGTTTTCATTATTCATACACTACTAAAATCAAAGAATCGTCTTATTTCTTACCTTTCATTTCGCCATCTTGGTTTCGCAATATTGGCTTGGCTTGAACCAGCCTTACTATCAGACATTCTAAAACAAAATTTAACAAATACGCTTAATCACCCGCAGTTGTTTATTCGACAAACTCAAACATGCAACTGACCTGTAACTAGGAATAAATTCAGTTGATGTCGCTGCGCTGTTGCCATTTAAACAAAGTAGGTACCCAGGTACCTACGCCGTCGTAAGAAGGTGTTTTTCTTCCCAGTCACATAAAGGTTAAAAACTATATTGTGGCAATTTTGAGTTCAATACATTCAGTTTCTTTTTCATTATTATAAAACTTCAAAAATACTATCTCACCTTTGACTCCCTGTATTTCTCTTATTATTAATATTCTATTTTGCAGTTCTGTATGTGGTAAATACCCCGAGACAACACTGTCAACTTAAAAAATCAATTAATATTAAACAACTAAAATATTGTAGAATTACCACAGGAACTTAAATGCTTCTCTAGGGTCCAGGTGGTCAATTAAATTTTTGATTTCGTCTTTGGTAATGTTAAATTTACAATAAACCTGCAAACCATTCATTAATCATAGCACGACGAACTGCGTCTCGTGCATTACCCATAACGTTAAGGTGTATATTATCATCCAAAAATTGTTCATCTGGTGGCACTGGTACATCAGGATCTACAGGGGTAACTTGTTCTTTATGTTTACAAGCAATATTTTGTAAAACAGCACATGCAACAATAATTGCATCTGCTTTTTGAATGTTTTCCCTAATGCCTGTAGATAAAATAGGAAACCTTCGTTTCCATACCCCAAACAGTCTTTCAACTGTTGAACGAGTTCGTATTAATGATTCATTATAGAGTTGCTCCTCAGGTGAAACTGGATGAGGTAGAGGAACCATTAAATAGGGAAGAACTTCATAGCCTGAATCACCAATTAAAACATGGTTTCCCATTTCACCTCTTTCAAACCGATGTTTTATTCTCGATGCATTGAATATTGTTTGAACATGAGCTGCACCATGCCATCTGGTAACAATATCAAAAATTTCCAAGTTTGGTCCAGCAATCACTTGAGCATTTTTTGAAAAATAGTTCTTTCTATTTCTGTACAGCTCAGCAAATTCACCACCTATGATTAAAGAAATTAGTATATTTTATTGAATCTGTATAAACGGTACCTACCTGGTGACTGGAGTCGAATAAGGGTACAATCTATAACCCCAACTACTTTTGGAAAACTGGCCTTATTATAAAACTGTAAACGGACAGTTGAGATTTCTTCTTCTGTTTGTGGCATATTTATAAATTGGGGCCGCAGTGAAGCAAGTATTTCAGTAACTTCCTGAGTTATAGTGAAGGCTGTTGTTTTGCTGACATGACAGAAATCACCACACACAATATAAAAACTTCCTGTTGCATAATATCGTAATGTCATTAACAACCTGGTCATCACAGGAATAGGAGAATTTCTGAAACAAGAGAATAACGTAGTGAATGCAATTGTAATCAATAAAATTTTAATTACAAATTTACTAATATACTGTCGGTAATAGAATTCATGTAAAACCACTATTATAAATAACCAGTGTCAGGTTATGGAGTCACTGAATTTCTTACCTCTCAGTTCTACATTGAATGTCTTCTCGAATTGTTTCTAACAAAATATCAACAGTTTCCTTTTTCAGACGAAATCTCATAAAAAACTGAACGTCATTGAGCATTTCATAATAATTTACTCTTTCTCGGATTAATTTTGGCCTTCGAGGTTGGGGCATGGGAAAGAATAATTCATCCTCATCTGAACCATCAAACCCTGGATCAATCATTATTTATATAATTTGTAAAGAATGTCAAGTTTGTAATTTTGTATTTTAATCCGTATAAAAAAACACTGGGAAGTGGGAAGATAACCTCCAATAATTTTTGTTCATGTCAAGTCAAACGTAAAATGTTTAGTTAACCAATGGTCACTGCCTCAACAAGAACTCAAAGTACCTGTTAACTTTATCCTTGTCAGAGTTACTTTAGCCTATGGTTATATGGAAGCGAGAGGTCATATAACAGTAAACTTATTGTCAGATCTTGCTAACCATAACTATGGCTTTTAGCCAGAGGTGATAGAACCGGCCCTTAGTCTCATCTAGTCTCATCACTTATAAACATAGATATTTGACGTCATTTTAACGCAGAGTTCTTCAAGGAACCCTGATTTCAATGCTGTACCATTGTTTATATAGAAGTAAGATAGTAAGCCAACCTTATGGGAATAATATTGGATTCAAAGCACTGAAATGAAATATAATATGATGACTGGAATGCTCGTCAGGCTGCGCGACTGGATTTCTCATGGAGGCCGCCATGTTTGTTTTGTGGTTCCTGGCAGTGGCGGAGGAATCGAGATTGAGTTGATTCTAACATATAAAACTGATACAAAGACGCGCTGCACTGCACTGGCGTGTTTACAAACCATAAATTGGGAAACTAATAACACGTACGTGCAGATGAATGTCTCTCTCGCACCCATACAAGTAAGCAATAAAGTATTTCTCTGCTAGATTGCGTGTGCCTACTTTCTTCATCTCCTAGAGTTATCACTTTATACGGGTTCGCAGAGGAACTAAGAGCATTCCAGTTATCATATTATGATTTCATTTCAGTGATTCAAAGGGATGCGACATGTAGATGGCGACAGTGATCTCGCATCCAAGTCATGTCGTAGCTTCAGTGATGTGGTCTCCAAGTTATGTCGTAACTTGATTGAAACAATGGGATAGCATTAAATCAGGTTTTTTTTAAGAAACCTGCACTAAAATGATGTCAAACATTCATATTTGTAACTAATCACGCTAGATGACACTCGCATTTGAGTCCAATACCTTTTCCACAGGCATTGACTATTTTACTTCTAACATTGTTTATATAGAAGTAAGATAGTCAATGCCTGTGTAATTGGTGTTGGACGCAAACGCGAGTGTCATCTAGCGTGATTAGTTACAAACTTGAATATTTGACGTCATTTTTATGTGGTTTCTTCAAAAAACCCTGATTTTAATGCTGTCCCATTGTTTCAATCAAGTTACGACATGACTTGGAGGCCAGATCACTGAAGTTACGACATGACTTGGATGCGAGCTCACTATCGCCATCTACATATCGCATCCATTTGAATCTAATATTAATCCCATAAGGTTGGCTATCTCCTATATAAACAACGGTCAGAGTAAAGGATAAAAAATCGAAGTGTACGACATCTAACAATAACTTCAGCAACTACTGTAAGAGTGAATATCAAACAATAGTCCAATGTTGGCCGAGTAAAAAAAACTTGTTTTCATTTCTTAGTTTTCAAGTTTTTATGATCAGATAACACCTAAAAGTGCTTAGAATAGACCATTTATAAACTATTGTGTTTGCCCTTTTGGTGTTGGTGGCAACAAAATAGTGCTCAATAGTGCTCTAGCTACTGCACATGCGCATATGCATATGCATGTTCAGATAAAAATTGTCGCCCCCCCATCACTCTTTCTCAACTGGTTTTATTACTATATCGCATGGATGTAGAAGCTCGCGATACGTTTCGAATTCATTAAATGAAGTTATTGAATATAGATATTCACTCTTAACTTCTGAACTATCCAAGTAAAGGCGAAAACATGCGAATTTCGCAATTTTTCAGCAAACGAAATGGCGGCCAAACATGCCGCAATAATGTTCAAATATTTTAACTTTTTTGAATTCGCACATATCACGGAGCAAAATTTAGATCAGATATATTATTGTGTTCTGTACCTTCGCCATTTTCATTTGACTTGAACTTGAAATATGTTTGCTTCAGACAAATGCTGTTTATGTTTTTAATAGTTTTCATCACAAAACAATTTCATTTACATTTGCCATTCATTGCAATTTGTTATTTAAATATGGAAGACCTGTTAAATTACATGAAATCATTTATATGTAATTTTTGTCAAATACTCCATGATAAAAAAGTTCAGGGAGATTATTATTATGATTATTATCGGGAGATGCAATAGATCCGCATCCCAATAGATTTGGGTAACTTGCTTTCAGTTCGACCAACTGTTGTTCACAAATATTTTTATTGAATTCAAATCTCGCTTCTGCAATGATCTGTTTTCTGTTAACATCTACATACAGCCATTATGTAGCAGATGTCCTAAGAACTCCTGAGCATCTTGCAGGGCGTCACCAATAAAGTGGGGTGCAGAACTTTGGATCTGCCTTTGTTTCATTCACTAGATCTGCTGAATCACCTGACAATAGATTATTGATACTGGTAATAAAACTTGTTAATTGCGTTTCTTATTAAATTTGTTGTTGAAGGTACTTATCATCTGGAAACAACATGAAATCGATATCTTTTGCATGCCGAATTCAAAAATCCTCTGTATTACAAATCATAATTAAAGTGAGTGAACGTCAAGGAGAGTGTGTCGTCACAAATGTAATACTTGGCAAAAACTGATTCCAAACAATAGTAATTTACGTAACAAGTCCGGAAAATACTGTTTTTTTTTTTGGACGAGTAGACCAAATTCTAGGACGAGCGTTAGCGAGTCCTGGAAGTCTGCGAGTCCTGGAAGTCTGCGAGTCCTGGAAGTCTGCGAGTCCTGGAAGTCTGCGAGTCCTGGAAGTCTGCAAGTTCTGGAAGTCTGCCAGTCCAAAAAAACTGTTTTCGGACGTGTTGCTTACACTATTTTTTCGGCAATCATGTAGAATAACAAATCAATGAGATGCATTTAGTCTAAGAGACGAAGAGAGGTCGACTTTCACCCATCTGTTAACCGGATGAAACGATTCCAAATTTGAATATTTTGAACACTCCAGTTCGTATTTGTATTATATATTGAAATTCGAACAGAAGATAGGTACCAACAAAAACATTCTAATTCTTATTTATATTAATATTTGTATTAAAATTCGAGCACTTCCCGGCCTAGTCCGGGAAGTGCTACTTTCCCAAAAAAAAAGTGTCTGGGAAGTGAACACTTCCCGAATGGTTGCCGAAAAAGAATTTTATGTGAAATTCGCGTCTGTTGATGATTTGCTGCTTTGCTTATTAGTTTGTGTTTCGTTGTTTGGATTTTGTTGTCTCAGGCAAAATAAGTTGAAAAACTTTAACGGAAACAATATCGGAGTTATCGGACAAGCTGATTTGATTTCGACGAGGTTTGTTTGGAATCATTTCTTAACAAGAATGACATGTAGACGTCATGTCTGTCCTCGCCTCTTCTCCTTTACAGCCAACTTTTTTCATTTGCAAATGATATTTCAGAAAAAGGAGAAAAACAAACAACAATGTCTAACCTCGAATACCGAAAATTGATGTTATGATTCATCAATCATCATTTACCGCAATTTTTTTGCCGTATGAGCATGAACGTCCATGCTGCGATTTTTTTTGCGATTTGCAAAAAGCAGAAAAATTGAAAATATTCGCGAGGGTATGAACGATCCTTAACAATCTAAATATACACCTGTAGAGGCAAAATATGATCAGTGATAACGATAATCAAAGAAAAGATCGTTTTTGTCCCTTCCAATATCTATTGAAAAGCGTAATCCGAAAGTTTCGAGTTGAATTCTCATATGTCATATGTCATCCGTCCAAAATGTCTACGACAAAATATGACGGATCGTTCAAAATCATCAGTTTTCTTCTCATTCTAGTCTGTTTCTTCTTCTATAATTCTTCAATAATTTTAATAAAATAGTGCAAATTTTTCCAAATGTGTTTATTGTGCGTGCTTGGTGCTCACCTGAGTCGAGTAGTGCTATGATGCCAATGACAACCTAGTACACTGTAAATAGCAAACGGCATTCGCGGAAATTTTCCTGATAGGTGGCGCTGCAGGTCTTTTAAGGTCGCCGTTTGACCATATATCTATTAACTGCGAATATGGATAATAAGGATAGCCTACGTGATGCCAAAAAAAATTGGCATCGACTTCGAATTGGACGCTGCTGAATTATTGCGCTTGCGCCAGAGATTCCAATTCAAAGACACGATTTTGTTTTTTCATCTCTTTCTAGCGTGCACGATTTGGCAGCAACAATCATCGAAGGTATGAGAAGCCTACCTTAAGGTAAGTTCATAGACTCGCGAAAAGCGAATTTCGCGTTTCTCAATTCGAAAAATTTGTGGTAGTTCATACTGCGTGTGCGTGCTGCGAAATGCGAATGCAAAATCTTTATCGTCTATTAATTTTTTTCTAATTTTCTAACCTTTTTTTAGTATTTTTGATCTTTATTTGTTTTGGAAGTCTACATTAATTAAAACATATTTAATTTTAATTCAAAGTGCTTAGGTGAAATTTACAAAATGGATGAGGAAACTTTTTAGTGGCAACGTAGACGAAAAATTGGAGCTTATTTGTTGCTAAAAAACGCGATAGGAAAATTTATAGGTCGATTTGCACCTGTGAAATATTCAAATTAAGAAAAAAAACAAGGTGCATATTATAAAATTTCCACAGAATGACTGTTGAGGATTTCGACATTTTATTGGAAAAAATTTCTACATCTCTTACCAAAATATATCATTCCCGTGAACCTATTTCTCCTGGAGAAATGATATCTCTTACACTAAGGTAAGAACTCATAGGTATAATAGTAAATGTAGGTAGGATTCTGGCTTTTGATATTTATACTTATTTTTAGGAAATTATAAATAAAATCCTGGAAAAAATGGTGTATACATCATGTGTAAACCTAGACTGAGTCTGGGTAAATAATCATGAGGTTACCATGAAAATACACTTTTTGCACTTGCTGCATGAAAAACTATTATAATTAGCATGTACCTATTTGTCTTTAGGTATTTGCAAGATGTATAGAAACCGCATGGTGTGTTAACTGATTCGATATTGTTTCACACAAAGTTCTCGATTCTGTAATTTCAATGGGCACGACTGTTCCATTCGTCAGTGGATGGCGCATACGTCGAAAATAGTCGTTTCCAATATTCCGAAACGGAGTGCCTACTGAGAAATTTTGGAGTATTCGAATGTTGACATTGATTTTGATTGATGGTTAATTGTCATTGGCATCAACGTATTCAAATTTAAATTTCATCTTGGTATTTACCATGTTTTTTCTGCTCTTCTTATACTTTTGGTTCAGTTCGATAGTTTTGCGACTTATTCATATTGTTGGGTACCTAGTTCATCATTGATTCTTGTTTTTCTTTCGTTCGTAAGTTAGTGATTTATGACATCCTGTCAACTCATGAATCTGTAATGGTTATCCGCCATCTATGTTATGATGCGTAAGATATCCTACCGCATTAAAATATCGGAAATCATGTTGGCCGTACATCGACAGTTTTGGGTGACAATTTCACAGATATAAGTGAATACACCATAATTTCTATACATCTTGTATATTTGGGCTATTTGGCATCAGGCACCAGCTAGTATGCACAACATTTCTTAGGGTGGATTTAGTCAACTTCAGCAAAAGCATTATCATAAACATAATGGTAACATCAAAGGTTTTTAATATAAACTTAACATTGTTGTATAAATGGCGCCATTTGATATATAACAGATTCAACTTTCGTTTTTAACATATATTTAAGCACAATTTTAAAATGGTGTTGTCTAAATGCACCATTACTTATATAGATTGGGAAGTACGGTTTCCTATACGGTTTCCTATACAAAAAAAATACTTGTGGTGCTATCTGGAAAACATTGAATAAAGAATATTTACCATTTCTCGATGAAGATATGTGGAAAAATATTGCTACTGAATCCAAATTGTTGAGGAGCCATTGATGGCAAACATATAAGGATCCGGGTAAATATATATTTTAGGGGTTACTGCACTACCAATAGCTTGGCCTATCAGAGCCGTATTTGATTGACAAAAATTAAACTGATCCAGATAAGTTTGCAATGAGTTTTTCCAATTTTTAATGGGTTTAGTTCAAATTAGTGTGTCATAAAACAAATACTGTGATACTTCAAAAAATGTAATGTTTAAATCGTTCAAATAAATAAAAACACAAACTACAAACATCAACACCAACGAAACACTGAAAAATTGACAATTGGCACTATTGACAGTGTTTCTAGCATGCGCTTGCGCCAACGTTCTTTCAATTTCTAGATTGCTGCGATTTCGCTTTTCAAATTTCTAAAATAAAGTTTTTCTGTCACTTTTTCCGCAATTACACTTCACTTAAATTTGACCAATGAAATCGATTTAATATTTCTCACCACTTCATGTTCAACTTTGCGACTTCGCAAAACTTTTAAAAATTTGCTTGTCACTTTCTTCGCCTTTCAATTTGATTTCAATTCGGCCAATCAGACAGTTTTTCGCATTTCGCTTTTCGCGAGTGTCTGAACTTACCTTTATGTGGTGCTAATTCGGCAAATTCCTACATAACCTCATAATCTGGATAAGGTTACAGAGAGCAACTGTAGATTGTGCTAATTATAAGAGGGCAGCACCAAGGAGACTCATATTTAACAAGGTGGGTTCAATAAGCTCTAGCCAATCAAAATCTTGTAGCATCAACGCGTCATAGTGACGTACTTGTATATGAGTACAGAGTCGAACTCGAACCAAGCAACAAAACTGTCAGCAGTAATTCTCATATACCAAGAGCTAGTTCGTCATCACTGTCTATAGAACGGCGGCCATGACATGTCCAACCACGTCACATTTCGTCACAAATGTTCTTTCATCTCTTTCTACTAGTGTCTCCATTGTCGTAGGAATATGACACATTTAAAAAATGTCTACATTCATGCCTGAAAGAATTTAGTTCGATTTCGTGTTCAGGGAGGCAAAAATACATCACTACCAGCAAACTATTCTCGGCGGTTATGAGGCCGATGTGGAACGAGATTTACCTTTTCAAACAACTGTCCGTTACATACCCAATCCATATTTCCTCAAGTTTAATGAGTTTTTATCCGCTTTTGGCAGAAAATTGATTGATGAAACTCTGGTAGCAGTTAACAAACATACATTTCATTATTACAAAATACAATTGGATCAATGAATCGTTTTTTTAATGAAACAAAGTTTAATTCACAGTCTTGCGCAAAAGTTTCCCAGCTCCCGTTTGAGAAAAGGTAAGATAGATATTTTTGGCTTTAACTTGATTACTTTGCGTCTTATGGCGTGTTATCAATATTCGTAGTTAGTAGATATACCTATGCGTTTAACCCAGCTTGACAAAATATTCCGATAGAGAAGCCATCAGTTATTTTAATGAATATATACCACAGAACTCATACTTATCTTATAGTGTCGTTTGTTAAGACGTACTCTGATTGCTCTACTTGCTTGAAGTTGATTTTTCAAAAGAGAAAGACAAATAAAGAACAAGTGTTAGAGAAAGATGAACATAATATGTGAAAGTGATCTCGATCAACTAGAGCAGCCTTCTATGAACAAGCCTTATGACTAGAACGCACTTTCGCTACCCTAATCTCGAACAAATCGTGTGCAAATAAATTAGCTCAGAATAACGTGGTTCCCAAGGAGACTAAAATTTAACAAGGAGTGTTTGATTCCCATAAGACAATGTGGACACTAGTAGGAAGAGATGAAAGAACATTTGTGACGAAATGTGACGTAGTAGGACGTGTCATGGCCGCCGTTTTCTATAGACAGTGACGGACTAGCTCTTGGTATATGAGAGTAACTGCTGACAGTTTTGTTGCTTGGTTCGAGTTCGACTCTGTACTCATACCCAAGTACGTCACTATGACGCGTTGATGCTACAAGTTTCTGATTGGCTAGAGCTTACTAAACCCTCCTTGTTAAATTTTAGTCTCCTTGGTGGTTCCCCACACTGCAGATTGACCAACCTATGAGTTTGCGCAATAGATCGTGTTATTATGCCGAATATGTCAGGGACGGTCTAAGGATTTTTGTCTTCCTGCTCCTGAATGTGGTATAAGTTGGTAATAGCATTGGCAATATAATACAGTTTTCCTTCAATGATAGGTATATACAGAAAAACAATAATTGACTTCTTGAAAATGAAAATATTGAGTCTATGTCTATTTTGTTTTTTCTCGCGACCAAGTATGAAGAAATTATTGTGTTCGTCAAAAAATTTAAATTTGATATTATGAAGGGAATTGATTCTATTTCACTCATAGAGCCTTTAAATCAATCAGAAAAAAATCTCATTTTGTGTGTCCATCGGCCTCACGCCTGAACCGCTGAGCCCATTATACTCGAAATCTATATCAGAAAGTGAGGAAACACTTTGTCAAGGTCAGCATATTTTTCATTTTAGAAATTCTGAATATTGAAGGTGATTTTCATGAATATTTGAGTAATTTGGGTATAGTGGCCTTGTGTTTAAGTGATTACGAATGCTTTTGTTATAGATGATGTGAGTTGAATCAATTAAGAACGTGTATGTTGTGATTTTGAATCATATTCTGTGATTAAAGAATCTACTTCTATGAGTTAATTAGTTATTAATGCGAAAAAGTACCACCATTTTCGTTGAAAAGCAGAAATGTCCTTGTCTGGAAACATAAAATTCAGAAAAAGAATATGTCAAATATATTTTCGCGGGTGTAAAACCACATTTTTACATTCGGTCAGATGTTGTCATTTATCATTGTAAATTAATCGTATTTAATTCAAAAACATTTCTTGTAATAAGAAGTAGATTATCGAATGTTAAGAAAAATAAATATAAAAAGTCAAAAATTCAAATTGTCAAATATGGTACAGGATATTTGATTCACTTTATTTTAAATATAGAGAAATGGAGGAAAACGGACTATAATAATTCTTATATTTTGTAATTTTGCACACTTAATTCTATAAATTGTGACTCACCTCATAGGGAGATATATCAAAAATGTGTTTTTATGGAGCTGAATAATTGTTCATCCTAGAATAATGTTGCTGAATTTTGGTGTATGAAGGTTTCTGAAAAATTTATTTCATTTGGCATAAAATTATCGATAATTGCAAGAACCTGCCGGATTTTCCTCTCAAGGAAAATATAAATTTCTATATAACAGTTTGTGATGGCCTCATGAGACCACCTCTATCTTTTCTATTCAATAATTTAAAGTTTTCTGCATCTGCAGAAGATTCTGCAATGTCATCAATACTGGACAAACATACTCTACATTTGATATTTTTTTTAGATTCAAGGACAAATCTTTAGATATGTGTAACTACATTTTCTGTCATTGGTGGATCCTGTAAGCGATTGCAGTGCTCATCCCGGCGAACAATGACGGGCACCGGGCCCCCGCGTGTATACAACCGTGATAACCTGGACTGCACTGATGAGGGACTACATCCCGAAACCGGTCTGCAGTTGGTTCCTTGTTTGGATCAGGCGGTGTCCTGCTGTCTGTCTCTGAGAGCTCTTGCAAAGTTGTTCCTTCAAAGTAAGGATCTTTGCACATATGTCTGACAGATATAATTCAATATCTGTCGAGGTATTAGCTAGAGAAGTAGTTGTTTTCTGTCGGACATATGCCATACAAGCCGTGGTGGATCCTGTAAGCGATTGCAGTGTTCATCCCGGCGAACGATGACGGGTACCGGGCCCCCGCGTGTATACAACCGTGATAACCTGGACTGCACTGATGAGGGACTACATCCCGAAACCGGTCTGCAGTTGGTTCCTAGTTTGGATCAGGCGGTGTCCTGCTGTCTGTCACTGAGAGCTATTGCAAAGTTGTTCCTTCAAAGTAAGGATCTTTGCTCATATGTCTGACAGATATAATTCAATATCTGTCGAGGTATTAGCCAGAGAAGTAGTTGTTTTCTGTCGGACATATGCCATACAATCTATACAAAGGTATAGTGAGTTCCTAAAGGATTGTTTTCGACTGTTTTACAGTCACTGGAACATTTATTGCTCCTTGAAACAAGTATTCAGCATATATATTGTTATGAAAACAAGTATTAAATAAATTGCTATTATTATTATTATCACATCCCAGTAAAAAAAAACAGCTAAATGCTTTATTTTAACTTTATACTGAACCAAATTCTCAGCAACAATAAAATATTTCATTCAAAAGCAGCATAAAGGCAGGAAAATGGAGTTTCCGAATCAAGTTAGGTGCTTCCGATACCATTCCATGTTCTCCATGAAACATGCAACTACCAGCCAAGTTTGTTAAAATTATTTTTTGTTCAAATATTACAATTTCAAAATTATAATGCAAAATACAATTTGAAACTATGATTTAGAATAAAATAACTTGAAAAGACAGCAAATAAAGTTTAGCAGAATTTTAAGTGAAAATGAATACAAAAGGTAAAAAAATATGTATAGAAATAAGTTATTTATATAAGTGAGTATTGTTGATTAATCCCAGTGCATAGTAATAACAATTCGTTTAGTGAAATCGTGGGTGCCAGACAAAAAGTGAATTTTGAAGAGAGGAAGTAGGTAGTTTGCTGTTGCTAGGAAAAGGAAAATTTATTGATAAGAAGCGGATTTTTTGACATGAGCAGAAAACTTATAAAATTTTACTGGCTTTTGATTAAAATAAACGAAATAGAATGATGAAACCAAATAAAACCAAAGAAAGGCGATAGCAGAACGAAAAGCAGCTGAAGAAAGCACAACTTACATACTACAGCAAGAACAACAGGTCAAATCCAAGCTGATAAGTTGGTGGAAGCTTCAAAAGTTATGTTTCAAAGGTATTTATAGATATCCTTTCCAAACCATCACCCAAGGTGAAGAATATGAGCACTTACTTCAAAAGGTCACTGACACCATCATATTGAATATCCCCGATAGCAAACTCACAAACAATTTAACGTTCACAAACATTTTAACGTGCACAAAAACTCAGTGAATTTCAAAAATTCCCAGCTATAAACTGTTCCATTGTATATAATTCATAAACATTGCATCATTTTAGTTGTTTATTGCTTATTTTATACCAGTAGTATAACCTCAAAATTTAAATAATCATAGAAATTCATTCCTGGTACGTTCGGATGTCATATTCTTTGTTTGGCAGTTGTTACATTTCCAGCATAGGCTCGATAAGTGATTTCTATGGTCATTTTAAAGGGGGTTTTAGCAAATAAATTTTTTATCGCAGAACAGGAATAGATAAGAGTTTATTTGAAATTTCATATTCAATTTGAGAGTTTTGCTAAATTGATAAAAATAAAACATATTTGAGTTTGAATTATTGAAATTTATTTACTTTGATAGCATAATAAAATTTTCAAATTTTGATATTGATCGCAACCCTTCCGAAGAACCCAACTTGAGAAAGAGTCTGCATGATCTACGACGAGTGAGTCGAGTTTCTGAAAAAGAGAGAAAAAGGTAAAAGTATAAAGAAAAAGGTGTAAGTATTGAGCTGGGCAAAATTTGAAATCAAAGGAAAATTATTTGTGAAAAAAATTTGTACTTATTTCTTCATTAAAAAAAAATCAAAATAAAAAAAAAATATTATAACAATTGTCGCCAGCAACGTGGAGCACGATTTTGGAAGGGCAATTTTGTACAGAACGGTGTAGAATTTGAGTCAAAACAGAGTGACAGGTAGTATAAGAAAGTCTGAAAGTTGAAAGTATGAGAACAAAGTGAGAAAGAGAAAATGGATCTAAGACACGGAAAGAGAACTGCAGTGATTGAGGAAGGAAGACAGGATGAAAATCAAGGTGAAAGTAGTGGTATGGGAGAGAGAGCAAATCAGATAGGGGATGGAGTAGAACAAAGGGAACAGAGAGAAAGTATATGGATGGAAGGACAGATACAAATGTTAATGCAATTTATTGCTAAAAATATGGAAGGTATGGAGAGAAAAGTTAGTGAAAAAGTAGAAAGCGTAAAACAAGATATAGGAAGTGTGAAAGAAGACATTATAAGAGTGAGAGAAGGAGTAAAAGAAGATATTGAGCGACTGGAAGAGAAAATGCATAATAAATTAGAGGACAATAAAAAGGAAATTTTAAATTTATATAAAGAATTTGAAAATAGAGTGATACATCAAAATAATCAATTTTATGACAATACAAAACAGGAAATTGTAGATATGGGAAATGCAATAGAACAAAATGCTATTAAAATACAGGAAATGAGGGTAGATTTGGACAATAATAATAGGGAAATTATAGGTGAAATTAGAAAAGTAATTAAAAAGGTAGAGAATCACCATAAAGAATCTGACATTAGAGTAAATAATAATAAAGAGGAACAACAGAAACACATAAAACATTTAGAAACTAAAATCAAAGAGTTAGAACAGGTTAGAGGGAACATTACTGAAACTAGGATTATTAATAATTGCCAAGGGGTACAAATAAATAATAAATTTGAGGGAAAGATTAAGAAATTACACCCAACAACTTTTGTAAAAATTATTAGAAATAAAACAAGAAATATGACAGGAATAGAAGAGTTATAAGACAGTACTTAATAAATCAACCCTGTATTTGGTTCAATAGCCAAGAGAAGAATATTAATAGTTTTGAGGATTTTGAAAAATTATTTATTAAACAATACTGGGGCGAGAATACACAGTTAATAATCAGAGACAAATTACAATTTGGTAAGTTTGATGAGAGTAGGAGTTTCAATTACAATAATTATGCTATACAATTGTATGCCATAGCACAGCATTTAAATCCGGTGATGAGGGAAGATGAAATTGTGGGCAACATTAGCAGACATTTTAGGCAAGAAATATTCGAAGTTATAAACATGCACGAAATAAAAACGATGGATAGACTTAGTGAATATCTATTAAGATTAGAACGAACACTATCATATAGAAATTTTGAAAATAGATATATGGCTAGTAATACACAGAGTAGACCACTACAAAATACACAAAATTTTCAAAATAATAGTTATAATAACAATAATTACCATAATAGAAACATGGGAAATAATAATAGGTACATACAAAACAGAGAAACACAACAAAACACTAGGTACAATAACAACTATCAAACAAGAAATTCAAATTACAATAATTATCAAGAAAGGAATCAGAATTTTAACAATAATTATAACAGGCAAAATGGAAATTATAGGGGAAATTATAGACAGAATGACAATGACAATTATAATAATAGAAACTATCAAACAAGGTATGACACAAATAGGCAATCACAAGATCAGTCACAAAATTACAATAGGGAAAGTAGAAGAAATTCTTACTCAGAAAATAATAATGATAGAACTAGGCAGGTATACTTTCAGAGGAGAGCAAATAGCGTAAATAGAGATAGAGAAAGAAGTATAGAAAGGGCTCAAGAAAATAGACAGGAACCACAAGCTTCTACATCTACACAACATGAAAATTTTCAGTAGAACCATATGACAAACTGGACACACATAATTATGAACACCCTATAGAATTCATCAAAGTAAACAATATAGAGGAAGAACAACTAATAGGATTGATTATTTTAAAAGGGAAAATAGGAGAAAAACATGTTAAAATACTAATAGATACGGGATCAGAGGCATCATTATTAAAAGAAAAAATTATAGAAAATTCAGAATTACAAAATAAAAATGCCTAAAACTTCTTTAATGGGAGTAAATGGGAAAAAACTGGCAGAAACAAATCAATTTTTGAATACCAATTTGGAAATAAATAACAAGATAATAAATCTACAACTACTATTAGTAAAAGAGATGGAATTTGATGTAATAATAGGAACAGATCAACTAGAAAAATTGCAGGCAAAAATAAACTATGGAAAGAAAGGAATAGAATTGAATGGAGAATGGTTTGAATTTATAGAAGAAGAGCAAGAAATAATTAAGAATATTTTGTGTATAAACAGAATGAATGAGAAGGATGAATGTGAAGATAATAAAATAAATAAGGTATATAAATGTAAAGAAAATTATGAAGATTATATAAAACAATTATTAAATAAGTATAAGAATTTAATTATGAATGAATCTAGAGTGGCCAAAGAGTATGTACACAAAATAGAAGTTAGGGAAATAGAAAAATTCAAATCTAAAAATTATCCAATTCCATACAGATATAGGGAACAAGTTAAACAAGAAATAGATAGAATGTTAAAGCATGGTATTATAGAAAGAAGCGCTAGCAATTACATAAATCCTATTGTAGTTGTAGTAAAAAAGAATGGTGATCTTAGATTATGTTTAGATGCCAGAGAGCTAAATAAATTAACCATTCCACAATATGAATCCCCATTAAATATTGAAACAATTTTTGGCAAAATAACAAATACTAAATGTCTTTCTAAAATTGATCTCAAACATAGTTTTTGGTTGATTCCTCTACATAGAAATTCTAGAAAATATACCGGGTTTTGCATAGAAGGGGTAGTTTATCAATTCTGTGTTGTGCCATATGGGCTGCAATCTGCTTGTCCAGCGTTAGAGAGAGCTCTTCACAAGATACTTGACAAATATGAAGACTTTGCATTACATTACATTGATGACATATTAATTTACTCAAAGGACGAAACGACTCACAAAGAACATTTAGACAAAATACTTTACTTATTAGATGAAGCAGGACTTAAAATTAATTTAGAAAAATGTATATTTTTTCAAAAGGAGGTGAATTACTTATGGTACAAACTAAACGACGAAGGACTTGAAATGGACCCTGAAAGAATACAAACAATACAAGACTACACAAGACCATATAACTTAAAGACATTAAGGGGATTTCTGGGGATATTAAATTACTTTAAAAGACTAATACCAGACCTTAGTGACAAGGAATTACCTCTAATAGAGTTACTCAAGAAAAATGTTAGATGGAAATGGGGAGACAGACAGGAAAGAGCATTTATAGAGCTAAAAGAAATGTTCATAAACAATTTAAAAATTTATCACCCTGATTATAACTTACCATTTATTCTAAGGTCAGATGCTTCCATGTTCAGATTTTCTGGAATGTTGGTTCAACACCAAGAGGGAAAAGAAGTTCCAATATCTTTTGTATCTCGCATAACTAAAAAATATGAGAGGAACTATAGTGTAACAGAACTAGAATTGGCTAGTATAATTTTCTGTATTAAAAAACTTAGATTTTATTTATTGGGACAAAAGTTTTTTATTGAAACGGACGGACCATGAGGCATTAATGTCAATAGTAAATTGTAAATGTGCAAGTAATCGAATACACAGATGGGCACTATTACTTCAAGAGTATAAATTTGAGATTAGACACATACCTGGTAGACAGAACATAATAACTGACTCGATAACTAGGATGGAAACAGACAAGACTAACAATAACAGACAAATTAAAATAGGAGTAAATGTATTTAGAAACATGACAGGACTTTACTCAATACAAACAATAATTGAAGACCAAAAACAACTCACTGACAAGGAAAAAAGGGGGACAATAGAAAAGGAAGGGATTTGTATAAAGGTAGTTAATGGGGAAGAACTTTACGTAGCAACGAAAACACTCACACAACAATTAATTGACGATATACACCACAAATACAAACACATAGGAATTAGGAAGACTTGGATAATATTTAGGGAAAATTACATCAGCAAGAGAGACTTAGAAACGACAAAGGACATTATAAGCAAATGCAGACTTTGCCAACTAGCGAAAAATAAAAATAGGACTAACAAAAACGAACCACGAACAATAATATCACAACGACCATTACAGATAATCTCTATTGACTTTGTAAGTAATTTAATTACCACAAACAATAAGAACAATAACATTTTCGTAATCACTGACCTATTTTCAAAATTTATTAAGATATATCCCACTGAAAAAACTAATTTTAAAATTGTTAAACAAATAATAAATCAATTTATAACAGAAATAGGAAAACCAGAGAAAATTATATTAGACAACGCTACTTATTTCAACAATGATAAGATGAGAAAATATGCCCAAAGTCTAAACATTCAACTCAATTTTACCAGCATTAGACATCCTGCATCTAACCCGGCTGAGAGATATATAAGGGAGGTTATTAAATATTTGAGAAACATCTCTCAAGATAACCATAAAACTTGGGACGAAAAATTACCTATTGTAGAAAAATATTTAAATGAGGTACCAAGTACAATTACTGAACAATGTCCGAAATTTATAATGACTGGTAGTATGCCTGAAAGAGAGTGGATTAGTGAAGAAAGGGATTTGAGTGAAGTTATGGATAAAGTGAATGTAAGGATAAGAAGGAATGCTGAAAAATACTTAAGTAGAGAGAATGAGCGTAGAAAGGGAAAAGTAAAATTTAAAAAGGGAGAACTAGTGATAATAAAAGCTTTGAGAGTTCCAAACTATAAAAGAGGAATATGTGCCAAGGTGCTACTTCCATTTGAAGGCCCTTACGAGATTGACAACGACGAACCTAAAAACAGTTATCGATTAATTGACCCTATAAATAAAAGTTTAAGAGGCATATTTAACATTGAAAGTATTTATCAGTTCAAGTATTAAAGAGAAAGAAAATAACATAATCACAAACAAGAGTTTTTTTTTTAGAAAAACACTGATTTCTTGAAAACAAAAATTTTCTTTCAGCAACTGAAAAGAAAGAAAGAAATATTAGTGAAACTTGTAAATATGTAAATAGAAAATTTTATCCTTTGAATTTTGTTCTGGGAATAACAAAATGTCAAAGATAAATTTTGGCGAATTGTTATGAAAACAAGTATTAAATAAATTGCTATTATTATTATTATCACATCCCAGTAAAAAAAACAGCTAAATGCTTTATTTTAACTTTATACTGAACCAAATTCTCAGCAACAATAAAATATTTCATTCAAAAGCAGCATAAAGGCAGGAAAATGGAGTTTCCGAATCAAGTTAGGTGCTTCCGATACCATTCCATGTTCTCCATGAAACATGCAACTACCAGCCAAGTTTGTTAAAATTATTTTTTGTTCAAATATTACAATTTCAAAATTATAATGCAAAATACACTTGGAAACTATGATTTAGAATAAAATAACTTGAAAAGACAGCAAATAAAGTTTAGCAGAATTTTAAGTGAAAATGAATACAAAAGGTAAAAAAATATGTATAGAAATAAGTTATTTATATAAGTGAGTATTGTTGATTAATCCCAGTGCATAGTAATAACAATTCGTTTAGTGAAATCGTGGGTGCCAGACAAAAAGTGAATTTTGAAGAGAGGAAGTAGGTAGTTTGCTGTTGCTAGGAAAAGGAAAATTTATTGATGAGAAGCGGATTTTTTGACATGAGCAGAAAAATTATAAAATTTTACTGGCTTTTGATTAAAATAAACGAAATAGAATGATGAAACCAAATAAAACCAAAGAAAGGCGATAGCAGAACGAAAAGCAGCTGAAGAAAGCACAACTTACATACTACAGCAAGAACAACAGGTCAAATCCAAGCTGATAAGTTGGTGGAAGCTTCAAAAGTTATGTTTCAAAGGTATTTATAGATATCCTTTCCAAACCATCACCCAAGGTGAAGAATATGAGCACTTACTTCAAAAGGTCACTGACACCATCATATTGAATATCCCCGATAGCAAACTCACAAACAATTTAACGTTCACAAACATTTTAACGTGCACAAAAACTCAGTGAATTTCAAAAATTCCCAGCTATAAACTGTTCCATTGTATATAATTCATAAACATTGCATCATTTTAGTTGTTTATTGCTTATTTTATACCAGTAGTATAACCTCAAAATTTAAATAATCATAGAAATTCATTCCTGGTACGTTCGGATGTCATATTCTTTGTTTGGCAGTTGTTACATTTCCAGCATAGGCTCGATAAGTGATTTCTATGGTCATTTTAAAGGGGGTTTTAGCAAATAATTTTTTATCGCAGAACAGGAATAGATAAGAGTTTATTTGAAATTTCATATTCAATTTGAGAGTTTTGCTAAATTGATAAAAATAAAACATATTTGAGTTTGAATTATTGAAATTTATTTACTTTGATAGCATAATAAAATTTTCAAATTTTGATATTGATCGCAACCCTTCCGAAGAACCCAACTTGAGAAAGAGTCTGCATGATCTACGACGAGTGAGTCGAGTTTCTGAAAAAGAGAGAAAAAGGTAAAAGTATAAAGAAAAAGGTGTAAGTATTGAGCTGGGCAAAATTTGAAATCAAAGGAAAATTATTTGTGAAAAAAATTTGTACTTATTTCTTCATTAAAAACAAAATCAAAATAAAGAAAATATTATAACAATATATATATATATATATATATATATATATAGGTTATGATAAAGTAATTTACAAAATTCATAAAAACGTACAACGTTTTGAAAAAAATGCAAAAACACGTCAAACTGTTTTTTTTATTCCGCATCTTTTGACATAAGTTACAAAAATAACACATCAAAGTTGTCAAAGTTATGACGTCATCAACAAATTTTTTTAATGGGAAGCTAAGATTTTTATTACATTATGTGATAGAGCTTGTGTTTTTACACAAGGAAAAAATAGTTGTAGTAGGGCTCACATAAGAAAAAAAACGAGAAAATGAATAAAAAACGAAATAAACGTAAGTTTCATAATAAACTTTTCAATTAACTAAACAGTCCATTAAACCAACTTTGACGTGTTATTTCTGTAACTTATATCAAAAGATGCGGAATAAAAATAAAAGTTTGACGTGTTTTTGCATTTTTTTCAAAAGTGATCGTTGTACGTTTTATGAATTTTGTGCATTACTTTATCATAATACTGTATATATATATATATATATATATATATATATATATATATATATATATATATATATGGATATATATGGATTTAGCTAGGGGCAATATATGAAAATATAAGTAGAAAAGTTATTGGGTATAACCCTCATAATGTTGTGCAACCGTACCCACGTGTTTCGAGCTTAAGCTCTCATCAGTACGGTAAAATCAAGTGCGAAGATGTACAACACTTGTATGTACCTATAGAAGAAATAGTCACATTGTGCTGAATATCCAGATGCCTGTACAATTGTTACATTATGTATAACTAAGTTCTTCAAAGCAATATGATATGTGATAATATACATTATGGTGAAATGTACTATAGGACACAAGCTTGATGCCGATAAAATCGTGTCTGACCACTTACTACGTTGATTGATATTAAGAGAAGTCATATTACCATACTGTCTATACTACTTGTAAGTGTGTCCTAAAAAGTTTTATGTTAATGGAGAGAAAACTTATGTTACATTTCACCAAAAAAAAAATATTCTTGATAAAATGTTCTGCATGACCTGGAAAGGACCCCGCAAACTCCTTATGGAATTTGGGTCCCGGTGGATTTTTTTGAATTTTTGGTATGATGTAGTCCATGTAATTCTCAACCATTGTTACCACTGCGCCAACCCAAAAAAATGAACAGTTTGGCTGCTAGGGGGCGTTGAAATCACCCCTTGCGCAGATTAGACTATTTATTTTTGAACCCGGTAACAATAGTTCGACTTGTTTTATTGTTACTAATGTTGCACAATATTGTGCTGTTTTATAAAAAAATTCTTACCCCCTCCCCTTTTTCCCCCAACTCCTATTACGAAACGCAAAAAAAATATTTCTCGAGTGTCTTCAAATGTATCGTCGAATGTTTAAATATGCCTAAATAAGGAAAATAGCAGTTTTTTATGATTATCCCCCCACCCCCAAAATGACACAAAACGAAAAAATTTCGGTGGATTTTTCTGAATTTTTGATATGATGCAGATCAAGTTATTTTGAATAGAAATTAATTGGGTGACAAACCCCAAAAATGAATAGTTTCGGTGCTAGGGGGCGTCGAATTCATACCTTGCTCAGCAGGTCGATTCTAAGATTGCTGTCGTATAGTTTGAGACGACATAAGTGATTATAACTCCAATTCGATATCGAAATTTGACAATTTCTCGATACTGATTATTCGACACCAGTGGAGGTCTCGCTTTGTTCAATTCGATATGTCTATCTTTTTTCAATGTCTACTATTCCTTCTTTGTTATTGAATTTGTGAGGTTATACCAAGGACAAATAAGTAAATAACTTTATATTTCGTTTCTCTTTGAACATCGCGAAATTAAGAAACCTATTCGACATCAAGCCATGCTAGAAAATAGAGAACAAATCCTGAACATTAGGAGAAGACGTCAGCATGCAAGAATGCAAAGTAACCCCTTCGATTTACCTGATAGGATGTTCATACGTTTGTATAGGTTGAACAAAACTCTAGCTAGAAGGCTTATGAATATAATTCTTCCACATATGAATCAACCAAAAATTAATGGTGGGATCGACAATATCACAAAAGTGTTTTGTGCATTGAGATTTTATGCTACTGGTTCTTATCAAAGAGGTATAGGTGAAGAGGCAACTGTTAACCTTAGCCAAACAGCTGTTCATAGGGCTATTCATGAAGTTACAGATACTATCAAAGACATCATGGCTGTAGAATGCATCTCATTCCCAACAACTATAAATGAGAGAAATAATATAAAATTCCATTTCATGGAGAGATGGGCCTTTCCTGGAATCATTGGTGCGATTGATTGTACTCATATAGCTATTCTTAAACCAGAAGGTGACGAATTCAACTTTATCAATAGAAAAGGATACCATTCTATCAACTGTCAAATTATTTGTGATCATAATTTGATGATTAGAAATATTTTTCCCAATTTTGGTGGTTCCACGCATGACTCATTTATTTGGAGAAATTCAGTAATAAAAGAGTATATGCAAACACTGCATGAAAACCAAGAACAATCATGGTTAATTGGAGATTCAGGCTATCCCTTACAACCCTTTCTAATGACACCTTTTGTAAATCCTGAAGAAAATAGTCCAGAATCAAGATACAATTATGCTCATGTAAGAGCCAGAAATTGTGTGGAGAGATGCATAGGTTTAATGAAAATGAGATTTCGATGCATTTTGAAAGAGCGTTCACTGAGGTATAAACCACAATTTGCAGCAAAACTAACAACGGTTTGTGCAATTTTGCATAATATGTGTGTTGGTGGAAATGTGCCAATCTTCGATGAAATGGAGCCTGAAATCAATAATCCTGATTATGAAGCAGATGTCAATATTGATGGGGCAGCAGGGCAGCTTGTCCCAGAGGGAATAGTTGTTCGAAATAGAATTGTTCAACATTATTATGCATAGAACCAAATTGTTATTAACATTAATAAAGTACCCAATATTACAGCATTAACTGTTTTTTTATTTTCAATATAACAAAATTAACATCTTTCTTATAAGTTTATATGTTGAGACAAATCAAAAGAACAAAACGAGTTTTTTCCATTTGTTTTAACTTGTTTGATTGATGATCTATTTATTTTGTGGAAGTTCATGATGAAATAAGAAAAGGAAGAAAAAATATAACTTTTGTCCAGTTTCCACTAACACTTTACTACTTTATTACTTTATAATAAAGTAGTAAAGTGTTAGTGGAAACTGGACAAAAGTTATATTTTTTCTTCCTTTTCTTATTCCATTTGTTTTGAACAAAATAAGTAATTGTTTCCTAATAATAATCAATAATATATCACACGAAGAATTTTTCCTTTAAAACTCATGAGTATTTTTAGTCTTGCATTTCCACAATAAACTGATTGGCTTGTCGATCCAAAATCTGAAAAAAAGAAAATGCTTGAAGTAAATAAATGTCAATGTAATAATAAAAGTAAAATCAGTAAGCATTAGAAGTAGTGATGCATGATTTTGTTTGTTGATTTAATTAACATTAAACATGTTTTTCTAATGCTTTCTATGTCTTTGTTAGAAAATTATATACCTACATTTTCAATATTTTTATTCAAATCCCCAAACACTGCTAACATGCCACCTAAATTCTTTGATATGTCTTGAAGGACTGTTTTTATTTCTCTGAGCTCATTTATCGTTTCTTTGTATTCAGTATGATAGTCAATTTTTTTTCTCTTTTCTGGAACCCCTTCACAAAATGTTTGTAACATTCGCTTCTTTGTATTTGGTACAGTCAATACATTTTTCGAAAAAGGTACCTCAGCACAAACTTCTTTGGAGAATGAGCATTCAGGCATATCATTAACTTCTAGAGACATATCATTTCCTTTGCCTATAGGTAAACGGTATTCTTCAGTGTCCAAGCCAGTGAAATTTTCTCCCATAATATCCAAAAACTTAAGTTCCAAATCACTTAAGTTGTGGTCATTTG
Organism: Chrysolina oricalcia; assembly: GCA_944452925.2. NCBI lineage: Eukaryota > Metazoa > Arthropoda > Insecta > Coleoptera > Chrysomelidae > Chrysolina > Chrysolina oricalcia. The sequence goes on along the minus strand of OX101823.2, from coordinate 45,863,769 downwards.
GTGGTCCACCACCTGTTTGTTTTATATTCTTTTTGATCCCAGCTGCCTTTTTTTTCAAATTATATTTATAATCAGTCCAAGTCTGGAAAAAGTATAATTGAAACCCAATGCTGAGAATACTGTGTAAAAAATCTCATAACATAACATACCTTTATGGTGGACTTGTGAACAAACGAAAAGCAAAAGTGCAAAAGGCAACAAACCAATGTTCACATTTTCTGAAAAAGGCAAAAATATTAGGGGAAAATTAATCTTTTCATGGTGACGAATATCTATGATGACCCAAAAGGAGCAGCAGCAGCAAATTCACCCCATTTCGAATATATCAAGGATATTGGGGTTGTAGTTAATTGCAGATATCTTAGAATCACTTGAAATTATTTATTGGCTTTTGCTCATTCACTTCTCAAATCATGGGAAGGTAATTCTCAAGTTTTACCTACATGATTATTCATGAATCCACCTTCAGTAATAGAGAGTAACTATTATCTTTATAAGTACTATATTATTTAACTTATACCTTCTGCCACTTTTCCGTAGTTCGACTGCCTAATCCCAGAGAATTGAGTTTATTTGCGGTTTGAGTCCATAATTTTTTATAGTAGTTTTTCCTATTAGGGCCCACAAATTTTCCTGTAGCAATCACAGGGTTTTCTTCCATGGCTTCAGCAAGTACCTCCCAATGAGCGTCTTTTACTTTGAATGCCATTTTATTTTTCCAGATATAAGCGTCAAGCTACTATATTTTCATGAAAAATAGGGAAAATCACCAAAACACCTTAATAATCAAAATCAATCATGGAATATAAATCTACACTACAGACACTTTGACCTTTGACAGATCGATTCATTCGATTTTAATTCGATTCCGCTCACAGAACAATGTGGGACTCCGCCTGATATAAATTCCAATTCCATGGGTTCAAAAGTTCCGAACGTCTATTCGATATGAACTCAGAATCATTTCTTCCTCTCTAATCGACTTCGTAAAATTCTCGTATCGAGCCGATACGATAGTTTCTCTGAATTCATGTGCAGAATAGACTATTCATTATTATAGGCGAAAACAATATCTCTACATATTTTTGTTTTATTTTATGCCGAACAATTGTGTAAAACCTCCCCCTTACCCTCAACCCCTATTTCAAAACACGAAAAAAATTCATTCAGGTACCACCTCAAATTCAAATTGTGGATGTCTAATTTTTATTTATTTTCAAGATATTCGCCCAATTAATTGATATTCAAAAATCATGAACTACGCCCTACTAAGAAGTCAGCGAACTCCACCAATATTTTGCTGAAGGAAGGGAAAGGTGAAATTAAACAACTGTACGATTTCCTTAATTTGAGCCGATTAAAACATTTATTTTCATAGAGCATTTACAAGTAGTCGGGAATTAATTTTTTTCGTGTTTTAGAATAGGCGTAGGGGGTAAGGGGGAGGTTTTAGATTTTCAATTTATAAAAAATTAGACAATTGATCAGCATAATCTGAAGTAAAATCCGTAGAGCTATTAATTCCGCCTATAATAATGAATAGTCTATTCTGAGCAAAGTATGATTTCGACGCCCCCTAGAACCGAAATCATTCATTTATGGGGTTTGTCACCCAATTAATTTCTATTCAAAATAACTCATATCAAAAATTCAGAAGAATCCACCGAAATTTTTTCGTTTTGTGTCATTTTGGGGGTGGGGGGATAATCATAAAAAACTGTTATTTCCCTTAGTTAGGCATAATTAAACATTCGACGATACATTTGAAGGCACTCGAGAAATATTTTTTTTGCGTTTCGTAATAGGAGTTGGGGGAAAAAGAGGAGGGGGTAAGAATTTTTTTTATAAAACAGCACAATATTGTGTAACATTAGCAACAATGAAACAAGTGAAAATATTGTTACCGGGTTCAAAAATAAATAGTCTAATCTGCGCAAGGGGTGATTTCAACGCCCCCTAGCAGCAAAACTGTTCATTTTTTTGGGTTGGCGCAATGGTAACATTCGTTGAGAATAACATGGACTACATCATACCAGAAATTCAAAAAAATCCACCGGGACCCAAATTCCATAAGGCGTTTGCGGGGTCCTTTGTAATCAAGTATGCAACTTTTAAGACATTGGCAAAATACTGGAAAAATAAATAATGATTATTCGGAGAGAAGAGCAAAATATGTTCAAATTGAAATACGAGAGCAGTTCTAAAAGAGGCGATAATAAATATAATCATGAGAAGGATTATAATAGGTATCGTACATGGTAGGAGATATGAGAAATATAAAAGGTAAATATAAGTACAGTAAAGGAGAAAATTCAAACTAATAAAAACAAATCGAAACATTTTATTTAAAACTTCAATACAAAAACAATAGCTCTTAAGCTAAAAAACGAAAATAAATTCTCAGGTATCACAATATATCACAAATTGGATAAATTGCATCACAAAACTAAACTTAAAATATATATTAAAATAATTGAACAAATATTTGGTTTTTTATTTTATTTACAGCCACTACAAAACCACTTTTGTGACCGTTTAGGTATTTTAGTTAAATTAGTGCATTTAATGTCTACCCACAGTAAACATGAATCGCATCTAATTGATCGATTGCCAAGAACCAGTCCACAGGACTTGCAAAAAAATTTTCTTTGCTTTTCATTTTTGAATTTTTCAATTTTTCTATTTAAGTCAGCATAAGCCGCGTTTTCAAAATGAATTTCAATTAAATGAATGTCAACTTCGGGCTCTAATAAAAAATTTGTTAGTTGAATATCAGATAAATCTGATAATTCAACTTTTTGAAAATTATTTAATATATTGTGTACAAAATCCTTTTTTGGGAACATGGCTTCAAATATTTTTTCTTTTTGGCATAAGAAGACTGGTTCTTAAAAACATCTTTAGTTTTATATTTTTTTAAACCAACAACAGTTTTTTCAATACCTTTGGGTCTCCCAATAGTTTTAATTTTCCGTTTTTTTATGTTTGATAGGTTGTGCTCTTTTTTTTAATTCATTAATTTCTTTATTATTCATTTGTGTTTCTGCATTTTCATCCTCTTCAATTAATTCAGTACTATCTTCCAAGTTTGTCTCTATTTTGTCTCTATTCATTTCTCCTACATTTTCATTCTCTATTTGTACGATTTCTTCTTCCATTTCGGTAAAATGTTGTTCCTGTTCTCTTTCTTTGGATGCCGTTTGAGTCTCCTTTGTTATTGTTGACGCCTCAATTTCTGTTACTTCAACATATATGTTAGACATATTTGATGTCTTAAAATTTTCTTTGTCACTCTCTGTAATTCCTAATAGGTCTTCCTGTTCGTGTTCCTGCTCCATTTCAGTTTGTTGGCATATTTCTATGACAACAAATGGTTTACGTTTTTCTACGAATTCGGAAAAAGTTTGAATTTGCTGAATACTATCAACAAATTTTTTATTACTATATTCTGAAATGTTCGAAGTTTCAAACAAATATCCATGGTCTTTCTACATTTTTCCTGCTGCGTCATGATAGATTTTGATTTGGTTAACCTACTTATTTTAGGATCAATACTGGTAGGCACTTCAGTACTATCTATCGGATACACTATATTCTTTATATTGGAATATTTTGTTTCTTCTTCAATATAATAGGCCCTCACAAATCTCTTGTGTATTAAATTTTCATTATACAAAGTTTTACCTAGCTTTGAAAGAACAGCAAATATGTGGCTGCATGGTAAGTGCAAATTTTGAAATAGGTTGCATGAACAATTAGTTTCAGTAACTTGAAAGGTCTCATAACTGGTGTAATGTTTTCCTTTCCTATCGGAATGAGTTGTTACAAACCCGTTAGCTATAGTAGCCGGTGAGTCATGTGGTCGAGGTCAAGTCCTGTCAGTCAAGTATTTTCTTTGTTCTGGTGTTGAGTTGAGGGCGCCACTCGGGTTTAAAGAAATAATATTGAAGAGTCTAAAGTCCTGTCTAACTCGAGAAAACTAGGATAAAAAGAAATTGATGGGAGTAGTATAAAATTTCTATAAATTTATGCATCAAGTTCCATGATTTTATCTGTACGAGTTTGTAATAAATTCGTCACACTTCAATAAGTATTGAGACACACCTGGAATAAAACATCACCTTACTTAACACGTTCAGTGCTCGGTTTTATTGTAGACATTCGTATGGCCTGATATGAATTTTTGGGCAATGGCTATTCCAACTTCTTGATGTGTCTTATATAAGTGTAAAATGTGAAAATAAAACAACCATTCGAGGTAATTTTTGTTTAACGCACCGGTGCGTCATGAGCACTGAAGAAGTAACTTTTGGTGTGCGCATATATGAAAATATTTTAATACTGAAAATACAACTGCCTGTTATATTCAGAAAGGTAACCGACGCACCCGTGCTTCATGCACATTTCTGTAAAAACGGTTTGACGCACTGGTGCGTCATGAACACTGAATGTGTTAAACTGCATATATTTATTTATAATACCATCCTGTAATTATTTATTTATAATACCATCACCCTGTAATTATTTATAAAAAATGTATGTACATCGAAATGACTTCCTGTGGGACTTATTGTTTGGACGTTATTTGTGAATATGAAAATAAAATAATACTAGACACAAAAACCTTTTATAGAACCCTGTCGTTTCAGAGTACGTTGAAAATTTAAGAAATTATGTCGTTGGCTCTTTCAAATCAGAGTTGAAATTTTGTAGTTGAGCTGAGTCTGTATACGTTGAAAATTTAAGAAATGAAGTGGTTGGCTCTTTCAAATTAGAGTTGACATTTTGTAGGTCAAGCTGAGCCTGTATACGTTGAAAATTTGAGAAATGATGTAGTTGGCTCTTTCAAATTAGAGTAAACATATTAAGAATCCACTTAGTCTAGTACAGAATTAAATGAAGGTTCATATTATTCATGTAGATACCTACGAAATTTGACCAGGCTGCCAAGTGTAAAGGTAGCTAACGTTCAGTACTGTACGTGGCTTTACATAAAATTATATAAAGTATAAAGCATTACCTAGCAAATTTACCAAAGGGCATTCATGAGAAATATTAAATAAATCAAAATAACAAGCCTGTTAGTCTACGGTGCTAGACTAAGCGGAGTCCATGGGTCCCACGATGGAAGTTCATCCTCAGAATGACGACTGTAACATCCTCCTATCCCTGTGGTGAAATCAACTCCAGACAGGCGAAGGTGAGGGGGATACTCCAGTCCTCGAATCGTTCCAGTTTAGAACTATGACTAAGTAGTCATTGTCATTTGCTCGAAAGGCATCTGGGTCTCAGCCAGGAGACACCAAAAGATTGTAAATGGACAGGAGGTCCTTTTCCAGCCACTAAGAGAGACCCCCTTCAAAGGGAATTGGTATGGTGCATCTTCAAAATGGATGCCTTCTTCCAAAAAAAACGCCAAATGGGTGTTCCTTCCAGGAACATGTGACCACCTCATCAAAGGGTGCAAATCCTCCAAAAGAGATAATAAGGAAGGGCTCTTCCCAGCAACCCTTAATGTTAAAGAAAACAAATTAGACCACTTTTAGATGGTTTTATGTTGAACACTTACCCCGCACAGAGGATTACAAATGGCTTCCCCGGCAACCAGTCTTCAGGCAATAGCAGAAATAAGCCATTCAAATGGACTAATAATGCAGCTAGCAAAATTCTTGAAGTGCTCGACATTCGAACTCCAAAAAGCAGTTTTTGAGTCGACACCTTTCAGGTTTCCGAATGAAAAGACCAAGGAAACTTGGATGCAACAGGCCACAGAGATGCTTACCGCTCGGCTTTCATTCGAAAAAGACTTAAAAATGGCGTTATCCCGGTTATCCGGCCAAAGCAACGCTTGTCTTTTTTTTAAATTCTGTTTTCTTGTTGAACCCGTGACAAGTAGGTCAGATCTCAGATTACCTAATATGTCATTTTCCTCGACACGGAATCTAGAAGGACATGGCCCTCTCATGGTTCTGGCCATCAGGCAGGTATTCTTTAAAAAAAGGAGACATCTATGAACATGCACCCCACATTAGTTCAATGGTGAAAGATCATTGAGAGTAAATCGTTTTCCTTTTCGGTGGTTGGGACCATTTGAATAAGAAAGATTGTACAGGGTCAGCTAACAAACACTGGCTTGCCAATGCTTTATGGTTCGTGCACTAATGAACAATTAAAAAATTGCATTGGAATAACCTTTTCCGTAGGGAGTATACTTGGCAAATTAACAAAAAGATTTCTTCCGAAATTCATTCTAGATTTGTGTTTGGACTGAAAGTATTTGGAAGGTACCTATTTATCATTTATTCAAAATTCTATAAGAACATAAATAATTCAAAGTTATTGATTGGTGGCGCCACCTAGTTACAAGAAGCTCAAGCAGGCCGAAGGAATCGGATAACTCTTACAGAAACCTACTGTGATTTTTCAAACGTGACACCGGTTTCAACCAAAAAAATTCCCATGTCTTCTACGGTTGTGACCTTTTGACTTTTCTCTAAACTCGTTTTAATAAACTTGAAAGCATATGGAGTAACATATTTATAATATTTGATTAAGTCAGATGATGCCTCTTTAAAATTATGTATCTCAGTTTTGTTGAGTATTTGAAATGCCCTAATTTTTCTTTCTTCGCTCATAACGTCGAATGCTATTACTAGGTCTTCGTAAAACTTTTTTAAAGGGCTATATTTAGAAACAACACTCTTCAATTTTTGATTAATATTTTCTAAAGCATTAGTTGTCGTTACATTAAAGGTTAGGCAACTTCTTTTGAATCCTTCAACCCATTGATCCCTAATTGGGTGCCAATTTTTATTGTAATAGTACAGAACTTTTTCAAAATTTAGATCCATTTAAAAAATATTATTTTTCGTTAGAAGAATATGCTAGTTTTTGAAGAAGTTCTAGTACTGTGATCCTTTGCTCTGAACTTATATTCATGGATTCACAAGTTATACTGCTTCTAAAGGCCTTGAGGGTATGAAAAAGACAAAGAAGAACCTTAGATTTATCAAATTCTTCCATAAATACTGTTCGTTCTTTAAAATCTTTGTCGGTAAATATGGTTACAGTTTCTTTCCAAGAATTATTATTTTCTTCGAAAATGTTTGTCATATGTCTAATCGACTCAGTACTTTCTGATGAAAGGATAAAGGTCGCTACAACTTTTGCTTCTCCATTTCCATTGACCACAGCAAATAAGTATAAAGGCATTTTTAGGTTATTAAGTTTAAATGTGGCATCACATAGAAGCAATTCAGGATATGCCTTAAAACTGTCTTTCATATTTTGATCCTGAAAATACAGACCTTCTAGTACATCTTCTTCATTTACCACTACTTCAACAGTTGAGGAAGGAAAACTGTTGAGAAAATCAATAGTTTGTTTTAGTTCATCTTTTGAGGGAGATGTACTAGAAAATTTTAAGTTGGTTAGATCTTTTAAAGTGGTAAATTTTTGGTATTTGTTTTTAACATGATTTTTTAAAAGTTTTTTGTTACAATTCAACTGCAACAAATTTAAGATTTCTTCCTCTGATGTATCATCTAATCTTCTTTGTTTTGGTAAACTTTGGTAAATTCCTTCTTCACAGTTATGGTTATGTTCATTTTTCATTTCTGCAACACTTAAAAACTGGCCATGAGCTAATGCAAATCTGATAAAAAAAAGGGCAGTCCACTTTTTTGGTGCTGCAAAAAAAATATGTTTTTTAGTATGCTTAAAACAAAAACAATCATAAATATTTCTTGCATATAACAAAAATACAACTTTACCTCGATTTTCTTATGTTTGTACCATTCTTTGTACCTTTTACCATTTTATATTTTTTCCCCCTTTATAACACATATATTTTAAACTATAATATTTCAATGCTAAATTACAGTTTTTTAATCTCTTAGGGTATTTTTTTCTTGCACTTTCAATTGTCTTTCAATCCCTTCGAACTAATTCAATGTATAGTTTTTTTTCATAGTTTCTAATAGCTTCCTATATTTGCTCAAAAGAGTTAAAGGTAGCCCCCATTTGTATTTCCATCTACAATGAAAATAAAATAGACTTTACAAGTCAAGAAAATAATAATACTTAAATAACTAATGATGCAAGATGCAAATAATTTTTTATTACCAAAGTTTAAAAACAAAAATATATATACATATAACAAAACAAATTTAAAATAAAAACTTACCTTTGATAAAAGTTTCAACGGTTTTAAATAGTTTTAAACTTTAAACATTTTTCACAACCAAATGTCAGTAGGTATGCTACATACCAAAGTTACTTTCTACAAATTCTAACCTATTTAAAGGATTTTATGTATGACTGCTCGGATTAATAGCCTCCCGCACTGTTCGTCCGGGCGTATTTTTACGCCCGGACATTTAGCGCAATCTACTATTCATCCGAGCGCCCGGACAAATAGACAGTCCCTTTAACAAAACATCAAGATGGCTTCTCGTGCACAGGCATAACAATTACGCCTCTAATTTGTAGCACTTGAATTCACCAGCCAAAAAGGATATGAAGCAAGATGCTCACTAGTTTTATTAGTTTACAGTACATAAAAAATATTTCCGGTCGACAAAATATTTCCATGATTTTAATCAAAGAAATTCTGTGCCAGATGACAGAAGTCAGAACTGCGATCAATAGTCGTTTATTGGCGAGTATTGAAATAGTTGTTTATTCGCGAGCATTAAGATAGGCATTTATTTGCGTCTCAACGATAAGTAATATTTGCAGATAATTAAGAAAGAATTGTTGTGAAGTGAGACTTTTAATGATTCAGAGGAGATGTAACAATTTACTTGTTACAGTGCACGTAGGTAGCTAAAGGGTTAAACTGAAAATGGTAGTAGTGAAATGTCTATTACGGGTACGTACTCACACAAAACTAACTAGCTTAATAAATACCTGAATATTATTAAAATCGTAGTGAGTTACCTTACACCTGGTCTACAGGTACAGTTCAATGACCAAATATATTTCAAATATTAATAAACCTCTTAGTTGATATTATACAGGTACTGGTAAATAGAAAAAGAGTACATGTATCCAATATCACACACAAAATACATCTACCGCTGTAGGGTAGGAGAAAG